>CM074121.1:36270033-36390033 GCA_037177725.1 Cyamopsis tetragonoloba | reverse complement strand
ATCCTTGAATCTCAACACAGCTTCCCTGATCTGCAGTATGAATCAGCACACCATAATCAGTTGTACCTTTGATGTATCGTAAGATCCTTTTTGCTGCTGCTAGGTGAGATACCTTTGGATCCTCCATGAACCGACTTACTAACCCCACACTGAAGTTTATGTTAGGCCTTGTGCAACATAGATACCTGAGACTTCCCACTATCTGTTTGTACACAGTAGCATCAACAGATTTCTCCTTTGAATCTAGTGTCAGCTTCAGGTTTGATTCACAAGGTGTGGCAGCAGGATTACACTTCTCCATCCGAAATCTTTTCAAAATTTCCTCTGCATATCTGCTTTGATGCAGTAGCAGATATTTGTTAGTCTTAGTAAATTGCAAACCTAGGAAGTATGACAATTCACCCAAGTCTGTCATCTCAAACTCATTCTTCATGCTAGTCTTGAACTCTTCAATCAGACCAGCATCACTTCCAGTAATCAATAAATCATCAACATATAGACACAAGATCAAAATGCTTCCCTTCTTGATTTTGGAATAAACTCCATGTTCCACTGAACATTTCTTAAAGCCTTGTCTCAACAGAAACTTGTCAATTCGCTTGTTCCAGGCCCTTGGTGCTTGCTTTAGGCCATAGAGAGCCTTTCTGAGTCTCAGAACCTTGTCTCTGCAATCTTGTTTCTAAAACCCAGGTGGTTGAGTCACATATACCTCCTCTTCAAGGAGACCATTCAAGAAGGCTGATTTCACATCCATCTGATGTGTGTCCCACCCCTTCATGCTAGCTAGAGCAACCACTGTTCTGATTGTCTCCATACGAGCCACTGGTTCATAGACTTCATGAAAATCCACTCCCTCTTGCTGAAGGAATCCTCTAGCCACCAATCTAGCCTTGAACCTTGCTATTGAGCCATCTGCCTTCTTTTTGAGTTTATAAACCCACTTCAAAGTAATAGGGTTCTTCCCTGGTGGTAAGTGACATAATTCCCATGTCTCATTATTTTGAATGGCTCCCAGCTCTTCTTGCATTGCTGCAATCCAGTTTTGATCCTTCAAGGCTTCTCTGAAATGGACAGGCTCAACTTCAGCATACAGAGCCAAGTGAACTAGTTCTCCTTCATCTGTAATGATATCATCAGGAATCACTTCAAAATCCCTGAGTCTGCTGGACTGCTGTCTATTCCTCACTGGCTTGACATTTCCTTGATCTCCCTGAACTTCTGAGATCACCTGATTCTGATCCAACTGGCTCTCTGTGTCAGTTTCAAAATCTTCAATATTGATTCTAGCATCTTGACAAGGCTTGTCTGCCAATTCATCCCATTTCCATGACAACTCCTCCTCAAACTTTACATCCCTACTAACAACAACCATGTTATTAATTGGATCAAAAAGTTTGTACGCACCTATGGGATGATACCCAATCAGAATCAGCCTCTCACTCTTGTCATCCAGTTTCCTTCTCCTTTCATCTGGAACATGTCTATGGCACAAGGAGCCAAACACCCTCAAGTGTTTCACACTAGGCTTCTTCCCTGTTCAAGCTTCTTCTGGAGTGATGGATTTAAGCCTCTTTGTGGGACATAAGTTGAGGAGATAGGCTGCAACAACTACTACCTCTCCCCAGTAGCAGTGAGGCATCTTCTTGCTCTTCAACAAGCTTCTAGCCATGTTGAGCACGGTTCTGTTTCTTCTTTCAGCAGTGCCATTGTGTTGAGGAGTGTAGGGAGCCACAACCTCATGAGTTATACCTTCTTTTTCAGAGAAATCAGAGAAGTCTCTGTTGGTGTATTCACCCCCACCATCAGTTCTCAACAATTTTAGAGACCTGCCACTTTGTTTCTCAACAGCAGCCTTAAACTTCTTAAACACTCCAAAGACATAAGATTTTCTCTTAATCAAGTAGAACCATATCTTCCTACTGAAATCATCAATGAAGGAGACAAAATAGAGATTACCTGCCAAGGAAGGAACCTCGAAAGGTCCACACACATCAGAGTATACAACTTGCAACAGATCATTGGTGGTTGTTGGTAGAAATGACTTGAAGACATTCCTGGCCTGCTTGCCTGCCAAGCAACTTTCTCATAGATGCTCATGATCTTCTACCAATGGCAATCCTGTTACCATGCCCTTCTCCTTCAACTGAATCAAGCCCTTGAAGTGTAGGTGTCCAAATCTGAGATGCCAAAGCCAGTTCAAATCTGAAACTGCAGCCTTGAAGCATACAGATTCAGAGACCTTCATATCTACTTGGAAGGTTCTATTACTGGACAAAGGTGCTTTTATAACCAGAGTACCATGCTTGTCAAACACCTTCATGGCTCCCTCCTTCACGACCATTGAGAATTTTTCTCTAGCAACTGGCCAATGCTCAACAAATTGTTTCTCATAGCAGGTACATACAAGACATCTGAAATAAAAGCAACCTTACCATCCTTTCGTCTTATCTGAACCTTCCCTTTTCCCTTCAGAGATCACAGTGCTGTTATCTGCAAATCCTACCTTGCTCTTTGCAGATTCATTGAGTTCTACAAACAAATTCTTGTTGCAGGTCATGTGATTTGAACACCCTGTGTCCAAATACCAAGAACCATTGAAATGTTCAGCAGCCTTCTCTATAGTCACCATCAACAGCACTTCCTCATCATCTGATGATTCATCTTGAGCCACATTAGCCTCCTCCTCACGCTGGTTGGAAGCTTTAAGTTGACATTCACTAACATAATGTCCATATTGCTTACAGTAATAACACTGAATGTGACTCTTGTCTTTTTTCTTGCCTTTCTAGCCTGAGCTACTGCTAGTGTTCTTGGAGTAATTCTCATTAGCGACCTGCTCATACCTACTCGAACTGTCTGAGCATCTCCCAAAACCATAGCTTGCTTTGTATCTTCTACCTCTTCCCCTCTTCTTGAAACCACCACGACTGGGATCATTTTTCTTGAAAGCCTGTGCCAACAGAACCTGGTCACCACTAGATCTAGCAACATCCCGTTCCTTCAACCGTTGTTCATGAGCTTCCAATGACCCCTACAATTCCTCAAGCTTCACATGATCTAGGTCTTTAGACTCCTCGATTGCAATTGCAATAACATCAAATCTTGGAGTAAGAGTCCGCAAAACCTTCTCAACCATGGTACGAGGCTTAATCTCCTCTCCACAAGACTTCATCAGATTCGTCAAGGACTGCAATCTGGTGAAGTACGCTGCAACAATCTCCTGTTCATCCATCTGAAGAAGCTCATACTGCCTCCTCAAGGTCTGAAGCCTCACCGTCTTCAACCGCGCTATGCCGGCATAACTGCTCTGCAAAATCTCTCATGCCTCCTTTGAGGAGGTAGCCAAAGCTATCTTCTCAAAATTGGCATCATCGACACAGTGATGAAGATAAACCATAGCCTTGCAATCCTTCTTCTTAGCTTCCCAATATGCAAGACGTTGTGCTTCACTTGCGGTCGCCGCCAATTCTTGATCTCCATTGGTGACAACATCCAAGATCTCCTAGAACCCGAAGATCATTCGCATTTTAACGCACCACCTATCATAGCCATCGAGGTTCTTGCTATCGAGAACGGGAAGATTATTCAAGAGATTGTTGATACCTGCCATGATCGAACCAAAGCGTAACTGATACCACTATTAGATTTTGATTGAGGAAGAAGAGGGAATAGGAGGGAAAATCATCAACTGATATTATTCAAGAAATTAGTTATATACAAACGGTTAACTAACTTGACAGTTAGCAGAGAAACAGAAAACAGAAGTAAGGGTTTAATTGCAAAAACTTAAAACTATACACACTTTAAAGTATTTGCGAATAGGCCCCTACATGATGCTGAATTAAAACAGAAACTCCATACTAACACTGTTATGATGTTAGGTAGTTTAGGCTTATGCTCTGTTATCTTTCTTTGTTGTATGCTGGTAATTCTAGTTGCGCGAAGCAGTAGCGTGTGGTGCTTTTCTTGTCTGTTCTTATGATTATGGTATCAGGTGGTATTGCAAACCCTTATTTATATAAGTTGTGGATGGAAAGTTTTAAAGAGGTATTTCCATACTAAATATTTTGTTTTCTATGTTAATTCTAAAATGTGCTGACAGGATTGCAAGTCATTGTTGTCTAGTCTAGTGTGGCATCTGGAAAACGCTCATGTTTTCAACTTCTCTCCTAGTACCCAAATGTAGTTATGTTTTTTTTAGTTTCTTATTGCTTTTTTTTTTACTTCCAGTTTTATTATTTCTAATCTTCTTGAAGTTAATAATTTTACATTTTTGAGAAGTTAAGAAATATTCTGATTCTGCTTTGAGCTTCTTTTGTGATTATTAATGACATATTATTTACATGAATCGTTAAATAAGAATGACGGTAGGATCGACTGTAATTGCTAAACTTCTGGAACTTCATTAGGTGCTTCAATTTTTTTTTTTTTTTTGATAGCTATTTGATATTTAATGTAATTATCTTCATTGGCTTTATTATCATTTCCATTTCCCTCTATTGTCTTCTCTTATATACTTTCAGCTAACTTATGATTATCTTATTGTCATGGTACATTAAAGGAATGGAGCGAAGGGACTTACCCTCCTTGGGCACATGGTCCTGGCTATGTGGTCTCTCATGATATTGGAAAGGTGTACAAGAAATACAAAGAGAACAAGTTGATGGTATATAATAAAATCCATTACTTTTTAAAAACTACTTGTAAAGGTTTTGTTCAATTTTGTGACACTTGCAGATGTTTAAATTGGAAGACGTAGCAATGGGAATTTGGATGCTAGATATGAAGAAGGAGGGTTTAGAATTTAGGTATGAGAATGATAGGAAATGATTTACTCACTAACAAGGCTATGACATCTGATGTAAAGAATTTGCCCATTTTGAATTGATGAGGAACTTGTGTAATAGTAATTAGGATAGTGTTATGTCTTTGATGGGGGTAAAGGTGGAGATTCCTAGTTAGTGATGTGTTTATGTCTTTGATGCTACCTTTGGCAATGTAATCTGCTTGCAGTTTGCTCCACTGTTATTTATTTAATATAGTAGTTAACTTTGCCGATTAAAAAAAGTTTAATTATAATAGTACACATATTCGTAATCATAAATTCGTTCGAGTAAATTTGATGATTGTTATATGTAAATTAATTAAAAAAAATTTGGTTCCTTAATTAAGAATAATTTTTTTGGTTCATTAATTAAAAATTAATCAGTTGAATAAATTTATTATTTCGAAAAAAGGTTAAAAAAAGGCGGATTTAAAAAGTACATTTTGTAAAAAATAAAAAACAGTATTAAAACTAAATTTTATTTTAAAAAAATAAATTAAGATTGGTGGCGGTTTCAAACCGCCACTGAGGAGTCCAGAATTAATAAATTAAAGGATGAGGAACAATAATTTATCATCAAAATCACAAAACCAATAACACACGATTTTAAATCCAATATTTCGGACCCCAAAAACCCCCAAATAGAGGCACTAAATTTTGGACAATGCAGAATGGGGATTTTCTGAAAATGTGCAACAAAATGAAGCTTAAGAAATCAACACCTATCTATTTAAGGAAAAAAACAACCAAGAAGCAACATAATTAGCATGAACAATGAAACCCATGAAGCACTGTTGTACGAAAATGATCATAATTGGCAGTTTTGGTATTTTTGCAAAAAAGTGATGATCATGACAACAAAACTGAAATTTATAAGGAAGAATAAACCAATAATGTAAAAAGAAATAGAAATTTCAACCATAAAATAAGTAACCTTACAAAGAAATATAGGCTCAATAATACCAAATGATAAGAGCAAGCTTTAAATTAAGGATTTTTAGATGCACCAAACAGAAACCCCATGCAAGCTATAAAGAAGTTTTTGGTATAAGTGAAATGCATCATATTTTCCTTAATGAACAAGAGATGAACAGGCACATAAGCCCAAAAAAAGCAATAAGGTGTGAAAAGAAATAAAATAACAACCCAATAACAAAATAGAATAGAAAACAATATTAACTAACTTTTATCTTGTAATACTCCCCACAAGATGGAGATTATATGTTTAAAACTCCTAGCTTGGACAAGAGTTTAAAAAAAGGAGCTGGCTAGATGGTTTTGTAAAAATGTCTGCAATTTGATGAGTGCTTTGAATAGGCAAAATATCAAGGTGATCCGTTCCTTCTTGAAACACTGCGTTGTTGACAATGTGTCGTGCTGAGTCGACACAAAATAAGAGTGCAGGTGTAGTGTATTTGATTCCATAGTATTTTAGTATGTAGTCCAATTATTAAGATGATCATGAGATTGTGGTTTTCTTTTTGCATTTCCACGATATAAGATTGTCCCCTAAAAAAACGCATAAACTCGTAACAGACCTTCTGGTTATGGGACAAGTCCCCCAATCAAAATTAGTGAATGCCTTTAAACGTAAGGTATTCTTAGAAAGATTAAATAACCCTTTTCCGGAATTTTTTGTGACATTTTTCAGTATTCATATTGCAACAAAGAAATGGTTACGGGCAGAAATGTGTTGACTCGGCTATTGTACTATGAAGCGGATGTCTGCACGTGAACTATTTTAGTAAGAAGGCATCCAATGAGCCTTTTAAAGGCAGCAGGGTCGTCATATTGGACATCATTCTTTGATATCTTTGTAGCTCCCTTCTCAATTGGGGTCTTAATCGGTTTACATGCAAGTAAAACAGCATCCTCAAGTAAGTCCAGAGTATATTTTCTATGAGATATAGAAATACAAAGATGTGATCTTGTTATTTCTAATCTGAGAAAATATCTCAGAATACAAACATATTTAATTTTAAAATTTTTATGCATAAGATGTTTAAGAAGATCTATCTCAAAGGAATCATTCTCACATAATATCATTTCATTAACATATATCAGAACAAAACTTTCAAAAAATTTTACAAATAAGGAATTATCATGGGCAGATTGTTTGAAATTCATAGAATACAAAAGCCTGGACAACATTACATACCATATTAGACTTTCCTATTTGAGGCCATAAAAACTCTGATTAGGTTTACAAACAGTATTAGGATTTGTTATGTTTAAAACTTGAGGAGGAGTCATATAGACCTCTTCATGTAAATCACCATGTAAAAAGACATTGTTAACATCCAACTGATACAAATTCCAATTATAAACAAAAGAAATAGCTAATAAAATTCTAACCGTGGTCAATTTAGAAATGGGTGCTGTTGAAGATATGCTTAACAGCTAAATTATGTTTCTTTTTAATAAATTATGTTTAGGAGTTTGTTATTTCTTTTGTTATTTATTTTTATTTAGAGTTTGTTTCTAGTTGTTGTAATGTTTCTGTTTTATCTTATTAGATAGTTCCTACAAATAATACATGATCATTTTTTCTGTTCTGACTCTAGCTCTTTTTAAATAAGCCAATTAATATTAAAGAAATATATGTTCTCCTCTCTCTCTTGCATCTTAAAAACAACAAATTGGTAATAGAGCTTTCATCTTGAGGGATCTGTGAGTTTAGAGAAAATATAATGGAAGATACACGATTCACAACAACACACCACCAATATTTTATGGTGAGGAGTATGAATTTTGGGCAACACGGATGACTACTCTTCTTGAAGCACTAGATATTTGGGATGCAGTAGAACAAGACTATGAAGTCCCTCCATTGCCAAATGATCCTACAATGGCTCAATTGAGGAATCACAAAGAAAGAAAGACTAGAAAGGCCAAGGCTAAAGCTTGTCTTTTTTCTGCAGTCTCAAAAATTACTTTTGCAAGAATCATGAATCTTAAGTCTACCAAGGAGATTTGGGACTATCTTAAAAATGAGTATATAGGCAGTTGAAAAACAAAAGGTATGCAGGTGCTCAACCTAGTAAGAGAGGATGAGATGTAGAGCATGAAGGTGACTGAAAACATTAAAGGTTATGCTCACAGATTGTTAAGCATCGTAAACAATATACGACTCCTTGGTAAGGAATTCTCTGATGAAAGAATAGTGCAGAAAAAACTTGTTATTGTGCCTGAAAAGTATGAATCCAAAATATTAGCATTAGAGGAGTCCAAAGACCTCTCAAGCATTACCTACGGAAAATTGGTAAATGCATGTAGGCACAAGAGCAATGAAGGAATATGAGACAACAGGAGGTGGTACAAGGTACTTTTTACACAAAAGCACAAAACTCAAGAGGTGGAAAAGATAAGAAGAACAATAAATGGAAGAACAAAAAATATGAAGGCTCTGGCAAGCAACAAGATGAAACTTTCCCACCTTGTCCACACTGTAGGAAGACAAACCACCCTCATAAAAAATGTTGCTAGAGGCCCGATATCAAGCGCAGAAAATGTGGTAACATTGAGCATGGGGTAACATGCTTTGTTACAAGCAATAGTTCTAGTGATTCATGGTTGATAGACAGTGGCTGCACAAACCATATGACAAATGATGCTACTCTTTTTAGAGAACTTGACAAAACTATCGTTTCCAAAGTAAAAATTGGGAACAGTGATTTAATCTTAGTTAAGGGAAAAGGGACTGTTGCTATTGAAAGGTTGACAGGTTTTAAACTTATCTCTAAGGTCTGATATGTGCTTAACATTAATCAAAATTTGCTGAGTGTTGCACAGTTTGTTGAAAAAGGATATAACGTCGTATTTGAAAACAGATGATGCTTAATCATTGACGTAAGAGGCAAAGATATGTTTAGAATTAAAGTGAGGGCTAAAAGCTATGCTCTAAATCTGATGGAGGAGGAGCAAGTAGCTTTTTCAAGTACCTGCAACAACATGGAGTTGTGGCACAAAAGGCTCAGACATTTCCACCTTGCTGGACTTTTATACATGCAGAAGCATTCCTTCGTGAGAGGTGTGCCTTTGCTAGAATACTATATAGATTATTGTGTAGCATGTCATTATGGCAAGCAGATCAGAATTCCATTTCCTCAAACAACATGGAGAGCAGCACAAAAATTGCAGCTAGTGCATACAGATGTTGGAGGACCAATGAAAACATCATCCTTAAATGGTAATAGATATTATATTACATTTATTGATGATTATACTAGATTTTGTTGGATTTATTTCTTAAAATCAAAATCTTAGGTTGCTGATATATTCTGGAAATATAAAGCATTGATGGAGCAATTGCACGTTGTGGACAATAAGATCAGATAACGAAAAGGAATATAGAAATGATAAGTTTGACAAATTTTGTGAAGAGACTGAAATTGAGCACTAATTGACAACTCCTTACACTCCACATCAAAATGGATTCAGTAAAAGAAAGAACAGAAGCATTATGGAGATGACGAGGTGCCTCCTACATGAGAAAGAGCTACCAAAAAAATTTTGGGCTGAGGCTGCAAACACTGTAGTCTTCTTGCTGAATAGGCTTCCTACAAGAGTCTTGCACAAAAAAAAAGTCCATTTGAAGCCTGGTTTGATTACAAACCAGATTTACAAATCTTGAAAGGTTTTTGTTGTGTTTGTTTCTCTGTTGTCTCGCAGGTTAAAAGGGATAAACTTGATAAAAAAGCAGAACCAGAAGTTTTCATTGGATACAGCAACACCTCTAAATCTTACAGAATTTTCTAGCCACACACCGAAAAATTTCTTGTAAGTAGAGATATCAAATTCATGGAGGACAAGCAATGGAGCTGGGAGGAGACAATGGAGAAACTTCCACTGTATGTTGATGATGACATAGATGACATTCTAGTTAGAGGTAAAAGACAATTATCTAAGATCTATGAAAAAAGTAATGTTGTTGTCCTATAAGCTGCAGAATTCAAAGACGTTGACAAAGTTGACAAGTGGATAGATGCTATGAAAGAAGAATTGAAGATGATCGAAAAAAATGACACTTGGGAGCTGGTGGACAAACCACAACACAAGCAACCTATAAGATTAAAATGGGTTTATAAAAAAATTTAAATGCAGATTGTTCTATAAACAAATACAAGGCCAGATTGGTGGTAAAGGTATATGCCCAGGTGTTCGGAGTAGACTTCTTTGAAACTTTCGCTCCTGTTGCACGCCTTGATACAATCAGAATGTTGATGGCTTTGTCTGCACAATATGGATGGAAAGTTTATCATTTGGATGTGAAGTCTGCCTTCTTAAATGGTTATTTGCAGGAGGAGATAATTTTGAAGCAGCCAGAAGGATTTCCAGTCAAGGGATAGGAGGAAAAGGTCTACAAACTAAAAAAGACCTTATATGGTCTTAACCAAGCCCCTAGGGCTTGGTACAGTAGAATTGATGATTACTTTCAAAACTCTAGATTCATTAAAAGTCCATGTGAAGCTACATTATATGTGAAACTAACAGGTTCTAATTTAATTATTGTTTCTATCTATGTTGATGACATGTTTGTAACCGGGAATAATGAGAAATTAATAATGGAGTTTAAAGCCAAATTGCTCCAAGTGTTTGAGATGATAGACCTTGGGATAATGTCCTTTTTTTCTCAGAATTTAGGAAAAGCAAGATCAAGACGGAGTGTTTATATGTCAAAAGAAGTATGCAAAAGAAATACTAAAGAAGTTCTGCATGGAGAATTACAAGAGTGTTGATACACCAATGAACCAGAAGGAAAAATTCAGTAAAAATGATGGAGATGATAAGGTAAATGAACACTACTATAGAAGCCTAATTGGTTGCCTAATGTATCTTACTGCGACAAGACATGATATCATGTTTGCGGTAAGTATTTTGTCAAGATTTATGCATTGTGCCAGTGATGTGCATCTTGAAGCTGCCAAACGAATTGTGAGATAGGTTAAGGGAACTACTCATTAGGAGTGTTCACGGTCCGGTTTGGATCGATTTTGAGGGGTTAAGTCCTCCGATCTGATCAACTTATTTACTCGCGGTTTGGTTTGGTTCAGTTTGGTCTACAAAAGAAATCCGAACCAATCTGATCCGATAAATTTCGGTTTGGATTGGATCGGTTTTCGGTTTTAAGATTGTGTCAATTCTAAACTAAATTAAATATAAAATTAGACATTTGAATAAAACATTAAAGATATAACACAAAATATATTATAAATTTCACCAATATAAAACTAAAAATTTGGAAGTTCAATTTTAAATTGATTAAGAAATTATAAAATTATAAATATATAATATTAAGATAATGTTACATTATAAAATTGTGGAAAAATAAGGTATGGTATTATTTTTTAAAATATTTAGTAGTATGAATATGAATAATGTTATAATTTTGTAAGGAAATTATATATATATATATATATATATATATATATATATATATAAAAGTTTGGTTTGGTTTGAATTGGTTTCGGTTTTTGGTTCATTCGATTTTCGGTTTGCTTGATTCGGTTACGTCGATTTATATTGGTTTTGAACACCCCTACTACTCATTATGGCATCAAGTTCACTCACTGTTAGAATTTTCAATTGCAAGGATATTTTGATAGTGATTGGGCCATTCAGTCGATGACATGAAAACTACATCGGGTTACTGTTTTAGTTTTTGCTCTGCTGTATTTTTATGGTGTTCAAAAAAGCAAAATATTGTGGCTCAAAGCACAGTTGGGGCAGAATATGTAGCAGCCTCTATGGCTGTGAACCAAGGCATTTGGCTTAGGCATATACTTGAAGATTTAAATATGGAGCAAAGTGAGGCGACTCAAATTTTAATTGATAATCAAGTTGCTATTTGCATTTCTAATAATCTTGTTTTTCATGGAAAGACTAAGAATTTTAAGATCAAGTTGTTCTTTTTAAGAGAGGCATAGAGAGAAGCTTACGTCAAGGTCCTTTATTGTAGAACTGAAGATCAAATTGCAGATATTTAAACAAAGGCACTTCCAAGAAACAAATTTGAAGCTTTGAGAAGCAAACTAGGTGTCTGTAGCTATTAAGGTAAGGAGGAAATTAGTTGAAGATATGCTTAACAGCTGGATTATAATTTTTTAATAAATTATATTTAGGGGTTTATGTTATGGTATAAGCGCTATGCAGAAGCATGGGATCATAAGACAATCAAGAATTAAGAGAAGGAAAGTAATTATCTCTAATAAAGAGAAGAGAAAAATATAAAAACTATATGGGACAATGAGTTATTTCTTTGATGATTTTAAATTGAAAATACAAACATTGGTTATATAGACTATGTGATGAGGTGTTAGCCACTAACTACTATGTGGTTATTAATAAAACTAAAAGAATAACCACATACAGAACTACAAATGAAAAATAGAATAAAAAATGAAAATGAGAGCCATAAGAAAAGTTGAGCATTACTCGCTCAACAATCTCCACCTTGGCTCGAATTTGACTAATCATGTTTTCAAACACCGTAGAGACCAACCAAATCCAAGCAATGTTGAAACTTGGCATTTAGAAGAGGCTTAGTAAGCATGTCTGCGAGATTCTCAGACATGTGAATTTTTCTATCACAACTTTACCAATAACAACAATTTCTCGTATAAAATGATATCTCACATCAATGTGTTTGGTCTTGTCGTGATAACGGTTATTCTTGGTTATGGCTATCACAAAAGACAACAAGAGTATCTTGTGTTAGACCAAGTTCATTAACTAAACCACGAAGCCAAAAGCTTCTTTCACACCCTCTGTAGCTGAAACATGTTCTGCTTCAATTGTAGATAATGCAGGAATAGACTAAAGAGTCGCTTTCCAACTGATGGCACCATTACAAAGAGCAAAGATATAACCAGAAAGAGATCTTCTTCGGTCAAAATCACCACCATAGTCTGAATCAATAAAACCTACAACATCATTGGTTGTAGTCTTGCATCTGTCAAACGATAAGCCAATATCAAAAGTACCTTTTAGATACCGAAAAATCCATTTAATAACATTCCATTGATCCTTGCCTGGATTATGCATATATCGACTGACCATGCTAACAACATATACTAAATCAGGTATAGTGCACATCATTGCATACATAAGGCTACCAATTGCACTAGCATAAGGAATGTGTGACATATGCTTCTTCTCATCATCTGTTTGTGGGCATAGGGTTGCAGATAGCTTGAAATGTGTAGCAAGCGGAGTATAAACAGGTTTACATTTGTTCATTTTAAACCTTTCAAGTACTCATTCAACATATTTCTTTTGTTATAAGAACAATTTTCTGGCTTGACGGTCTCTGTGAATCTCCATGCCAAGAATTTTCTTCGTTGCACCCAATTTCTTCTTATCAAACTCATTACTGAGTTGAGTTTCTAACTTCCTGATTAAGGACTTGTCACGTGATGCAATCAACATATCATCAACATAAAGTAACAAGTATATAGAAGACCTATTTGGAAATTGTCTGAAATAAATACAATCATCAAATTGGCTCCTAGAATAACCTTGCCCATTCATAAAGGAATCAAATCTTTTATACCATTGCCTTGGAGCTTGTTTAAGACCATACAACAATTTCTTCAATCAACAAAATAATTGTTTCTTATCAGGAACAACAAATCCCTCGGGCTGCTCCATGTAAATTTCTTCTTCCAACTCTCCATGTAGAAAAGCTGTCTTAACATTAATTTGCTCAAATTCCAAGTCATATAAAGCAACAAAAGCAAGCAAAACGCTGATAGAGATATGATGAACAACAGGTGAGAAAATCTCATTAAAGTCAATACCTTCCTTTGAGCTAAAACCTTTCACAACTAACCGTGCTTTGCAGCCCGGGAATGCCTTCTTTCCTTTTGTAGACCAATTTACACCTCAGTGGCCGCTTACCTTTCAGAAGCTCTGTCAAAGCCCAAGTACCATTCTTATGAAGACTCTCAATTTCTTCATTCATAGCTACTAGCCAATTTGAAGAATCAGCACAAGAAATAGCTTCAGTATAGCTAGCAGGTTCAACACCATCATTTATCTCCTGTGCGACACACAATGCATAAGAAATTAAATTATCATCAGCGTATCTAGTTGGTATTTTAATTTGTCTTCTCAGTCTATCTCGGGCAATAGTATACTCCTCTCTCTATGGCTGAATAGGAGAAGTGGCAATGTCATCTTGATCATTAGTATGAACATCAATGTTAGACTCATTGGTAGATGATGA
Organism: Cyamopsis tetragonoloba; assembly: GCA_037177725.1. Lineage (NCBI taxonomy): Eukaryota > Viridiplantae > Streptophyta > Magnoliopsida > Fabales > Fabaceae > Cyamopsis > Cyamopsis tetragonoloba. Next base: position 36,375,982 of record CM074121.1, on the reverse strand, counting down.
AACATTGAAATAAGGAACTTTGGCCTTCAATTCCAACTCCACCTTCTCGCTAGTACCCTGCAAATTATTAGTACTTGTAGAGGAAGTCACGGAAGATAATAATACATCCTCATTAAAAGTCACATCTCTACTGAGGATTAATTTGTGTGATTTAGGATCAGAACACCATAAACGATATCCTTTATACTCAGATGCATAACCAAGAAATATGCACTTAATAGCTCGTGGAGCTAATTTTCCATCATTGACATGTGCATATGCAGGACATCCAAAAATCCTCAAATTGGAATAATCAACCGGATTACCTGACAAAATTTCTTCTGGAACTTTGAAATTAAGTGATGTGTGTGGAGAACGATTGACTAAGTAACATGCAGTAGATACTGCCTCAGCCCAAAAATCACGTCGATTCCATAACCCATCATTTGATAGCATACACCAAGCTCTTTCAAGTCCTATTCATACGTTCAGCAACACCATTCTACTGGGGCTTACCTGGAATTGTTTTATGCATAGCAATACCATGCGAACTTATTAAAGTCACTTCCACAAAACTCTAACCCATTGTTTGTTTCGAGTTTCTTAACCTTTTTCCCTATTTGGACTTCAACAAGAGTTTTCCACTTCTTAAAAGTGGGGAAAGCCTCATTTTTATGCCTTAAAAAGTAAACCAAAACCTTACGGGAAAAATCGTCAATAATTGTCATCATATAGCGACGTCCACCATGAGAGGAAACCTTAGAAGGACCCCAAAGATCAGAGTGAATATAATCAAGAATGTCTTTAGTGCGATGAGTTGCAGTAGAGAAACTAGTTCTTTTCTGCTTCCCAAAAATGCAATGTTCACAAAACTCCAACTTACCGATGCCATGTTTACCGAGGGAACCTTGCTTGCTATGTAAGTGCATTCCTTTTTCACTCATATGACCAAGGCGCATGTGCCATAATTTTGTGACATCAGAATCAGACAAGGAAGATGATACAGTTGTTGAACCTGTCACAACAGAACCTTGCAAGACATATAAACTACCAATGTGGTTAGCTTTTATCAAATTTTGATATCTTCAGAACTCCACCTTCAGCTAAGTATTTGCACACAAGAGACTCAAGGGTGCCAAGAGAAATCAAGTTACGTTTTAAGTCAGGAACATAACGAACTTTAGTCAAAGTACGTATCATACCATCATTAGTCTTGATTTGAATTGTACCAATTCCAGCAACCTTGCATTGGGCATCATTGCCCATCAAGACAACACCACTATCAACAATTTCAAGAGTGGTAAAAAATCCTTATAAGGACACATGTGAAAAGTACATCAGAATCAAGAATCCATTTGGTTTTACTCCTTTTTCTCAAAACTAACAACTGATAATAAATCACCGTCAGAATCGGTTTCATTATTAGCAGCCACGGCAGGTTGGTGAGATTTCTTTTTTCTTCAATACAAAACAATCAGAAATATCATGCTCAAGTTTCTTGCAATAACGACAAGTTTTGTCATTTTTGTATCCTCTAGATTTGGACCTGGACTTTTTGAATTTGCTACTCCCTTTTTCTAGAGTTCTGCCTCTGACACTTAAACCTTCACCTTTTTTTTCATAATGAACTTCAAGATGAAATTTTTCTTTAGACACTAAATTTGATTTAACATATTCAAAGGATAATGTGTCATTGTTACCATACAACATTATTTCTTTGAAATGTTTATAGGTGGACGGTAAGGAGACAATCAACAAAACAACTTTATCTTCATCATCAACTGAACTCATCAAGATGAGATTGAATAGAAGTACCTACAGACATACGAATAGTATACAAGCGCTCTTTAAGACGAAGCTTGTTTGCAAGACTCTTCGTCATATATAAAGATTCCAATTGGGCCCATAATGCAGCAGTAGTATTTTCACTTGCTACTTCACGAAGAACCTCCTTGGACAAGCAAAGTTGAATTGCCAAAAGCACCTTCTCATCCAACTCGTCCCATTTCTCATCAGTCATGGAAGTTGGTTTCTTTGACTTCCCGTCCAAAGCTTTCTTTAATCCATTCTAAGTAAGAATGACTCTCATTTGGACACGCCAGATAGAAAAACTAATTTTTTCATCAAACTTTTCAATGTCAAACTTGGTGACAGTTGACATAATAAATTCTTAATTAAATAACTTGTTATGGTATAAGCGCTATGTGAAAGCGCGGGCAATGAGTTACTTCTCTGATAATTTTAAATATAAAATTCAAACATTGCTTATATAGACTATGTGATGAGGTGTTAGCCACTAGCTACTATGTGGTTATTAATAAAACTAAAATAATAACCACATACAGAATTACAAATGAAAAATAGAATAAAAAATGAAAATGAGAGCCACAAGAAAAGCTGAGCATTACTCATTCAACAATTTGTTATTTCTTTTGTAATTTATCTTTATTCAGAGTTTGTTTCTGGTTGTTGCAATGTTTCTGTTTATCTTATTAGGCTGTCCTTAAAAATAAGGAATGATCAGTTTTTCTGTTCTGACTCTAGCTCTTTTTAAATGAGCCAATTAATAATAAAAGAATATATGTTCTCCTCTCTCTCTCTTGCGTCCTAAAAAATAATCAATTTCTTCAGCCTAATTATATCTTTTTGCTACTAAATGTGCTTTATATCTTTCAATCCTACCATTATATTTGTATTTTATTTTATACACCCATTTATAGTCAATAGCCTTTTTGTTTTTAGGTTAAGGAACTAAAGTCCATGTATTTGTATTAGCTAGAGCATATAATTTAGAATCCATTGCTTTAACCTAATCAAGAGTTTGAACCATAGTTTTATATGTTTTAAGTTCAGTTTGCATGCTAATGTTTAAAGCATAACTAGCAAAGTAACAAGATAGTTTATCATAACCAATGAATGAATAATGTTGATACCTGGCTTGCGAATGAGTGTTGGTATTACCTTGTAAAGGATAATAGTGATAGTCTCTAAGATAAGTGTTCACTGAAATAGTTTTGTTTCTGGTTGACTGCCAAGTTTGGGTGGTAAATCTTTGATTGTAGCAGCAATGTTAATAGGTAAAGCTGTTAAAGAATTAGGAGGTAAAACAGGCATGTTAGCCGCAGGCATGTTAGCCGGGAACGTAGCAGGCTCTGGTGTTCTAGACTGCATTGTTGTAGGAACTACGGTTTCCATGGGTATGGGTGAATAATGAAAAGTTTCAGAAAAATTATGGGTATTTAAGGCTTTGTTTGGATTGATGGAATTGGATGCAGCGGAGCGAAATCATTTTAAGCTCCAATGTTTGGATTGAAGGTTTTAGGATGGAGCGAAATTGTAATGGATGGAATGCAATCCATTCCTTTCCCTCATTTTCTCCCACTTTCGTCCCATCCAAATTTGGAGGGAATGGAATGGAATCAGGCTTTCATTTTGATAATTTATTCTGAAATATTTCTTATACCTTCTCCAAATAATTTGCCTAAAAATTACCCGCCACTGTTCCCTCTCTTTTCTAGCGCCACCTGCCATTTTAATTCCCTCCAACTCTATCTCATCACTTGATCCAACTCTGCATGCATTCCATTCCTTTCTTCCGTTACTCTTAACCTTCCCTCCTCCTCCGCTCTCTTCGCCTATTCTCTTCATAATCAGAGTCCACTATTCCCAAGGTACACCACCATCCTTTTTTCTAATTTTATAATTTTTGTTCCAATTTACATGAAGAACATGGAACCATCGTTTTAATCTGATTTATGTGGGTAACTCTCAAGATATCAAAGTTTTAATCTGATTTTATGTGGGTAACTCTCACGAGATAAAGTTGAAACCTTTAGGATAAGGATTAAACCCCTATTTAAGGTCTTGTTCGATAACGGGTTCGTTTCCTGATTCAATTGGGGGTTTGAATGTGTTGAAATATTGATTAAACCCCTATTTAAGGTCTTTTTTTCGTTTTTTTTATTATGCTAATATGGAGGACGATAGATTTGAGTACTCAGACGAGGAACAATATGTTGATATTGAGAATTTGCAACTATTCTTACTTTTGCATCTTGTTTATTATCATTTATGAATTTGCAAAGGTTGGTTTCTTTTTGGGATTTTAGTGTTAAGTCTTATAAATTGGATTGTTTTGTGAACTACTTTGTTCATCTTTGTGTTCTATCATTGGATATTTCTGAAAATAACTGGATTGTATTTGCACTTATGATCATTCATCATTTATTAGGATTATGGTTGAAACTATATATTTGATTCATTATCTTATTGGTCTGCTTTTTATCATCTTATGTTTCTTTCTTGTGGAAATAAAACAGGGACTTAAAATTGGTTGAGGGTTTATGGTTTCATTTTACCGAGAATTTCATTTATACACGTTTCTCATTTGCTAGACTTGATCATTTGATGCATATGGGTGGGGGGGGGGGGGGGGTGAATTAATGCAATAGTGGAATTGATCTTCATAAGTACTTCCAAATGAAAATTTCTAAATTTTTAAATTTATCCTTAAGCAATAACTTTACCTAATATGAAAACTAAGGTTTTTTGGTCCTTCCTGTGTAATATGCACTGTGATGCTCAATTTATGGTCATGATTTAAATAAGAAATTATGGTATTCAAGAGTTTATAGATGTAGTAAACAATTCAATCTGGAGCTGATATAAAAAATAAAAAAACAGTTCATTATTGATTTAAGAGAGTATATAAGATCCACATCATCATTTAAGTGATCCACATCGCAATATTTTGTACAACATTAGGATATATAGATAAGCTTCTCTATGATTCTCAATTTTATATTTTCTATGTCTTTCTCAAACTCTCTCTTTCTATAGTTCTAAGATTTTCAACAAAGACCACATCAACATCTCACAGTATGTTGAATGATTTTGTAGTATATAAGAACATAGACGACTAGAGTTAACAGAGTTCAGCTTCTGTTGTAATATTCTATTGGCTATTGATGACTCATATTTTATCTACCTTTTTATGTCTTTATTTAATTTAATTAAATATAGATTAATATTTAATTATTCAAATTAAATACATTTTCATGAAATTAATCATAATTGAGTTTATACTTATTTGAGTTTAATTTGGAATCTTTAGGTAATAATTCTACATTGCAAAGCACTGGGCCAGGAGTTGAGCTTAAAATAGAATTTTGCTAATTGCACCACTCTTAGTAATAGTCTACGGATGCAAGTGTTCTAAATTGCTATCCACACCATCCGTAACCAGCGGCACAAAAGTAATTACGTAACTTGATGATGGATCATGAAGAGAAGAATTATTGATTGAAGTAACTCAAGAATATTTTTAGGAATAAAATTGTATAATTTTAATTATTTTTCGTTAGGTTTAATTTTACTACTAGATACTTTATTTTCATTTTCGGTACCAAACTTTTTCCACCTCCAACTCACATCCACTACACTTTCCACCCAATCTCCAACTCACATCCACTACACTTTCCACCCAACCTCCAACTCACATCCACTACACTTTCCACTCAATCTCCAACTCACATCCACTACACTTCTTTCTTTTTATTATTTTATTTCCCATTTCTCTTCTATAAATACCCATCTCCATTCCCATTCCTAAAACACCAATTCACTACCATTTAATCTTTCATTCTCCCTACATTCCTCTACATTCACGGAGTCACGGTCCTTTCTTTCCTTCTTTTGTTTTTATTTTCTTTACTTCCTTTTATTTAATTTATTTTGTCTTCCTTTTATTTTAATTTATTTGTTTTCATTTTTATTTTTTTTGTAATTTGCCTCCTATATGGAAGGCTAGAATTTGTGATTAGTTTCCTGAATTTTTAATAATATGCTATTGAGGTTCTAATTATATTTATGTTCAGTTTCTAATTAATTTATTCATATCTAAATTACACGCTTGTTGGAATTTGGTTATGATTTAATTATGATTTTTGGCTCATAAAATTAGAATCTAAATTGCACGCTTGTTGGAATTTAAATTCTAATTTAATCTCTTAAACCAAAAGTCATAATTTCCAAGTTCAGTTGAATTTCGTTTTTTTTACAATCTGTTAAGATTTAAAGACGTTTGTTCAATAAACTTGAACAGAGGAAAATATACATTGCTTAATGTAAGCAAGAGATTCTGAAATAAATTAACGCTTGTTTAATTAATTTCAAGATTGAACAAGGAATTTAATTAGATTTTGAAATCTTTTGATACCAATGATATAAGCAATTGTTAAATTTCAGGAAGCTAATATATTTTAATTAATTGTTTTAAATTTCTTTAATTGTGTTTCCAAACAACATTCAAACTCCCTTTTTGTTATTTATTAACGTGATTAAATCTTAATCTACTAATGATGGTCCTCTGAGAGACGACCTAGGTTGGCACTAGTACTGCATTTATTGCAATTTATTAATTTGATCGGGGACGACATCGCATCAGCTATTAGATGTCACTAAGATGCCATCTGTTAATCTTTTGCAACAGACTTTGTGACTAACTAACAACTGGCACTTCTAACTGTATACTCATTACAGATCTAACTGGTCTTTTATGACTCTTATAAATAGCCAACTCATTGCATTGGAGACGTAGTTTTGTAATCTCGCTCCCAGCTTCTCTCTATACCAAGATTTCATCCCAAAATAGAGAATTTCTCTTACTTCCTATCAATTTTCTCACATTTGCTTGGATCATATTCCTCAATAATATATGCTTGCCAGAGTTTACTTTAATCATTTATATAATTATATAGAGAGCATGCATATAAAATCATATACCTCTGGCCGTATACTTCAAGGTGATTTGTATCACAATCACAAAAATCTGACTCAAGCCAGATTTGCAATCTTTCTTAGCAACATGGAGACTCTACAAACAATATTCCCTCGTTGAGATTAATAAAGGTGCTTATGAAGCCCATTTCATGAACCTACAAATCAAAAGTTTACCATTAAGCATCAATTCTTTAAAGTGAAAACTCAAATGACAATTCGGAATCTCATCGTTAAAGAAGGAAGCAACACTAAGCATGCTAGTTTGATACCTGAATCTACAAGAGCTACAAATCAAAAGTAATTTCTAGAACAAGAATGCTATTTGAAAACTAAAATTTGAAGTGGCGGTTGGGACTCCTCAAAGTCTATATGCTTGCTCATTTTTTGAAAGACACGTTGCAGTGCTACTATAAAATAAATCTAGTCATAAATTGTTTGTGTGACCTTGAACTTCTACCGAGTACTTATTTCAATATAAAGACCCATTCTATACACACTTCTTGTCTTCCTTTCATTTTAAATATTTTACTACAATATTTAATATATATGGAATAATGTTGCCAAGTAATGTTTGCCATAGATGCTTGTCTAGTGTTGACTTTCTTGCTAAATGTGCAACTCAAAGTTTAGTATAAAGTTTTTAGCTACACTAGCACTGGAGTTTTACGAGATTATAGCTGTTAGATATCAATTATTCTCATGATCCCATCTCCTGTTTCCTTTCATTATTTATTTCTAGGCCCAATGCACCTTTTGGTCCTGTATCTCTTAGGTGCATTTCATTTCGGTCCTATATCTTTTTTGGGTTAGATTTTGGTCCTGTATCTTTTATAAACGTTTCATTTTGGTCCAATTTATCATCCTCATCACACTCGTTAACAGAATTGACCTAAAAAGAACAGAGTCAAATTACGCCATTTATCTTCAAACCCAAAAAAAAAACCATAACATACACGTGAACCCTAATAACAAAGGAGTCAAAATACCTTGTAACAGGGTGACAGAATTGACGGATGAGACCAAAATGATACCTTTATAAGAGATACAGGACCAAAATGTAACCCAAAAATGATATAGGACCGAAATGAAATGCGTATAATATATACAGGACCAAACCTTATTTCTAACTATACCAAATTGTTTCTTTCTATACTATACCAAATTTATCAACACTTACTATATATTATACTTGAACATAAAGGTTTAGTAGAATTTTCCTTTACCAAACCTCTAGGATTCACAAAGTGTTTGATTAAGATATGCATACTTGTTGGAAATGGATCCTCATACTTGTTTTCTTAATTGTGCTTTGCCTTATGGTTGTGGTTCTTTTTTGGGGTTTTACATTTAGCATGCATATGATTCCATTCCATTTATTATGTTATTCCATTCTACTGATTTGTCTTGTTTCTACTGATTTTTCTTAAGTTATAGTTTGTCTTTTGTCAATTTTCCCTTTTTTTCCTACTGCATCATAACATGTTAATATAATAATTTAATGAGATTGAAACCATTCATATAAGAATCTTAACGCCTGCCTAATATTTTCTTTTTAGTGTTGTACCTACTCTATTTCGATCCTCATTGTTCAATCACTTTGTTCAATATTTTTGGCTTCATATAGTTTTTTAAAATTTGTATACTTCTTTTTCATAGATGATGAAGGAAGATGCGATACACAAATATTTGTTCCTACTTCACATTATTAAAATGATAGCTGCGCAGCTGTTATTTTTATTAATAGTAGTTTGCATATTGAAAAAGAGATCGATGTCGAGAAAACATAAAATTCCTCGTAAACTAATAGAACATGGGGAAAGAGTTCAGATGAATTAATAAAACAAATTGTGGGAAGTGATCGGTGTCATGACATAATTTGCATGAGTCCTAAAGCTTTCATAGACTTATACACCATATTACGAGACTGAGCTGGACTACAACATATACGACTAACAACAATTGAAGAACAAGTTGCGAAATTCCTTTATATCATGGGACAAAATGTGAGGAATCGTGCAATATCTTTCTTCTTTAGGCATTCTGGATAAACTATTAGTCGTCACTTTCACAGAGTATTACTAGATGTGATATACTTAGAAGATATATTTTTGAAACAACCTGATTTGACACAGGTTCCTCCAAAGGTACTTAAGAGACTGAGGTTCTACCCATATTTTAAGGTGAATTATTCTTTCTTTTGATTTATTAGAAACATTAAGTTATATTAATTATAACAAGAGAACTAAGTGTCAGGATTGTGTTGGAGTGATTGACTTCCCATAGAACAAGCCCCTAGGTATCGTGGCAGGAAATATTACCCTACACAAAATGTATTGGCTGCATGCTCTTTTGACTTGAAATTTACTTATGTCTTACCTGGGTGGGAACGAACTGCATCAGACTTAAGAATTGTCATGTGAATATCCTCTAAAAGTACCACAAGGTAATTCAAAAAGAAAATTCATAATACCACATTCTAATTTGATTGAATTCATAAACTAATTCAATTTTTCTTATGGAAATTCTATCTTGCTGATGCCGGTTTCCCTTTGAAGGCATGTCTAATCACGCCGTATAGAGGAGAACGTTACCATTTACAAGAATATTTCAGAAATCCACCACTAAATCCCCTTGAATTGTTTAACAATCGACACTCATCTTTAAGAATAACAATTGAATGTGCATTTGGTGTGGTAGAAAAGAGGTTACCTATTATAAAAACCACAATTGAACCCACATTTGAAATAAAAACCCCAAAACAAATAATATTAGCTTGTTGCATCCTTCATAATTATTTGATCGGTGTTGACCCCAATGAAGATATCATTGATGAGGTGGAACGTGAGCTTGCAAATGAAAGGAATCATGAGAATCATAAGTTCAACAGGATGATAATGATGATACTGTTAGAGGAGAGTCAACTAGAGACAATATTGCAGCTTCTATGTGGCTAGATTATTAGATATGTTTTCATATTAATTTGCTATGCTTTAACTGATGTACTTTCTTTTTATTCTTCAGTTTAGATAAACTTATTTACATACTTTATTTGTACTTTAATTAATGTGTTTGATGTGGTGCTTATTTTGTATTGATTAATGTACTTAACTTATCTCAATTAATGTTTTTTTGTTCTAGTTTATGTGGTTAACTTGATCTCAATTCTTCTTCCTTTTCTTTAACAGTTATATGCATATATATTGATTTTTCTTTTATAAATGTTAGAGATGGAAGCGAATCCGAGAAGAGCAAAGAAAGCTAAGAGCGGTGATACATGTAGCTGGACTTCCTCTATGGGTGAGATTTTAATTGATGCATATTTCCATCAACATAATTTGGGAAACAAAAACGGCATTGCTATGACAACAAATGCAATGGATAACATTCTGACAGAGTTGAAAAGCCATTTTCTTGATAAACCATTATTTAAGGAAAAAATAAAAGATCATATGAAACACATTAAAGAGAAGTTCAATATTTATTTTGACAATTTTAAGAATGGGCTGAGTGGATTTGGTTGGGATACAAATTCAAAAATGTGGATAGCTGAACCTCAAGTATGGGATAAGTTGATTGAGGTATGTTAGTTTTTATATGCTTAATTTTAAATATACATTCTTTAATTATTTAGCGCAAAATAATTTTCATTTGTTTTTTGTTGTAGGCTAGACCAGAAGCTGCTGAATGGAGAAACAAGCCTATCGTACACAATGAGAAATTGGCTCAACTTTTTGGGAAGGATCGGGCAACGGGAGAGCATGTAGAAACAGCATCTGAAATAAGGTCTAGAAGTGCTTCTTCCAATGCTAGTGGTCAAAATATCACCATATAAGATATTGACCATTTGGTTTCAACAAATAAAGTTACTTTAGAGAGATTTGACACACTAGATGATGAGTTTCAACAATCTCCTAATGGACTTTCTGATGGAAATTCCAACGATGCAATGCCAACTAAGACTAAGAGGCGTGGGAAAAAAAGTGGTGGAAGAGGACAACAACTGGAGTGAAATTAGTAAATACATTTCTCAGTTTGTTCAAGTGTTTGATAGTATTGACAAGTCAACCAATGAGTTCGTCCAACTACAAAAACCTATTGCTACTGAAGATCTTCTATGGGCACAATTGGAGGAGAAAGGTGTTAAACTGAAACTTAATCCCGATGTGTTCATGTTCTTAGTAGAGAATTTGAGTAAACTGAAAATTTTTAATGCATCTCCAGTGAATAAGCTTAAGGAAATGCTACCAAAAATTATGTCATCCCACCGTCTTAATTTTTAGCTAGTTTACTTAGGTATTTTTTTTAGGTTTTGTTGATTATGAAATTTAGTCTTGAATTTAATATTGAACTTTGATTATTTTTAGTTGAAGTTTCACTTGGTTGTGTCACTTGTTGTCTTGGATTATGAGACTCGATCTTGGATATAATTTGTAGTTGCGTTTTTTTGTGATATGCAAAATTTGGTACTACTATAATTAAATTTGAATTTACCATTCAAATTCACATATGCCCCTAGAAAAATATAGTATATAAAGTATAGTATATACATTTATGTGAAAATGCTTTCATATTGAAGATTTATTACAAGTGGTTTAATTGGGACACTCAAGAAGCAAGATGGTAATTAGAATAAAGAGTAAAAAAAATTTTTTAAAAAGTAAAAAGGTTGTTATAATAAAAATAAGGTTAACATTGGAAATAACTTATTTTAATATATTCCGCTCCATCCTATTTCCAAACAATGAAATGGAAAAAATGTTATGTTTCGTCTTGAAAAATATCCAAACAATGGAGTGGAAAAATTATTCCATTCCACTCTGTTCTGTTGCATTTCGCACCACTCCGCTCCATTTCATTCCATCAATCCAAACAAAGCCTAAAAGTCCAAATAAGGAGCAAAATTAAAAAGTTGACCTAATCGATATGGAAAATTGTTCTCATAAAAAATAACATTTCTTGAAAGAGTTATTTCATTTGTGTCAACATCAAGAACAATACAACTCTTTGTACTTATTTGAAAACCTAAGAAAACTGCTTTTCTGGCTCTAGGATCACGTTTTGATTTGTTTTGGATGAGAATTGAAGCGTAACACAGACACCCAATTACTTTTTGTTTAAGTAAAGTAGGGGCTCACCAAACTATAACCTATTAGGAGATTCTTGTTTCATAATTCTACTTGGAAGGCAATATATAAATTGGATTTCTTGTAATACTACATAACACCAACAAGAGGCAGAAACACAAGAATGATAAAGAAAGCTTCTAGTTACATTTAAAATGTGGCGATGCTTACGTTCGACAACAGAGTTTTGCGGTAGAGTTTCAACACAAGGTTTTTGATTAATAAGACATGTCAGAAATCAGACATGTCAAAATCAAGTCCATTATCACTCCCAATTTTATTAATAGAGATATGAAATTGATTTTTAACATATGCCAAAAATTTCTTAAGCAAAGGATGAGGTTCATCCTTATATCTTCTTAAGAAAACCCAAGTATAACGTGAATGGTCCTCAACAATAGTAAAAAATAAACAATGATCAAATAACAATAATACATAAAGGAAATTGAAAATAAAAAGTAGAATAGGAAGAAAATGAAGGGGAAACCGTCATACCAAGAGTATGTTTGGGTTAGCTGTGATTAATGTCAAAATAAGATGTGAAAAAGAATCTATTGTCTGAGACATAATCGATTTTTGTTTGGATATGTTTGCTGTCAAAAGCTATTTTTAAGATAATTTTAAGCTATCAAAAGTGATTTTGAAGCTTTTTTAAACAATGTTCAATTTTTAGTTGAAGGGCAAAAAGCTTTTTCCTTTGTAAAAAAAATAATCAAAAGCTTTTTTAAGTGCAAAATATATCTATCCAACGTATGTTGAAAAATAATCTTATCCAAACACACCCTAATTAGAATTAGCGATAAACTCAAGGAAGAACCATCACACAAACCCCAAGGAAGAGAATTATTCTCTCACAAATTCAATATTTCATCCAGGTCTAACAAGCAAATGGCTACACATGAGTTTAAGCTCCCCTAATTTCCCTAGGCCCAAATACAAGGTCCAAGTTGGCTCTAATCAAATGACAAATAAAACCATTACAATAACACATATATAACCCAAGGCCTTTGCCCTTAAGCAATAAACAAATCTCCAAAATCCAAAATTAAATAAGAAAATCATAATATTAATCCTAATTAAAAACTTGAACCAAATTAACAAAATTTGGGTTCCTTATTTACATATAAATCTTAAAACAAAACAAGTTTCTTCAATGCTTCTATCCTTTTTCTTCTATCCTTTTTCTTCTTGAATCTTAGCATTTCTTAAGCTCTTTGGATCACATTAATTTTCCAATTATTATTATTATTTGTTGTGGTTCTAGATTTTCAAGATAGTGCAAGTCTTATGCGGGTAATTTGAAATCTAAAGGAGTTACTAATTTCTTAGCTTTCTGGGAAAATTTTTTTTGGTAACATGAGTTTTTCAAGATATTGTGAGTCTTTAAAATGTGGATAATTAAAAATTTGAAGGAGTTACTAATTTCTTAGCTTTCTGGGGATTATTTTTTTGTTTATGGTAACTTAAGCTTTCTGGTGAGTTTGATTGGTGGCTAAATTGGTTGCTCGCTTTTTATCTAAAATATCTAAAGAACTTTGAATAATCTGAGATAGGGTTATCTTGCAGTATGCAAGCGCCCAATGGGGGCATATTATTCTTTCATCATAGCTTTTTCACTCATTCTGACCCGGTAGAAATCAATTTTTTTAGCATGAACAATATCAAAATAAAAACAATAAAGTAAAGCTTGCCATCTTGCTAAAAACAATATCAAAACTTTGAAACCAAATTTTTATCAATATTTTGTAAAACACTTAGGACAGTCTTTCAATTAGTTCTTACTAAAAATCTTTTAATAATCAAATCATGTTGAAATTTAGTAACACATAACACAATTGATAAACTCTCTTTTTTAATGCTAGAATACTTTTGTTGAGTTGGATGTCATATACCTTAATAGTATCTAACAACTTTTTCTTTAGGAGAATCTTTTAAAATTTGTTTTAATATACCTCCATATCCAACATCAGAAGCATCTGTTTCTACTATTAAAGAAGCATTTGGGTATGGAATTCTTAGAAACGGAATTTTTTTAACAATTTCCTTAATGGGGATAATCACACTAGACATCTCACTATCCCAAGGGGAAGGACTCTTTCTAAGACATTTATATACATGTGCAAAAGATGTCCTAATGTTGGGTATAAAATCGTCAATATAATTCAAGCATCCTAAAAGTCTTTGGAATTGTTTTTTATAATTAATTTCCTTAGGAAATCTATCTTCAAATTCTAATGCTCTCTGAATAGGAGTTATTGTACCTTGATAAATTTCAAAACCTAGGAATTTATTTTATGTTTGAAATAATTTTCATCTTCTTAGTTGACACTACCGGTTCATTTTCTTTAATTAATTCTATAAATTTATTTAAAAGTACTATATGTTGGTTTAAATTTATACCTTTGGAAATGATTAAAACATCTTGTAGATATACTATTGAAAAATCTATGTATGGATAAAATATGTAATTCATAATATTTTGAAATTCACATGGAGCATTTTTTAAACCTTAGATCATTACATTCCATTTATATGACCAAAGGGAACTACAAAAGCTGTTTTATACCTATCTTTCTCCACCACCAAAATTTAATAGTACCCTAACTTCAAATCAAATTTTGAAAATGTAGTAACATTATGTAATCTTTTACATAAATTAGTTTTATTAGGTAATGGGTATCTTATCGATTTTAATACTTTATTAAGAGGTTTTTAAATAATTTATTACAATCTTGATTTTTGCCTCTTTCTAATTCTATTGCATTGATACAATAAAAACCTGAACAACTCCAAGGAGACTTGAATGGCCTAATTAATCATTTTTCTAAATAATCTTGAATCTCTTTTTTACAATATTCTAAATAGTATTGATTCATCTAAATTTGTCTAGCATATGTAGGATTATCTTTTTTCATTGAATCCATTAATATGAGGAAATTTTAACTCGTACTTCTTTCTATTCCAAAATGCTATAGGATTTGTGCTACAATTTTTTTCCATTCATTCTTGAAATTCTTTTATTGTTTCTTCGACGTTAGGACTTTTTTACCATTCTTGTACTCTTCGATATTGGTTTTCTTTATTTAATTTACTTATATGTTTTGGCTTTCTCTAGATTAAATTTACATTAGTTATTGAAGATTCTTGTAATAAATTTAATTATCTTATTCTAGGAGGTTTCAGAAATTCAAAACATATTTCTCTATCTAATGCTTTTGAAACTATGTCTTTTCTTTTACCTGGATAAATTAAATTATGCGTTTTAATTGAGTTTGATATCCAGTGTCATTTGACACCTACCATTGAAATAAACATTTATATAGAGTAGATCAACCTAACAAAATTTTATATTATTTGAAAACTTATTGATTATTCATTTGAATAATACATTTTGACATAAAATATGTTATTTAAAATATAAGTAAATTTCTATTTCTAGATTACATAGCTATAAATACCGAAATAATCTAAAAATTTGTACATGCAATCTTTAGGATATTTTCACATCATTCAATTGTCCAATTAATAAAATTCAATATTTATAAAAAGTTATGATTGGTGTCATCGTACTAGGTTTGACACATGTCATTTGAACTTGTCCATTGAAAATGTTAATATTGAATATATATTCAAAAATTAATTCATAACATATTAAAATTTCACGAACATACAATCAAAAACGCATTCAAAACATGGAAAAATTACACTTTTAACCCTCTATATTTAGGGGTTGATTCATTTCAGCTCTCTATCTATTTTTCTTTATTCATTTTGGTCCTCGATCTATCGAACATCACTCACGTTTGTCCTTTTTGTCATTGGTCTGTTAAAAATTAATCGAAGATAGCTAATGGCAATAAAAAGGAGACACATGCGAAATTGTGAATAGTCTTTAAATAAAATAATTATAATAATATAAATTTAAATTAAAAACAAGTTTTTTAATTTTTAAAAAATGAAAAAATCCTAATCATATTCTTCGCCACAGCTCTCCCCCAAATCATATCCCATGCCACTGCTGGCAGTGGCCCAACCACCCATCCTTCCTCTAAAATTTCCTTTCCTCACTTTCAAACACCATCCTACCTCACTAACACTGTTACACACACGCGATTTTGTTTTTTATTTTATTTTATCGCCAAAAATTCCATTCACTTACATCCACCACCCATGCATTGACCCCAAATCCCTCCATCTAAATACTCCATTTCCACTTCTTTTGGCTTCTTTTCACATTCATTTTATTCTTTACAAACGTACAATACTTGGTCAATCATCGTTGCACCAGCCTTGGTCACCAGCTTCATCGCCAAAATAGAACCCATCATCGTCGCTTTTCAGTTCAAAACAACTATATTCAAAAAATTGAACGGTGAAGAATATTTGAGTTTGTAATTGTGTGAAAAAAATAAACTTCTCATTGAATGAGAAAAGGACAAATACAACTTCTATATACAAAGAGCAAACCGACCTAAGAATAAAACTGGCCACTGGCCAAACAAGTAAAAACGTGTGAAGCCCATAAAACAAGCGGGCCCAAAAGAAACAAAAAGCGAACAAAAAGGATTATTGGACTTATAAGTGTGAACAAAAAAGCTCTTAATACCCCCCTCAATCTAGAGAGAAAATATTGTTTACTCCCAGCTTGTAGAGAAGCATAATGAATAAAGCTAGCTCCAATGGTTTGGTAAAGACATCTGCAAGCTGTTCAAGAGTGTTGACAGGTAATAGATTTACACCTCGCTGCAACTTTTCTTGACAACATGGCAGTCTATCTCTATGTGTGTTGTGCGTTCATGGAGTACAGAATTACGAGCAATGTGCATTGCTGAAGCATTATCACAACACAAGAGCAGGTTCTCTGAAATTCAGGTTGAGGTCACCAAGGAGATACATTAGCCACTGCACTTCACAAGTAGTGGAGGCCATTGCCTTGTACTCCACCTTTGACAAAGACCGAGACACTGTTTTTTTTACATTTCCAAGAAATGAATGAGTTTCCTAATAAAACACAAATACTAGTAACAGAGCATTGTGTGACTAGGCAAGTTGTCCAGTCACAGTAGCTATAGGCTTTTAAATAGAGGGGAGAAGAGGAGGAATAAAAAAGCCCTTAGCCAGGGTCCTTTTTTAAAAAATGAAGAATCTTATCGGTATCTTGAAAATGCTTTTGTCTAGGTGTTTTTAGGTCTTAACTGAGTTGTTGCACAATATAATGGATATCAGGCCTAGTGGTGGTTAAGTAAATCTGATGACCCACTAGTTTTTGATATTCAGTGATATTCTCATAGAAAGGATCATTATCAATTATTTTCAAGGCATCCTTTACCATGGGAGTATCAACATGTTTACTAGCAAGAAGCCCATAAGAATCTAAAAGATCTAAAGTCTATTTTCTTTGATAAATTGAAATACCTAGATGGGATCTAGCTATTTCAATTCCAAGAAAATACTTCAGAGTTCCCAAATTCTTAATATGAAAAGAAGTATCTAAACATTGTTTGAAGAATTCGATTTCATTGTTATCGCTACCAGCCAACAAAGATCATCGACATACTCTGCAATGTTTAAAAAGCATGTGATCGTGCTGAGAATGAATGTAGTCTAACCTAATCAGAAATGTAGATAACTTAGCATACTATACACAATGAGCTTGTTTTAGACCGTACAGAGATTTATTTATGTAAATGCAACATGCTATAAGTTTGAAGTTTCGATGATTCCACAACAAACCAAGAATCAAAAGATAAATCTCGCGAACAAGCGTAGTAAACAGATTCGCAACAACAAAGGGTATATAGGTTTTAAATTATAAATAAATGTAAGTTTGATTAAGGCTCTTTGAAATTGAAACAAACATTTTTCTAAAAAGGCATTTTTAGAAAAATATTAAGAGTTAAGATAAAAACATTTTCAAAGAAAAAGACTCTCCTAGAAAATTTCAAAGAAAATATCTAAAAATTTATTTTCACCTGAAAAAATCAAAATTGGATGTATATTCGAATATCAAGGTTCTGGAAATAAAATTTGGATTTTCTGACCAGTATATTCGAATATATATTCGAATATGGCTTGCCATATTCGAATACATATTCGAATATGACATACTGTCTTGGCTAAATCATTTTTCAGAAACTGTGTATTCGAATATATATTCGAATACATATTCAAATATAACAAAGAACCTTGGCCTTGTCACCTTCCAGAACTATTATATTCGAATACATATTCGAATATGAAGCCTACACAAATCAAATTTTAAATGCAGAAACATTATATTTGAATACATATTCGAATATGAAAGTGCCATATTCGAATATGAAAGTATCATATTCAAATATACTGATGTCATATTCGAATATGTTAATGAAATATGCGCAGCTTCTGACTGCTGTTTCTGCTATCTATAAAAGAGCTTCTGACTTAAAATATAACATACCCTTGTGAGCTTAAAATTGAATTAAAAAATTACTTCCTATCATCAATCACTCTAAATCAAGGGTCTTGTGCTTTTGCCTAAGGCTTGCTTTGTTTTTTTCTTATTCTATTTATTTCATCAAACAAAGAGCCTTAAATCAAATATATTAGAGCTTCAAGTTGTATCATTTACTCTTTTGAGAGTTTCATTGTGGTGAGCTAATTTTGTGTGAATGTGTGGTATCCTTTTAATTGTTTGAAGGTGTGGTATCCTTCTAATTGTATGAAGGTGGGGTATCCTTCAAGGTGTTCTTAGGGTGAGGTATCCCTAGATTGAGGCCTTTAAAATTGGTGAGGTATCTAATTGAGAAAGGTGCTCTTAGTGTGTAATTGTTGAAAAGTAATATAAGAATTCTCGCATGGCGGAGATTCGTAGACTAGACGTAGGTCATAAGTGGTGTGTGACTGAACTGGTATAAAATTCGGTGTTATTCTCTCTATCCCTAAAACACATACCTATTTAGTTTATTTGATCTTCATTTCTGTCTTTCATTATATTTTAATTCCATACGTCAACTAATATATACCTTGCTCAAGTTTTGTTATAATTTTAAACGAATTCACGAAAAAATTTTTAAGCTCAATTCACCCCCCTCTTGAGCATAGAGGCCACTTGGTTAACAATTTAACTTGCATACCAAATTTTTGTGATCGCAATTAACAGTAAGACCCTAAGGTAGACTCATGTAGACATTTTCATGTAAATCACCATATAAAAAGCCGTTGTTAATGTCAAGTTGATTCATAGTCCAATTTTGAATAACATAAATGGTAATAAATAATTGTATAGTTGTAAGTTTAGCAACCAGGGCAAAGGTCTCAAAATAATTTAATCTTTCAACTTGCCTATAACCCTTAGCTACTAACCTAGTCTTATAACGTTCTATGCTGCCATCTGAATTATACTTAATTTGGTACACTCATTTCGATCCTATGGGTTTCCTATTAGGAGGGAGATTGACAAGAGTCATTGTTTTATTCAACTATAGAGCACGTAATTTAACAGCTATGGCTTTAATCGAGTGTTCATGTTTACAAGCCTCAGTATTAGGTTCCTAATTAACAGTAATGTTCAGAACAAATGAAGCATAAGACTAAAACAATTTATCATAAGAAAATCAATCAGACAAGGGATTTTTCATAGCAGCATTGATAGCAGTAGTTTTATCTTTCAAAGTTTCAGAATGAAAGTCTCTTAAGTACGTAGGGGATAGGAAATTATAGTAGACTTGCGTAACTCAGTACCAACAGCTATATCAGAATTAATAACAAAATTATTATCATTTATAGAACTATGAATAACAACAGGATTAGATGTACAACCTCCAAATTGGATGATTGGGTTGATGTTAGAGGTGGTCTCTCCATGGGATAAGAGTCATAAAAAGCAAAATGAAGGGATTCATTAAAGGGTGGACAAGAAGCATCAATGTCAACACTATTTTGTTGAACTGATTTATAAGGAAAAACATATTCATAAAAATAGTTATGGTAATAGTTATGACACGAGTTTAAATATCTAAAACATTGAACCCCTTTGTTCCAGTTTTAAAACCCATAAAAACACACTTCCTAGCACATTTGTCAAGTTTGGTACGATTATTAGTTATGGTAATTGCAAAATAGAGGCATCCAAAAACTTTAAGAACTAAATAAGTATGATGTTTGTTAAACAACAATTCAAAAGGACTTTTGTTGGAAAGTAAGGGAGATGGCAAACGGTTTATGATGTGAACAATATGTAAAACAACGTAGCACCACAGGTACTTTTGAATGAAATGACATATTTCTATAGACATTTAAAATGTTTATATATTTTCTTTAAAGCACAGAATTTTGTTCAAAGGTTTCAATGTAAAAAGTCTGATATTACCCTTGGAGGCATAAAAATTAGGCATAAGAAACTCAACCCCATTATCAGATCTTATAGCCTTCACCGACCTATTAAATTACGTCTGCAAATATGCTATAAAATCCTTGATCAAAGTTCTAGTCTCACCTTTATTCTTCATCAAATGAACCCACGTATGACGAGTATAACATCAACAATAGTTAAAAAATATTGATGACTATGCAAACAGTTAGAATGCATGGGTGCCCAAATTTACATATGGATCAGATCAAAAATGTTATTAGATTTATGATTATCACTAAGAAAAGGAAACTTATTATGTTTAGAAAAATGGCAAGAATCACAAATTTGATCTGAAACATAGGACACATAAGGAAACGTTTTAGCAATTCATTTGGGAAATGAACTGGAAGGATGTCCTAATCTATCATGCCAAACAGTACTTTTACAACAGCATTATTAACAAAAACAGTATCAAATAGATCAACAGAACCATAGGTCTTTTGTGTGTGTGTCAAAGTGAAAAGTCTGTTAACAACTTTAGCAAGCCCAAATTGTCTTCTTGGTGTGCTTCACCTATATCACACAATAATCCTTGTTAAGAATGAATAACAAATTTGAGTCAGAAGCAAGCTTATGAATAGCTATAATGTTGAACCTAAAATTAGGTATAAACAAGGCATGTTGTAAAACAATGTTACCAGAAACGTGAACAGTACCAATTATTGTGGAAATAGATGATTCACCATTAGGAATATTGATATTAAGCGGGGATATCACAATATAAGAAGCAAACAGAGATAAATCACTACAAATATGATTCGTAGCACCATTATCAATCAACCAAACATGTTTATCAAATATTATACATGTAGCAGTGTTTAGGTTGTGGGACAAAGTGGCAGTGGTGCATGTGTGAGTTAGTTCATAGTGACATGAGATTTTGTAGTGCAAAGTTGTTTAAGCATGTCAACAAGAAAGTTGTAATCTTCCTTAAAGAGCCCCGTAGAAGGATCACTAGAGGCCGAAGTATTAGAAGTGTCAGCGAAAACATTGTTAATGGTCATCTAAGGGTTTTTATTCTTGAATTTATATTTGGTAGGAAATCCGTGTTTAAAGTAGCATGTTTGGATAGAGGAGGAAAGTTTACCATTACCCTTCCATTTACCTTTTTGTTGACCATTACTAGATTGCATCTCTGATTTCTAAGCCACAGCTGCTGGAATAGGAGCATTATCAAGAAAAGAATTGTTCGATAACTACCTATCAAGTTGTAAGGTTTGAGCATAAACCCTAGAAATAGGGGAAGGGAATCCATACAATAAATTTGTCTTCTAACAGTATCAAAAGAATCATTTAAGCCTTTTAGAAAACAGATCATGTATTCAGTGTCACGGTAATCACACATGCTATTCACAAGGGGACAAGTGCATTCGGTATCACAAACATAGTGTAAAACAAGGCGTAAAACATCAATTTCTTGCATAAGGACTTTCAAATATATGAAATATTGAGAAATTTCTCATTCACCTTGTTGAATCGAGTGTATTGCTTTCCAAAGATCAAATAATCGATAAAAATCACCTTTAGATTATCAATCTTTGAGATCTTGCCAAAGATCTTTGGTAATATTAAAAAAGTGATACACAAAGCAATATCAGCAGAAACAAATCTACAAAGCCAACAAGTTACCATTGAGTCACATTTGATCTAAGTGTTAAAGAGAGGATTGCCTTGTGGAGGCTGAGGGATCTCACCAGTCACAAATCTAAATTTATCTTTGCAGATCAGTGCCTTCATCATGTTACGGGACCAGATCAAGTAGTTATCGGAGCCTTGGAGAATCGAAGACGCTTCAACAGAACCTAGATTATAGGTAATATGGCGATGAGGGTTGTTGTGCCTCTGCAGCGACAATGGTTGGATCAACCGCCATGAGAAAGGAAGCCCTAAATCAAGAAGTGCAAGAGGGACAACAAAAGCATCGATAGTGAAAAATCAAAAAAGAAAGGAACACTAACATCTCGAAGATGAAGGGATTAACAAAGCCCTAGAAGAGTGTCCCTTGAAAGGAATGGCTCAATGATACCATATTAGAGTTTGTAATTGTGTGAAAGAAAATAAACTTCTCATTGAATGAAAAAAGGAGATAAAAAAGCGACCTAAGAATAGAAACTGACCACTGGCCAAACAAGTAAAAACACATAAAACCCATAAAACATGTGGGACCCAAAGAAATAAAAAAGCGGACAAAAAGGATTATTGGGCCTATAAGTGTGAACAAAAAAGCTCTTAAAAAAAGAAGAGATGGAGATGATTACTACGGTCGGTGGCAGTGGGTGGGGGTGAGGTTGGTGGCAAAGGTGTTAGAAAGATGATTAGTTTTTTTTTCATTTTTTTTAAAAACGAAAAAACTCTTTTAATTTAGATTTGTAATATTGTAATTATTATATTAAAAGAACCATTCACAATTTGATATGTGTCTTGTTTTAACGTCCTTAGCATTTTTCGTTAATTTTTAACGGATCACAGACTGAAAGGGTTAACGTGGGTTAAATTTGATGGATTGAGGACCAAAATAAATAAAATAAAAATGAAAGAGTAAAATTAATCAACCCCTAAATAAACAAGCTTAACAACTCAAACTCAAGCTTCTTTTTTTGTTATCAAGCTAAACTCAAGCTTATAATTTGACTCTTTTAAATAAAAAAGCGAAGCTTGAGCCTTCTATTTTTTTTCCAGCCAAGCCTAAATAATAGATGCTCTACTCATCTCATTTCCACCCCTATTAAAGATAGAAGAATAAAATTGTAATTTGGCCTTAAATCTTAAATTTTTTAATTATTATTTATAGTACAATTTTTAAAACTATGGAGGTGGAACTTCACAATGCCAGAGGTTAGAGCGAAATGGGTATACCTCCTCTCCAAGGAAATGATTTTTGCACAAATCAAACAAGGACCTCCTTGAGGAGTATCCTTGTACACATTCTCAAACCATACGGACCTAGCACACTTCTATCATTAGGGTTGTTTAAAGTACAAGTTAAACGTGTGTATTATTACACTTACATAAAAAATAAACCATGTACTACATCCTCTGTTTGCTTTCTTTGTTGTCCCAGTATTGTATGAGTTGCTCACTAAGATGCATCTATTTGTTTTTGCTCACTAAGATGCATCTATTTGTTTTTTTTATCTTTTTTGTTTTATCTTCTAATGTAGTTTAGGGAAAATAATCTTATATTGTATAAAAATATCAAATTAATGTTTGAATTATGTTTAGTTCAATTATAATGCTATATATAAATTTTATTTTATTATTATTTTTTGGGTGCAAAATAAATTTTTTATGCAAATTTTAATTATTTTTTTTAAGGGAATAGGAAATGTTGTAAATTTTTTAAAATATATATATATATATATATATATATATATATATATATATATAATTAGTGTAGGCCTTAGGCCTACCCTAAAATAGATACCAAATAAGGCAATTTGGCGTGTGCCAAGCCTACACAAATTAGCTTAGATTATTTTTCTAAAATTAGTGTTGGCTTTTTAAGAAGTAGCGTTAGCCTACCACACTACTGTGTTTTTGTTGGCTATTCACTTTCTGTCGGCCTTTAACGTTGGCCAAGCCTATGCTATTTTGTGTCGGCCAAACAACCTACGCAAAAATAGCTAGCATCCACCCATATAGCGTTGGCCACGACACCGACACAAATTAACAAAATAGCGTCCACTTATGCCTTTATTCTGTACGCACTCACCATCATTGCAAAACACAACCTAACAGTGAAAAAGAATAAATCTATTACAATTGATGCATGATCCCACAACTTCCATTTGTGCATTTGACTACCATGTTGATTATCCCACGATCCCACACGTTGAATTGGTTGAGAGTATGGGATAGTTACAACAACTAAATAGATAGTAGATATCTGATAAAGGTAATCTAACAGAAACTATATAAGGGGTTCTCTGTGTGATTTATTTAATTGTGAGAGTTAGTGATTAATTGATTTAAAAAATACTTAACCATACAAGAAGCTATGACGGTAAGAGCAAAGAAAATGATTAGGAACACAACCATGGAGAGTGAAGCAATGTTGCACACTGGTAACTCTTTGGAACCAAACATTCCAAAAGCGCCGAAGAACTCAAACAACATCCTTCAACCCATAGTGATTTCATCCAGGTTGCAATTGTTGTTATCAATTTTGAACTTCATTTGTGGTTGAAAACTAATAACTATTTTGTTTTATTTCATGATAGTGATGATGACAAATCTGATAAAGACGTCAGTGGCTCAAAATTTGATTTATTATATGATGTCAAGGATCGTTTAATCAATCGTAAGCATTTGAAATAAGATGTTGGTCAATTGAAACAAGATGTCCAAGAAATCAAGGTGTCACTGATTTCTTTGTCGAAGTATGTTGTGATCGAAAGTCCTTGAAGGAAATCAACAACTGAAAAATGAAAGAAGAGTTGTAAACGAGTCGGTGGTAAAATAAAGACACTAGTTAGGAATTCATTCAAGCCATCAACAAATTTTGGGAAATATTATATTCGTTTACTAATTGAAATCGTCCATCAAACTAAAGCTTCTCAATTTGAAATCCCAGTCGTAAGTGTCATAACATTTATGCATAATTGCTAACTTGATGACAAAGCACTGTTAATACATTTTATTTTTTAATGCAGTGGTAAGTAATGCTGCTTGGGCCTCCACGAGAAATGAAATTAAATCAAGCTCAAGCTGCAGTTGCTGCCTATATCTTTGGGGGAATCAAAGATAACGAAACTGATCGGTTTCAATAATTATATTTATACATTTTATATTAAAAATGCCATACATTTTTCGTTTATTAATTAACGTTTTCTTTATATTCTAGTGATGAGATACTTGAGAGCACAATGCATGTCTTTGCAAGAAGGAAATGTATGCAAAGTCTAAGGCCAACAGGATTGGTTGTTGGAGAGGTGAAATTCTAAAATTTTGTATAGAGTTAATTATTATATTTTTATCTTAGGTGCTTGACATAGTTCGGCTATGATGTACGACAATGTTAAAAAAACAATCCTACCAACTGCGGTTTCTATAAGACACATTATTTAAATTTATTTGTATTCACATCTCGCTAAAATAAGCTAACAATTAAATGAATTATATACTAAAATAGTCCCTGACTTTGTATTTTATCATTCAGTTTACTCCCTCGCGAAATCAGTCATTTTAGTCCCTGACTTTTACTATTATTGGTAATTTTAGTCCCTGACTTTCACTACATCATTCATTTTAGTCTCTGATTTTCAGGGACTAAAATAAATGATCATATAATTCAGGTACTAAAGTGACCTGTAAAATATAAAGTCAGGGACTAAAGTGACCTATTCGCACAAAGTCAGGGATTAAAGTGAATTATTCTCGCAAAGTTAGGGACTGAAACGGTACATCACTCATTAATGAATTCTTGTTATGAATTTAGGCATTTGCATCGAGTTGGTGTACTGTCCCATCAACAATTAATAACTACTACCAGAAGGACTTTATGGGAAAAGTTGAATATTTAAACAAGGTTATTAACTTAAAATACTTAATTTGACATATTATTTAGTTTGACTATGATAATATTAATTTGACATTGTTTTTTTTGTTTATGAAGATTTTTATCCCAATTAATGAAAGAAATACTCACGAGTATTTACTTATTGTTGACATCCACAAGAAGCAAACTTAATTTGCTTGACTCATTGCCATCGGATGGATTTGAAAGGAAATACAGTGTCAAACTAGTGGTATATACATGGACATTTGATTTTTGTTTTTATCTTTAATTTCTTCTCTCTGTAATTTTGACATTGTTTACATTTTTAGGCTTGCTTTTTAGAGATAACTAGTATGATACCCGTGCGTTTGCACGGGTTTTTGACGATTTTTCTTAAGTGTTACGTATGGTTTTGTAAAACAATTAATTACGAAATTTTGATGAGTATGAAAAACCTACAATCAATTCAAGAGAAACAAAATGGATTACATGCCATATGTCAATACCAAAGATTGATGGAAAATGAGTCCACATCCCAAACAAAAGATTAATAAATGAGTTTAATCTTTCTGTAGAAATACATGCACTTCACATCACAAATTCAATTGCAAAGTCTGATATATGCATCAAATCCTAAGGTCCAATCTCAAACTTGTGTGCATGCTTGTATTCTTAGTACCTGTTACATCAGAATAATAATTCTAATAAATTAGTAACCTCCTCTTCAAACTTTTTGTTATATGTATATATAATTGAATGAAATAATTAATGTCCCAAACATACCTACAATAAAAAATATGTTGGCACATAGGTACAAAAAAAAATTGACCTCCAATCCTTACTGCGACATGTTTTGTTCGAACCTTGATAACAACAATACCAATTTGATGAGTTATTGAAACATTTAATATTCATGAGATACCAACCAAAATGCCTTAGCAAACTTATTAATAGATGAATATATATCAAAAAATGAATCCTTGGTCACAATTTGCATACAATCATCATAAAAACCACAAATATACTTTGATTTGATAATGTTATGCTCACAGGAACTCACAAAAATCCAGAAATCATCATTGGTCACATATAAGAGGTTACAACCTTTAAAACATCAACACAATAATCATAAGTTGTTCCAAAATTGTTCTCATTATCACATACAAAACAAAATGGTTTTAAAAAGGTAAGAACTCAAGGAGATTGTGATGAAGCCATAAACATTCTTAGAATGTATGTTAAATGCCCAGGATGAGATAGATGAAAGGATGGGAAATTGAAAAGGCAAATGGCAGTCTGCTACACAATCTTTCCATTCTTTATTGTACACGCTAAACTGTAACCACCGAGGTGCGTTAATTGTTTTTCAAAATTTAGTTTCCCTTCCCTTCTTGTTTAGTTGAAGTACTTACTCTTGTTATGTAACCAAGTTCATTGTAAGCCAAATAGGACTTAAAATATCTATTTGATCAAGATTTTTTTTATTTTCTAATTCTAATTAAGTTTTATACATCGAAGTACACTGTGACCTATTGTTACCTACATTAGTTTGCTTTTTTAAAATTAATTTTTATAAAACTTATATATTTGTTTTTCTTTATAAAGTTTCCCTTCCCTTCGTGTTTAGTTAAAGTAACTTACTCTTGTTATGTAACCAAGTTCATTATAATCCAATAAGGACTTAAAATATCTATCTCATCAACAATTTTTAATTTTTAGATTCTAATTATTTCTTTTACATGAGTACACATAACGCATGTTACCTACATTAGTCTCCTTTTTTAAAATTAACTTTTATAGAACTTATTTAAAAAAGTTAACCTTTGAATTAAGTAATGAACCATCCATGGATTTTAAATATTACCAAAAATATAAGAGTTATAAGTCTTTCAAAATAAAGAATAAAGAAATTCTGAACAAAAAACAAAGTCGGATATATTTTCTAATTAGCTTCTCTAATAACTCTTATAATTTTATAATGTTATTTCTATCTTCATCTCAATCAATTAATGATGGTTACACTGCTTCATTAACTTAAATAAAAAAAATTATAGAATTTTGTTGTCGTTCCAAATATGTAAGTGACAAACCATTACCTCAATAACTTTGTATTTCTAAAAAATACTTGTTTCCATAAGTGATTTATTTCCACAACGGTTAACTATTGGAGTCAAGGTATTTATGGATGACATATTATATTACAGCTTAAAATAAGGAGTATTATATTTAGCGATTTATTTATGATTTGCAAAGGTATAAGGGATTTCATAATTTTGTAGAAGAAAGCTTAAACTGTGGATGAAAACATAAAATGGAACTTCACTAAATTGCCAATTTAAATTCATGATCCGGAAGCTTAAATTGTAAATCATTATAATTATACTAAAAGTTAAAAATGTTCTTATAATTAAAGGCTTTATATATTTATGCAAATATATGACTCATTTAATCAATTTGTATACGATAAAACTATAGAAGAATACTTTACATTAAATTTGTAAAATGCAAATTTAATCTAGATGTCATTTAACAAAACTAATGAAACTATATTGCAGAAATATGACAGTTCTCATCATATAACAAAGTCCTCTAATTATAATAAATATAACCACAACATGTTTTCAACCAAAAGAGGTTTCAAATTGTAACACATTCCTTCCAATTTCAATCATGTCACAGCAACAAAAAAGCACCACCGTGGTATCAACAATGTCTTAAGTCACACTAGGTTGTTCCATAGCCATAAGATAATGGCATATATTACATATAATACGACATATAATTAATAAGTGTATGTATCACTTTAACAACCATGACCCACAACAGAAGCAGAATAACATCTAATAAGGAGAAAAACATCTAACAAAAAAAGACTACTTCATAAGGGTTTCTAAGACAACATCTTCACTCTAACTTAACGTATCTTGACGAAGACTGCTCAAACACTAATAATTTCTTTAACCCTTCAAAATCATACTCTTTTTCATTGGATGGGCGCTTGGCAGGGGTGATGAAAGATGAGCTACTTGGATTATTCTCACTGTAAGAAGATAAGGATGGTTGTTTCACATAACATGAAGATATATTAGGTTTTAGGCTATAAAGAAAATGCTATGCAAAACTGAATAAATAAGTTAAAATGGCAATTGACAACTTACCTTGTTCATCAAATCATCAAGATGAAGAGAACTGGAAGATCCTTTGTCCATTTCAATTTGCGGTGCAGTCATTCACACCATATTAATATATATAGATAATAATCTATCAAGTTATTTCAATCATTTAATATACATGTAAATCATACCTTTGCAACACCTAAGGTTTGTTCAATACATTGGATCACTTCTTCATCTTTAGTAATATCAACCACAAATGGATATCGATAACTAAGATAGTTTTTAAATCGAGCAGCAAACTTCTCCCATACAAACTATCAGAGTCCTCTGCCAAGGTGTTGATATCATCACCATCCTTTAAGTCGTTGACATTACAACACAAATCATATACAGTCTCATGTTAAAACAACATAATATAAAAAAACTCTTCAAGCATATAAGTATATTAAATGTACCGAAACAAAGGGCATACCTAAATAGGTTACACATCTCTGCATGTGATTTGTTCAGCAGTTGGCAACATGCTGGATCCCACATGAAAAATGTCTCACTCTCTCCATTATACTCAAGACTAACCTCCACTTTAAACTTGCATTTTGACACATGACTTCAACAATTAGCAAAAATCTGTGTGAAACGTTTTCACTTAAAATCAACCTTAACATTGTAAATCCATTATTATAACTTAAAAATACCTTACAGAAGCTGCTTGTATAAATTTTTGACATCCAGGACAGGTAGCTAGGAACTTCTTTGGGTCACCTGTAACAATGCATGCAAGAAAACAATCATAACTCCATGGATTGTTAATTAGAATGTTGTCAACAGAACCAACAGTCAAGCAAAAACATTCCTGTGATCAATGAAATTAGTGCCTTATTATATTAGTGCATAAATGTGGAATATAAGTATATTGAGTCAGAAACCAATTGAATACCTTCTTGATGTCATGTAAATCTTTCAAATTAACAATGTCAGCATTGTTCAAAAATCATTGGGATGTTGACATTTGAGACAATTGGGAATACTGAGTTTCGGAAGAGTATTGCGACTGAGTTAGTGGCACACTATAACAGGGGTTTGTGAGGTCTAACCTGGTCACCAACATCGCAAATTCTTATTCACAATCCATGGAGTTTTTATAAGTAACAGGAACACATAACATCATATTATCATGAACTTACGTCTTAACATATTCTTTGATCACTTGATTCTCATCATTAATGTATAGGTGTGAAGCATGTTTGATGTTTTGAACACTTAGTGGGAACTTCCCTATAAGGACAAGCCATGAAAGGCAGCAGTGCATTAGCATCAAAAATTAGATATGTAATGTATAATTTGAAAATTATCATTAAGGAAAGTAAGCAGATCCTACCTTGAGGTTCCTTAATTTTGGCAAGGGTGAGAACAACTACCAAAGGTCTAGGATTGGTAGATTTTGTAACCAAAACATCATTTAACTTTGTAGCATACCCTTCCCACAAAGTTAAACACACATTGGCACCACTACATAAGAACTATATTGACACAATAGTATATGAAAGATTAATTATGGGAAGAACAATTACAAAGCAGCAAAAATGACTAATGCAAATATTATATATCTTTTATCCCCAACAATAACACTAATGCGATATGGTTCTCTATTATTGTATTCTTGAACTATCCCAACTACCTCACCAATAACCTCAACTAATGTACTAGACTTAGCAATGCCATTAACAATGTCAAATATGGGTTTAAAATCATAAACATACTCAGGAATCTCAGGCCTATCAATTTGGTTCACAACAATTGTTTTAACAAAAAAAACTACTTGCATTCATGTTTTGTAGCTTTATACAAACCATTGTTTTTCTCAACAGCAAAATTTTGAAAAATAAATGTACTCCCTTGGTTAAGCAATGGAAGGAATGTGTCAAAGTCAGCTTCTTTAACAGCTGCTTGGATCTTCTTCCCCTACACCCAACATGCTATGTGTTATCAAGGTGTCACCTGATATACTTAAAATTTCATGTCACCTAAAAAGCACAAATGTAACAAAACCAACTAAAATGAATTTATGGAACTTTTACCTCATAATCCATCAACACCATCTCCATTGTAGAGTTGCCACCTCCTTTCTAGTTCATCCACATGTCTGTCAGCAAGCTTCCAAGCCTGCCTCTTACTGTGCACTTCATCAAGACTGTTCTCCTTACGCGGCATTCCTATGCAAAACAACAAATGGTGTTAAAAAATTACATAACCCATATAATAGAATGATGCATCAGTTGCTCAACAAATGTATAAAACACAGTTACACTTTGATTTTTAAACAAAGTCACAAAAATCTCTTAGGGAAAAATCATATAAATCACGTAAAAGTGACTATAAAAAATGATCTCAAAATACAACTCCAAGCTCTGTTCAACCTTCTTTACTTCAACATCAACCATATACAACAAACATCGAATACTCAAAATGAAGAAATGCATGTAAAAATGGAGAAAGGGAAGGGAATGGGTGCCTTACCAAAGTAGGAAATGAAAAATAGTATGGGAAAGAAAGATGAAAGACAGAAAGAGAGAAGATGGATGACTAAATGAACTTTTTTTTTTAAAATGAAAATAGAGTAGGATGAAACAGAGGTATTAACCGAAGGATAAAAGGGAGTATGAGAAGCATGGGTCTTTAGCTGGGGGAATAAATTTTTGGGTGGAAATTTGGGCTTTGTGGAATGGACACTTGTCATGCTCTAAATGGTGAGTTGGGTAAAGAAGGGTTTCTTTTACAACAGTATATGATGCTAGATGACCCAAACTTTTGTGATATTTAGATAACACTTAAACCTCTTATCTCTGGGTTTGGATTAGTACAACCACAAGGAATTGGCCAACAAAGAGCTGGCACGTAAGTATCTTGTATATCATTTGAAGCTACTTTTTAAACATTGCATTTTAATTCAACTGTTTTTATAACGATTTAGAAATGATTGTGGCATATGGGTTGCGACTTGGATGATTGAATGTCCCACTTGTGATAAGTACAACATCACGGTAATCAACTATTTTCTAAGTTGACAAACAATATAATTTATCTAATTTATTACCTTAATAGAATATTGACAAAACATACTTAACTTTCACCATTTTAGGTGAACGATGCAACAAGGATGAAACTAGAATTGGACATTGTTTTTGAACCCCACAATCAAACAGAAACTAATGTTCTTAGGTCTACATTTGAGAACACGAGCATCCAAAAGCAAAAGCACAATCGAATGGTGACGGGGGTCACAAACTGAAGAACTCTTGTTTTGGTTGCATATGGGATTGAACTATTTATATTATGTTGACATTGCACCCGTTAATTTATTGTTCATATTTACCTTGTTAATTTAATTTCTATTTGTGTCATTTCAATAGGACTTTGCTTTATGTTGTTTTAAGTTTTTGGTTTTAATCTTGGGAGATTCATTATTGTAATAATTATGGAATACTTTCATAGCGTCATAGTTAATTTAGTATATTTTTTAATTTTTTCTTATATATTGTCACAAGCCTATATTTATCACATCTGAATTGTGTAGTTCAATTACGATGTGTGGTTGCATTTGTGTAAATAATGTGGAGAATGCTCACCAGTTATTTAGAGTGTCCCTTTGTTGATTCTACTTAGGAGTGCTCATATGATTGGTAAGGTTTGATCGCTACAATTTAGACTACATTGAAGTAGAGAAATTATTTAATCTTTAATTCAGCAATATTGGATGGTGTTCGAAAAGAAAGTTAAGGAGTTTTGGTCTAATTTGTTTCTATTTTGCAGACTCGGTATGTTTAGATGATGATTTCTAGTGCTTGTGATTTCTTACGGTGCAGCTAAAGCTAGTTTATTATTACTTGGTTGGATGGGGTGATGGGCGACTCTTAGGCTTTACACTTTTGTACCTGTGATGATATTTAATTTAATTACAACTCAATCTGTGAAATTCTTTATCTTGACATCTACATATGATAGTTTTATTGTTTTTCCTCTTATTGGTTGAATTATATCAATGACAGAACTTATTTGATAACCAAGGAGTGGGTTTTTAATTACTTTTTTTGAGCTTTTCAAACTATTTTTGTAGGGGTTATTTTTCTTCTTTTTTGTAATTCTACAAAATCAATAAAATAGTTTATTCTTTTAAGTCGTCTTTTCTACTCATAACTTTATCTTCTATCTCCATGTCAAATTATTATATTCCTTGATAAGATGAGTTGGAAATGTTATAAAAGAAAATAGTTTTCAAATGGAAAAAATAAGGAGTCTTTGAAGTTTCATTTATCTCAGATTAAAAGTTAAATGGGGGATGAAATTTGAGTTCATATTTTTTTTATCAACATGAGGATTATTGATGTACAAAAGTAGACACTTGAGGATTCACATTATCCAGGATATTGAAATAACTTATTCAGTTAGTTTCACATGGAGTTTTATGTTCTTTGATTCGTCTGTCATGACCGTTTTTCCTTGGAGCATTACTTGTAAATATTTATAATATATAATTATACATCTTCCTTTGGTGGATCAAATGAAAAATCTATCAATCCAATTCATAGTTAATACTATTTATAAGAGCAAATCCAATTAGGATATGTGAGTATGTGACCACATATCTCTGGAAATTAAATGTTATTTCCTTTTGTTTTTCGGTAGAGCAGTATTGTATTGTATGCATGTGTGTATGTCTATGCAACAAGAAACAAGTGGCTAGTATTATTCATTGATTTCATGGATTTTCAGTTTTAAATTTCAGTGTTACTTCTAAGTGTATGTAATTTTATTGGGAAGACAGTGGCACACTAGCTACATGACTATTTGAAGTAGCTAGACAAGCTACATTTGCCACTCAAATAAGCTAATAGTGGACATAATAGATTGAAAGACTTTTCTATTTCAAGATCATTATAAGTCATAAGTCATACACACATAAATATGATAGGTACCCATGAGTCATTAGGTGCTTAGATTAAAATTAATAAAAAAATATAAAATATATAATTTAAAATGACGCACGAGTGTTGTGATAATCGAACTCGCAACCTTTCGCGTTTACAGAAAGAATCATAGCATTAGACCAAACACCATTAAGAAACTAGCCTTAAGAAGTAATAGAGATTTTAAACATAAGAGGTTTGAAACCAATGCAATTTACTATGCAATTTTATCAAATAAAAAATTTGTCTATATTCTACATCCGGAATATCCCGAAGCCATTCAGTAAAGTGAATAATCACAAATGAACATGCATTTTAACAAGGAATAAATCCACTACACAAAAATCATTTTAATTTATAGATTTTTTTAGCCTTAGATAGTTTATTAAATTGTCTTGCTACATAAAAGTCCAAAACAAAAAGCCATCACAATTGACATTCTCGGGAATTTTATAGGAAAAAAAGGTGAACTTGCAAATTATATCTACAGAATTGAAACAAAGTCATCACATACAATTGCAACAAATTCCTTGTCATTTTTCTTGAGTTCCTATATTGCCAACTTTTGTCTTAAGAAAGTGCTGTTGATTGCAAGATAAATTGTTGTCTTGGATTTTCCTGAGCTTCAGCTTTAGCAAATCCTGACATTTAAGTACATACTTAAGTAATGTCCTAGACAAAAACCTGATAAAATTATCAAAATAAGTCTATAAGTTGATAATAAAGATAAAATGTTTCATTAAATGAACCCAACATTGAGACTTTACCTCCCTAAAAAATAAGCAGATGGCATAATCTAATCAAATCTTAGTCAATATATTATCTTACAAACAATATATAGTCATTAATGTCCTAATTCCAAAAAGAAGAAACATTAGCTTCATTGATGTATTGATACATATGAGAGTGGAAAAAACTATGTCTCAGAAAATCCAGTTGATGAAGCAAAACTCAAGCTCAAGGGTCATTGAATTATTTGTATGTAATGTTCATCTAAAAGTAATGAAGCTTTGTAGGATAAATTCAAAACGGAATATAAATATGGGATGCAACTACAGACTGTAAGGCTACCTTCTCAAGATTGAATCCCAACTCTTTTGAAAGAGCTTCTCTCATCGATTTTGTAGGAAGCTCATTCTCTGCAAAATCATGGTGAAGCTTCTGGTACATTTCATTTAAAAAAATCCCACACACAAATTAGTCCACATAAAAATTATCTATGGAAACACTTGAATTTCAAGAGATAATGACAATAAAGAATTTCCAACAAGTAATATCTCAACTACATAATGTGGAATCCTAAAATAAGACCTTTTTATCCATATGCCTCAAGAACCCTATCTTATTCCATTCTAGTTCTCATTATTGGGATACTTATTCTCACTTACATGTAAAGTCATAAGAGTATCAACAACTTCAGACTCCTTTTCTCTTTCCTTTCTTTTGCCTGAATCCTAGTCTTCATCTTCACTAACTTGTTCACATGGTGGAACATCCTTATTAAAAATTTCCTAAAAGATATAAATATATCAAGAGAGAAATAAAATTTTGAAAAATGGGTGGTGTAAGAGATTATTGTGTTAAAAATCCTGCCAAGTACTATCCAAGGGAAATTGAGTCCCAAGTGGGCATTTGTTGCCTCCAGTATTTCTATCTTACATTCACAAAACTTGCAAAACCAACCTGGATCTCTAGGAGGAACTGCAACTTATACTTTGACAATTTGTTTTCAGAGTGAAAAGTCAACAAACACTAAAAGTTAAATAGCACATACATTGAGAAGCATAAATGGGAACTCATCTTTTTGTCGGGCTACCAACCCTCTCTAAGGCTAGCCCAGGGACTATCTACACCTTTCAGGATAGCCCCTTTGCACTACGCTATTTACCTCGTTTTCGGGATAGCCTAGCGTTTCAGGTTATCTTCCACTTTCGAGATGACCCTACATTCTCATCTTTTTATGCTTTGTCCACATACCCGGTTTACTTCCGGCGGAACGCAACCCTCTTCCTCAACTAATATTGATGGGGGAAAGCATTTTCCACTTTTCTTTTTGTTTGATTTCATATTCCATGTTCTCATGCATCAAACATTCATATTCATATCATACATATTCATACAGGAGTTCCAGTAGCCCTATATTCGACTACAGACATCCTATATTCGAATATCATGTGATAAAAGTGTTATATTCGAATATCTATTTGAGTATGGCCCTCCAAATTCGAATTCATATTTAAAATATACTAACCCTGAACTTGTTTTTCTAAAATAGGAAACCCAACCATAGTTCAACTCCCAATTTCATCATATTACAATATGGAATCTCTTGTTTATGCAATTCTATGATTCCAGCATCATTTACATTTCCAATTCAATTCCTAATCATGCATCTTCTATTTGCATATTTAATCAACACAAACATCATTCAAACATAGCATACAAATCTCAATCATACACATGATCTTAAATCCAACAACCTATAACATGTTTTTAAATCCCTGATCACATGTTACTAATGTTCCTAGCATTCCCTAGAATCCTTGATTTGGGGTTTATAGGGTTACCTCTAATCTCCCAGAATCTCTTTCTTCTTCAAGCTCCAATCACAGTCTCCAACTTCCTCCTTCAGCACTTGTTGTCCTTGGGTATGAATCTCATCCCTTGGATCTTTTATCAAGAAGAAGCTTGTGAGAAGAGACTCTTTAGATGCTAGAGTGGCAAAGTGTTGTTTATTTGTGACAGATGTTTAATGAAGGATTTTTGAAGAGAAGATTGAGAGAGTGTAGAGTGAGGGAGAGAAAAATAGTGAAGTGTGGAGGTAAGGTCCCATATTTATAGTTTTGAGGTCCATATTCGAATATGGATCTTCCATATTCGAATATGAAGATTCTTTAATCAATCCAATACCTCCATATTCGAATATCAGACCTTCATATTCGAATATACAAGTCCTTTTGGTCACTTCCTTGACCTCTCTACTTGCAATTGATCCTTTTTCCTCTTTTCTTTGTGATTTGCAACTAAATCCCTTAAGTCCTAAGTCTCTTAGATATTTTTGGGATGTTACAATTCTACCCCACTTAAAATAATTTTGACCTCAAAATTAGAGAATTACCTTTATTACTGAAACACTTCAGGGTATGCATCCTTCATGTCTTGCTCTTTTTTCCAAGTGATTTCTAATGAGTCGACGTTCTCCCATAGAACATTTACCAATGGGATCACCTTGTTCTGTAAGGTTTTCACCCCTCGGTCTAAGATCTTCGCAGGTTTTACCCGATAAGAGGTGTTTGACATCAACGGGATGTTTCTTCTTCTAAAACGTGATTGGATCGGAGACGCACTTCCGGAGTTGATATACATGAAACACATCATGAAGGTTGGAAAGATGAGGAGGCAAAGCTAGTTGGTATGCAACAGGCCCTATTCTTCGGAGAATCTGATAAGGACCAATTAAACGAGGCTAAAGCTTCTTTGTCTTCATTGCTTTCCCAACGACAGTATAGCGTGTAAATTTGAGAAACGCATGCTCTCCTTCTTCGAATTCTAAGGGTTTCCTTCGTTTATCTACATAAATTTTCTCCAGTATCAAACCAACATACCGGTGACTGGCACTTTCTTCCATAGAGTGCTTCATAGGGTGCCATGCCTATGCTTGAATGAAAACTGTTATTATAGGCAAATTCTACCAATGACAAGTATCTTCCCCAGTCCCCACCTTCTTCTAATACACAAGCTCATAGCATGTCCTCCAGAGTCTGGATCGTTCTTTCGGATTGCCCATCGGTTTGTGGATGGTGTGAGGTACTCAAAAGCAATCGAGTCCCAAAAGCCTTCTATAATGCTCCCCAAAAACGAGAAGTAAACTTGGGGTCTCTATCTGATATTATACTCATCGGTGCTCCATGTAGTCGGACTTCCTCTGCAATGTATACTTTGGCATATTTCTCCACTGAGTAGGTAGTCTTGAAAGGAAAGAAGTGAGCAGACTTGGTCAACCTATCTATTATAACCGAAATTGAGTCGTGCCTGCTGGGGTTCTGGGTAATCCAACAACAAAGTCCATGGCTATGGACTCCCATTTCCACTCTAGAATGTCCAACGGTTAAAGCGGTCCAGAGGGTTTTGGTGTTCTACTTTGATATTTTGACAAGTGAGACACTTAGAGACCAATTCTACAATTTCTTTCTTCATTCCAGGCCACCAAAACAACTTCTTCATGTCTTGATACATCTTGGTAGCCCTAGGGTGTACCAATTACTGGCTACTGTGATTCTCCTCAAGTATTGTCTTCTTGATTCTGGCGTGATTCGGAACACATACTATGTCTCTAAATAAGATCATACCATCACCGGCCACAGAGAAATCATCTTGTTTCTTGAGTTTCTGGAGTTCGTGATCAGATCTCTGTGCTTCCCAGATTTGGTCTCGAAGTGTACTCTTCAAATCAACTTTACACATAGAAAGACTAGCATCGTAGCAAGACACATCCATGTGCAAGTCTCTGAATTTCTCTAAGAGTTTCATCTGGTGAATCATCATAGTTGACACATGCAAAGATTTCCTGCTTAGTGCATCAGCCACCACATTGGCTTTTCTAGGGTGGTACTTCAGTTCGAAGTCATAATCCTTTAGGAATTCCATCCATCGTATCTGCCTCATATTCAACTCCCTTTGATTGAACAAGTATTTTAGGCTATTATGGTCGCTGAACACTTCAAATGTGACTCCATACAGATAGTGCCTCCAAACCTTCAATGAAAAGACTACAACGGCTAACTCAAAATCGTGCGTTGGATAATTCACTTCATATGGCCTGTAATTGTCGGGAAGTGTAAGCAACTGCCCGTTCTTCTTGCATAAGAACACACCCCAAGCCTTGCTTAGATGCATCACAATACACTTGGAAATTCTTTGTAGGGTTGGGAATCACTAACACCAGCGCTGTCGTCAGCTTTTCTTTCAGCATTTGGAAACTTTCTTCACACTTGATATCCCACACAAATGGAACACCCTTCCGTGTCAGCTTGGTCAACGGAATCGCAATTTGAGAAAAACCCTTGATGAATTGCCGATAGTATCCTGTTAATCCCAGGAAACTTCGGATTTCTGTAACATTGGTCCGTCTCTCCCACTTCAACACTGCTTCGACTTTGCTTGTGTCTACAGCTACGCCATCTTTATTAATCACATGGCCCAGAAACTGGACTTCTTCTAACCAGAACTCACACTTATCCAATTTGGCTTATAGCTGTTTCTCCTTGAGTATTCCTAACACTAGTCTTAAATGCTTTTCATGTTCTTTGACAGTCTTGGAGTAAATGAGAATATCGTCCATAAAGACTACAACAAACTTGTCCAAGTACGGCCAAAAGATGCGATTCATATAGTCCATAAAAACAGCAGGTGCATTTGTCAATCCAAATGGCACTACCAATTACTCATAATGGCCATACCGCGTCCGGAATGCAGTCTTAGGAATATCTTCGAGCTTAACCCTAATCTGGTCATATCCTGACCGAAGATCAATCTTTGAAAATATCTTGGCTTCTCCCAACTGGTCCAACAAGTCATCAATTCGAGGCAGTGGATACTTGTTCTTCATTGTTAACTTATTCAGTTCTCGATAATCCACAGATAAGCGCAGTTTCCCATCCTTCTTCTTGAAAAGCAGCACTGGGGCTCCCCATGGCGATGCACTTGGTCGAATAAACTACTTCTGCATTAATTCTTCGATTTGTTATTTCACTTCCGCCAACTCAATTGGTGTCATTCTATACGGTGCCTTAGAAATAGGTGCAGCCCCCAGAATTAACTCAATTGAAAACTCTAATTATCTTTTTGGTGGCAGGGATTCAATGTCATCAGGAAACACCTCCGGAAAATCTCGGACTACGAGAAGAGAATCAACATTCACCGGGTTCTTAACATTACTCACACAAACGACCAAATACCCTGGACCATCATTATTACATCATACACAGACAGATTATGGAGATCAAAAGTAGGATGACGCGTACAGTATATCTCCAAGCCTCGATCTGAAATATGCACAATCTTGGTTGCACAATCAATCTTGACTTTGTGAGCTTTGAGCCAATCCATCCCTAAGATCACATCTAGCCCCTTCATCGGCAAGCAGTACAAGTCTAAACAGAAAGTCTTGCCTTTGAAATCTAGGAACACTGGGGAACACATAGTAGGTGTAAATATTTTCTCTTCAGAGGGAGTAAATACTAACACTTCATAGGGTAGCTTAGATACAGGAAAATAAACTCGTCTTGCACAGTTTACTGAAATGAACGAGTGAGTTGCACCCGAGTCAAACAAAATGTTAACAAGCTTTGACTTTATTAATCCCATACCTTAGATAAGATCTTTAGAGTGGTCAACCCCTTCAGCATTCAATGTATATACCCGACCTCTCACTTGATTCTTCTTCTTGTCATCCTTTGATGGTTTCTGATCTTTGTTTGGGCATTGCCAGCTGAGATGTCCCAACTTCTGACATATAAAACAAGTCCTCTTGTTCTTGTAGAACTCTCCTTTATGAAATATCCCACAGGTCTTGCATTTCGGGACGATTCCCTTGCCTTTATGATCAACCTCCTTGCCCTTTCCTCCTTTGGAGCTTCCTTCATCCCTCTTAGGTTTTCACAACAATTGTCTGCTAGCCACCACCGCGGCCAAGGACTGTTCAGCAAGTTGACATGCCTGAATCCAGGTCTAGTACTCCCTTATTCGCTGAGTAATCACCAAGTTTCTGACCTCGGGCCTAAGTCCTTGTTCGAACCTTTTTGACTTCCATGCCTCATCAGGTTGGTTTTGGAGATTATTCGAAAATCGGGGTAAACTTTCAAATCTAGCCACATATTCATCTACTATCATATCACCTTGTTGCAATGTGAAAAATTTTATCTCCTTCTGATCTTTCACATTAGAGGAAAAATATTTGTTTAGAAAGATAGTCTTAAATTCCTCCCAATTTATGTGACCTCTCGTTGCCTCCATATGTTCTCAATGTCTTTTCTACCACTGTGATGCTTCTCCTCTAAGTCTATAAGTACCCAATTCCACCTTGTCTTGGTCGCTAGATCTAGTCACTCGAAAAATTTCCTCTAACTGATCGAGCCATTCCTCCGCTACCATAGGATCCCTTCCCCCAGAGAAAGTGGGTGGGTCATGTCTACGAAAACTTTGATAACGATCTTCTCGGCCTTATGCCTCCATTATTTGGGTCATGGACCGTGCCATCTACTGTATCTGTGGGGAATCAATCGTTGTTGGTGTCGCGTTAGAACGAGGTCTACCAGGTTGTCTTCTTGCCATGCCTTCCTGCATACAACACACCACACTAAGTTCATCAAGCTCAATATAATGAACCGTACACAGTCAACATCTCAGGTTAAGATAGGACTTACCTCCATAGACTCTTATTTAAGTTACATATCTAGGTACCACAGTCTGGATACGACCAAACTGCTCTGATACCAAATTGTAACACCTAGATTTTGGGATCAATTTTTTTCTTCTAACACGTAGCAGCAGTCAAAAGATATATATATATATATATATATATATATATATATATATATAAATGTTTCTATTCATTTTACAAGCCAGAAAGAGTGCTAGTCCGACTAAGTAGCCATACAACAAAACAACTGACTACCTATGTTTATCAAAATACAGCTGCTAATGTCTTCTCAGGCACTGACACCCTCCGAGTCTGTATCACCGGCAATACTGTAACCGTCAGTTATATGTAAGCGTCGGTATTGAAAATAATATATATATATATATAGTATTGCAGCCAATCTAACTTTAGAGCGGTGATCGAGAAAGGATACTTGTAGGGTTAAAGTTTTGTAGAATCATGTAATTGAAATCTATAATCTATTGATAGTTTTTCCTCGTGTAAGAGTTCAGGGAATCAAAAAGGAGATTGGAAAAGGTCCTTTTATGCTTCCCATATTTTCACCTTGATTGGTAAACGATTAAATTCCTGCAAGTTCCAGTATTCCCTCACTAAACAATCCTTCTTGGATGCTTCTCCATATATGTGTTCTAACTTGAGTTGTACGAGTTGAATTTTTCTGGAACTAGCGTCCTTTGAAATCTAACGTAAAGCTCCACAATGTTGTAGAGGACATTGAGAGT
Organism: Cyamopsis tetragonoloba; assembly: GCA_037177725.1. Lineage (NCBI taxonomy): Eukaryota > Viridiplantae > Streptophyta > Magnoliopsida > Fabales > Fabaceae > Cyamopsis > Cyamopsis tetragonoloba. The sequence goes on along the minus strand of CM074121.1, from coordinate 36,333,968 downwards.
TAACAATCAAGAAACTAGCCTGATCCTGACGCTCAAGAAAGCATCTGTCCATCTTGTTAACATTCAAAACTGGACTGATCCTTCTCCATCCACCTGGAGCTCAAGTGGCTGGTGGGATGTCCAATCGCTAGATGGGTAGAGGGGAATTATGTGAACTTTTGCTCCTCTCTCAACTCCTTAACTTGATTCATGTCTTACCCCACAACAATAACTCCTTAAATACATCACCACTCAAGGTTTCGCATTCACCATTCCTTAATTATACATTCAGCTCGTGATACTTCAAACAACCAAGCAAAACTTGTTCAATCCAATGAGTTCCCAACACCGATCATCAAAAATTAGTAAGGTACTTAATGTGTTCATACTTCCTCAAGTGTCACATTACCACTAGCACATGAATCCTTACACTATAGGAATGCCCTCAAATAGCAAGGGTTACTACCGTCGCTAAAGGGTAGAAAGTCGTCACTAATAAAGAATTAGCGACGGCCAAGAGACCGAGGTCGAGCCGTTGCTATTTTTATTGTTGCTAACTATTAGCGACGGTTTTTACCGACACTAATTAGTGACGATGTTTACTGTCGCAAATTAGTGACGAATTTGCGACGAAAAAAGCTATCGCTATATAACGTGGGTGTTTTTTTTTTGCACCAACTTTGCGACGTTTTATGCTCTCACTAATAATTTTTAGCACCAAATTTGTGACGGTATAAACCGTCGCTATTTTTTTTATTAATTTACAAAATTCAATTTTTTAACAAAACCTGGACATAATAAAACATGGAAAATAGCAATATAAAAATTGACATCAATATAGAAATTTCAGTGCCGACGAGTAAGCATTCTAAACACATAATGTAAAGAAGGTAACTCCAACAAATAAAAGCGATACTCCACAATAAATACAATCCAAACACAAAAATTCCTACTAAGAACGACGACGAGTAAACTGCAAAGGTGTACCGTCTGCCTCATCTTCTTCATCATCCTCAACACAATCTGGATGTGGAAGGTGTTGTCTAGATGATCCCGTGTCAGCATGTCAGTGCTGAGCCTCCATGGCACTAAGGCGCTGCATTATCTCATTCATATTTCGTTGCATATCTAATTGGAATTGTTCATGATCCTGAAGCACACGTTGCAACTCCTCCTGATGGGCTTTTCCCTCTCCTCCGCTTTGCGTTGCAAATCGTCAATGACATGTTGCAAGTCAGAATCTGAAGACATGGGTCTGCCATGAGCTGACGACTGAGCAACGTAGTATATAGTTGTTGCGATGTACAAAAAATTAGAAGACATATTTGCAATGCCGTAAAGACGGCCCCGATTCTTCCCTGCCACCATAGTGTACCAAGAATAGGCCCTAATATCCCTATCAACCTGCTGTGATTCTTCAGGTGTAATCATCTCAAGCTGAGATGCTGCCTTCTTTTTCTCCAGAATGGTATTAAATTGCACCTAAAAACAATATTACATAATTTCAAGTAATATATTTTTATAATTTTAACTCAACTTCAAAAATTAAACTTTAAATCCACTTACATAGGTATCCTGGGAGCGTTTGTCAACTCAGGCTCCATCAGCTTTCTAATGCGTGGCAAGTAAGAGATCGTCAACAGGCACATGTTCCTCATATTTGTCACACTATACATACAATAATCAAGCATATTATCATTAAGGCAAACTTAATAATTTACATATAATGAAATAAACATAATAAAAATGGTAATACAAACCGCTTGTAATTCTATCTCAGAGTGTGGGACATGATCGGAAGTGTGTAATACTCCACCCTTTTCAGATGCTCGATTCTTCTTAGCCTGATTTTGAATCTGCTTATATTGTGGTGTATCCCAAATTTTTAGGATCTCGTCCCATGCAGACGGTCCACACCAAACTGGAGGGATACCTTTCTTCATGTATTTATCCCTCACCTTGTTCATCATATCTCTAAGTCACTCTGAACCTTTCTTCTCAAAATGAGCTCGCATTTTGCCAGTGTCACGAGGATCCCAACTGCACTTATCCTACAATTAACATATCAACTAAGTGTAGTTAATAAAAAAATTTAAATGTGGTTAACATACAAATATGTAAAACAAGAATATTTACCCTAAATTCCTTCCACCATTAGTCTCGTAGGTTCTGAGGGATTGCTTTCCATGTAGGCCATGGGTCTCTAAAATGAGACTTGATAGATCTCACAATTACATCTAAACTAGCTTGAGCAGGATACCACCTACAATTGCAATATAATAAACAAATAGTTATGTTATAAATGATTACATTATAATAGTTAACATCAAAATAAAAAAAAGAAAATATTTATATTTAACTTACCCTTTACTTGTATCCCTTAGCCAAAACTTTCCATCACTGTCTCTTGGCCACTGATCTCGAGGGAGTGTATGCATAAACTGTGCCAAAATACCAAGAGGTTCAGGACGGGCTTGCTCCTCCTGTTCTGCGATCTCCTCCTCCTGTAGATCCTTTGCATAAGGATCTACATCATCATCGATAGCGTAGTCTTCTCGATGTCCACTATAGGAAGGCTGTGACTGACCAAACCTATGACTCGGGTGCTCATCGTGATGCTGAAATTTCGTTAATCCAGGCGTCAGAATCATCGTAATCTCTGGGTGTGTGTGACTCGGGGATGGTGGACGTGATGCAGTATCGGTGGGAGGAGTGGATGCTGGTGGCTGCTGTGATGGTCAATACAGTCATCGTACACTCGAGCTTCCCTAGGTAAGTGGATCGAGAGATGTTCCATTGAATCAAAGAACCCAGGTGGAAAAATTCTTTCTAATTTGCATAGAATAACTGGAATGTTCTGTTCCATTCTTTCCAAGTCACTCACTTTAAGTGAATTACAACAAATATCTTTGAAAAATTGATTGATCTCAGTCAACGGTTTTCACACCTCATCGAGTAGTGAACGAAATGCAATCGGGAGCAAACTTGGCATGAAAACATGACAATCATGAGTTTTCATCCCTTGCATGGCCCCTCTATTTACATCAGCATAGCGACTTAGATTTGATGCATAACCATCTGGCATTTTCAACACCTTTATCCATCTACAAACTTATTTTGCATTGGTCGACGTCAATATATACTTTGCCTTTGGCATCCCCATCTTTCCATTAGATAATGGAACAAACTCTTAAGTCCCCACGTTTACACTCTTTCTCTAAATCAATCCTTGAATTCTTGTTAACTTTTGTTATTTCTTTAACATTCATAACAGTGTCACTACAAGGAAAAAGGTGATTGCTGGCAGGAAATTCGCGGCGGTTTCATTTGAACCGCCATCGCTTCCATTTTTGCGGCGGTTGCACTGGCGGTTTTAATAACCGCCGCCGCATACCGGTAAAATGCGGCAGTTTGGGGGCATTTTTCGGCGGTTTGAATAACTGCCTCTATTTCATGCAATTGGTGGCTATTTTTTGTCATATTCTGGCAGATTTAATTTTGAGATCACATTTTTTTTTGTGATTTACTTAGAAACTAAAGCAGTACGAGATTAAACCCACTTGCTGAATAGGGTTTCTATTCTTTCATTCCTCTTACTTCTCCTTCGCCCAAATGCTCTGCTTGCCCTAACCCCCAATCTCTTCCTCTCCTTCCCTTGATTTTAACTTCATTGCTGCTGCCTCCTCCTTGATCGTTGTAATCTACTCTTCAAGTAGATCGCTCAAATCCTCTCTTCAAGAACAGTAATCGCTGAAATCGCTCTTCATCTTCAATGTTGGTGAGTTTCATTCCTATTGCTATATTTTTAAATCCTTTGAATTGCATTTTTCTGTATGTGGTTTGTATTTTTTTGGGTCTTTTGCCTCTGATTTTAGTTAGTGTTGTGCTTTGCTTTTCTCTCTGGCTTTTGTTCTTGGTTTTTCCTTTTCTTATGAACAAAAGAAATATATCAACAAATTTTGCTGCGCACAGATGCTGCTACTATAACAGAGCTATTAACAAAGTTCTTTGTTTTCTTTATTTGTGGAAATTATTGCAATTGGATTCAGTGACTTTATCATCGTTTGTAGCATCAGTTACCTCCACTCCCAAAATCTCATTTCAGCACTGATATAATATTCACAGTCTATAGACGATATCTAATAGACATATAATTACTCCAGCGAAAAATATAATAGAATCTCATCATATTATAAATCCCAAGTTCAAGCTATCATTTTTTCTATTGGGTGGGAGTAAATGTGGGTTTTTATACTATCTGGTTGCCATGAAGAATTAAAGATGGTAGAAGCAGAAGATTGTGATGTGGATTTGCGTTCGCTTGTAATTGAATCCATGGTTTACATGCATATAGGAGATCCAACTTTGATAACCCATAATCATCGTTGATGCCAAGTCATCCAAAATTCTAATATACCATGTTGCTGCATGATCTCAAGAAAATAGGTACAAATCAAATAATTATATAATTTTCTTCCTCAACACTTTTTTTTTATTTTCTCTCATTGTTGATTCTTTGATTCATTTGAAATGTAGATGTTTTACTGTTTGTTTGGTGTGCAATTGCTATGTGGTTGTTATATCTTTCCATGGAAAGGAGAAAATAACAGAGATGTTTGTGCAATTGGTAATCAGTAACTTTTGTTTTGGTTAAAGTGATGATTTAGGTTTTATTTGATGTAGACATAGAAATAAATTGAAAATTCTGAAAATTCTAAAATTTAGGAAATAAGCTATTTTTATGTTATTCCAATAAGTTTTATAATTTTATCTATAAATAAATATATTTTTAATAATAATTTACTGTATAAATATTTGATTAAGTTGTGTTTCTAAATATGCCATAAATCTTTGCCTCTTACAAAAAGATATTTATATATATAATATAAAATTTTTGACTTCTTGTTCTCCTTCTGTGAGAATTTGGTATTGGCTGTGAAGTTGGAAAAGAATGAAGGGACATTAGATTTAGAAGGAATAATCCAATCTGGCAGTATAGTCATATTTGATACATATTTCACTATATAACCACACTTGTAAACATCACTTAGTTAGAGTAGATTTATAAATTCAAACACCCCTAGTTTAGTGTTTTCTTATAGCTACGTTTCTTTCTATGGATCTCCAAACTGCTTCTTTGGTTAGTTTTAGTTAGTTGTTGTTTTCCTATCAAAATAGTTAGGCAGTTATTTTTTCTTTTGGCTTCTTAGCATAGGATATAAATAGGTAGTTAGTGAGGTAGTGGAATCATATTGTACAACAAATCTCTTTTAATTCTATATAGATTGCCTCTTTTCTGTAAGCTGCACCATGAATTTCATTATCTGCACTTGGTCATATTTCTTCAGCATTCATGAATCTGCATCATATATTCATGAATTTTATCCCTTTGCTTCATTTTTCCACCTTATTCTACTTCTTAGTGTGTGATTTTAGAAACTAGAAAGGGATAATTGAATTGAGGTTTCTGAAAATGAATTTTTGTGTTTGCAGGGGAACTGTAATGTATCTCTGAAGGATTCCACACTGTTTGGTGTTTCTTTGTTAGAGCCTCTTAAACCTAACTTCAGCTCTTCTGCATTGAAGTTCGAGGTAAGTGATTCTTGAATGAAAGATTTGTTAAGGTATTTGTTATTGATCCTTTTTTTTAGCCTTACTCTGTATTGAGGTTTCAGAAAATGGATTTTTATTTTTGCAGGGGAAGTGTAGTGTATCTCTGAAGGATTCCAAAATGTTTGGTGTTTCTTTGTTAGAGCCTCTCAAACCTGACTTCAGCTCTTCTGCATTGAGGTCCAAGGTAAGTGATTCTTAAATGAAAGATTTGTTAAGGTATTTGTTATTGATCCTTGTTTTTTTCAGCCTTACTCTGTAAAGATGAAATTTTAAATAGAGCTACTATCATAGTGGAGAATGTTATTTGTAGATTTGTGAATGAGTATTGCTGAACCAGTTATCGGAAATAATAATGAATCATGTCAACATAATTGTACCATAGTGAATCAACAAGGAATTTCTATTAGCCCTTGAGAAAAATATGCATAATTTAACTAGCCAGAAGCAAACTTGAAAGATCTAAAAAAAACGTTGAAAGAATAGAGCAGATTCTTTGTACTTTATTGTTTTGATTTATGCAATGTAAAAGTGAAATCAAATTCAATACAATGAACTTGACATATTTAATTTTCTTATGGAAATTTTTGCACTACATACTAATAATTATAATGTTTGATCTATATACATTTTGACATCTTTTAATTAGATCCAATTTTCCTTCAAGCTTTCTTTTTCCTTCCTCTAACATTGAATAGCAGTATGAGATTTTAAGGATTGTTCTCCACTACCATTTGACAATTATATTCGATCATGTGGAAGTGTGATCTTGACATCAACTGACCAATCAACATCAGGATAAATTTAAGGTACAGAGTGAGGTGGTTAGCGTAATTTGGCATGATGGTTCACTAGAATGTTTTGAAATGAAGAAAACTTCATTGGACAAATTATTTACAATAACTCAATGGTCTATTAAAATTTTTGTGATAATCAATAGAAATTATTTAATTTTATTTGAAATATTTTTTTTTTTACTTTTATGTTATAAAATGACTTAATTATTAAAATATTATGATTAATTTATATAAAATTTTATTTAATTAACTGACTAGGAAATATTATGATCAGAGGGAAGCTAAGGTTTTAATTATGAGTTATAACATGTGAATAGGTTCCAAGTGAATAAGTTCAAATACTCATATTTTGCATATTTGCTTTATTTTATCAGATAAATCAGTATAAAGTAATGGATAAGTCGTGGATCACAATGCCACGAAATTCACCTGCTAATGCGCAGGGTGTTAGAGAATTCATTGATTTTTCCTTTGCACGTCAATCTGTTAATGGTAAAATAGTATGCTCGTGTCCCTTATACGGTTTTAGAAGATGGAAGAATAGAGAAGAGATATATGACAACTTAGTATGTAAGAAATTCCCAATAGCACATACATTTTGGTTCTATCATGGAGAGTCTAAAATAGGAGAAACTAGCAATGTCGATACCACACGAAATGTTCCCGCTTCAATACAAGAAGACGTGGTTGATGAAGATGAACATGATCAATGATGCTTGCGGAGTTGATAGGCACCGCAAAAATGAATTACCCTATGGACCAAATGAAGACAATGGCCAAGGAGGAGTGTCACCGAGGGTAAATTTAGAAGAGCCTGTTGCTAAAGATTTTTACGAGTTGGCCAAAGATGGAGAAGAACCGTTGTATGAAGGGTGTACAAAGTATTCAAAATTATCTTTCGTGGTGAAATTATATCATATCAAATGCTTGTGTGGGATGGGCGATAAGGCTATGACAATGATACTTGAACTATTATTAGACGTGTTTCAACATGCAAAACTTCCGAAGTCGTTTTATGAGTTGAAAAAGACTATTGTCAAGCCTGGTTTGGACTACGAAAAGATTCATGCATGTCCCAATAATTGCATGTTGTATTGGGGTGAAAAGGATGAAAATAGGCAGACATGCAAAGTATGTAATAAGTCTAGATGGAAATCAAATGCCAAAGAAAGTGAGGTTAGTACATCTAATGATGACAACACTAAGAAGAAAGTGCCTGCAAAAGTTCTTCGTTATTTTCCCCTCAAGCCACGTCTACGGAGGTTGTTTTTCTCTTCGAAAACTGCTGAAGATATGAAATGGCATAGTGTTCAAGGTAATGGTGATGACATGATGAGGCATCCTAAAGATTCTAAAGCTTGGAAAGAATCTGATTCAAGGCATATTTCATTTGCATCGGATCCGCGAAATGTGCGTCTTGCATTAGCGTCTGATGGTTTCAACCCCTACGGAAGTATGAATGCAAGTCATAGTATATGGCCGGTTGTTCTCATTCCATACAACACCCCTCCATGGATTTGTATGAAGCCAACATCTTTTATCCTTTCAATGATAATTACTGGTAAACGCATGCTACGAAATGACATAGATGTTTATTTACAACCTTTAATCAAAGAGTTGAATGAGTTGTGGCATGAAGGTGTAGATACATATGATGCTTCTGCTAAAGAGATGTTTCGACTATATGCAGCTTTGATGTGGACGATAAGTGATTTTCATGGGTTAGGAACTCTCTCTGGGTGGAACACCTAGACTGGACAAGCTTGTCCATCTTGCAACTTTGACTCTAAACCTCATCGTCTCACGTTTAGTAAAAAATGGTGTTTTATGGGTCATCGTCGATTTCTTGATCGAAGATACAGATTCAGATTGAACAGTGTTCGGTTTGATGGAGAACAAGAAATGCGTGATCCACCAAAGACGCTATCTAGTACTAAAATCGTTGATCAAGTTAGGAATATTAATGTTACATTTGGTCGAAGACCAGAAGTAGAAGGAGGAAAGAGAAAAAGGGGACAGGTTACTAGAGGTGCTACACAAGCCAAGACTCAACAATGGAAAAAAAAGCATCCTTTTTGAGTTGCCATACTGGGAATATAACTTGTTACGTCATAATCTCGACGTGATGCATATTGAGAAGAATGTGTGTGATAATATCTTGTACACATTGTTAAATGGTGGTGCAAAGTCTAAAGATCACCTTAACGCTCGAAAAGATCTTCAAGAAATGGGTATTAGGCATGACCTATGGCCTGATGAGAGTGGAAATGGAAGGTATCCTTCAGCTGTTTATACTATGACCAATCAAGGAAAGAAGGCATTTCTAACAACTTTAAAGAATATCACAGTGCCATATGGTTATTCAAGTGACATCTCTAGATGCATAGATGTGGATAATGCTCGCTTAAATGGGATGCTTAAGAGCCATGATTGTCATATATTGATGGAGCAATTTCTACCACTAGCCATGCAAACATCATTGCCTGACCAAGTTTCCGCAATTTTAATTGAGTTATGCTCATTTTTTAGGCAGCTCTGTGGAAAAGTGTTGAGTGTTGCATCTTTATACAAGTTACAACGTGAGATTGTGCTCACACTGTCATATGGAAATGTTATTTCCTCCTTCATTCTTTACCGTCATGGTTCACTTAGTCGTCCACCTTGATGAAGAAACGAAGCTTGGAGGTCCAGTCCATTACAGATGGATGTATCTAGGGAGGTAATGCATACGTGGTTATATATGTCTATAAATATAAACTGAGGAATGTCGTGGAATCATTTGATTTTTTTTTAATATGTAATAGGTACTTGGGACCAGAAGGTTGTATAGCATAAGGTTACCTAATGGAAGAGATTCTAACCTTCTACTCAAGGTATTTAGATGACATTGAGACAAAATGGAACCGACAAAGTCATTTTGATGATGGACCCAATGTCATTCATCCTAATTTGCGCATAGGTGAATTGTTTCCCCAAGTAGGGAAGCCAGTTGGTGGTTCTACATTTTTCAACCTTACCTCAACCTCAAAGCTACAAGCTCATAGACATGTGCTTACTAATTTACTTGCGATACATCGCTACAAGCCTTATACTTTTTAAATATCTATGTCCAACTTCTTATATAATGAATTTAAATAGGGAATTTAGAGATATTATCCGAAGGCAACTAAGGAGACGTACAAGAAATCCGGCTGAAATTGACAAGAAGGTTCGCAGAGAGTTTCTTGGTTGGTTCTCAAATCACGTAAGTTGAGAGTTAGACACCATCAAATAGACTTTTTTTTTTAAAAAAAAAAATTATGCATAATACTTATAACTTTCGATTGTTTCTAGATTATGAGCAACGTTGACAATCTTAATGAACCAGAAAAGACTGTTCTTTTTTGTCTTGCTCAAGGCCCTATTGATAGGGCTAGAGGATTCACAGCATATAATGTAAATGGATACAAGTTTCGAATCGTGGCACGAGAGAAATGATTAAAATCTCAAAATAGTGGAATTTTTCGTACATGGGGAACTAGAAGCTACTCAAGTAATAGTGATGTCCAAATGAGGTTTGGAGGGGTACCTTACTATGGGAAATTGATAGACATCATTGAACTTAATTACAATGGCCTATTCATCATACCTTTGTTCAAATGTGAGTGGGCTAATACCACTAATCCTAGAGGGATGAAAATTGATAAGTTGGGTTTTACATCAATTAATTTCACAAGACTAATACATAGTGGTGAGCATGAAGATGATGAGCCATACATTAAAACCGTTGAAGCTCAACTGGTTTACTATGTGGAGGACAAAAAATCAAAGGGTTGAAGTATACCTGTTCATTTAAAGCCAAGAGACTTATACGACATGGGTGAAAATGAAGTCATTATGTTCTCTGATGAGGCTTATCCATCACAAAACTTGGAAGAAATATTTCCTGATAATAATGTGGCTATACAATTGGCAAGAGCTTCAATAGATGATGATCCTCCAAGTCTATCCTTGAATGAAAATGTTGAAGGCAATAATGATGATATGATTTAATGATAATGCATTGGTAAAATTTATTCCTGGTATTATTATATTCATTACTTACCTTACTATTGTATTATTTTTAGTGTTTATTCTCTTTTTTATTTTAATTTTATTTTCTCATCACAAATGCGTAATGTTATAGTCTTACAGGAATGGAAAGACAAAAGAGGTTTACTCCTAGGACCATCTCTACACCAGCTTCACTTGGTGGTGCAGATTCCGCCACGAGTCAGATTGCATCAGTTAGGGCACCACATAGTGAGCCTATAGTCCAAACTTCACCCATTCTCCATGAAGTCTAACCAATCATCCACTCAACTTGAAGACGAATTTGTTCCACCTTGTGGAGACTCTTCATCCACCTCCAAAACGTCAAGGAAATCAAATAAATTTTGGACATATAATGTGATTGGTATGTGTTTTAATTTTTTAACACTTAATTGACTAATGACTTTCATTTTCCATGGTTTTTTAATACTTATGGTTTCAAGTGCTTATGTGTTAGATGACGAAGGAGTAGTAAAAGAAGATCGCTTGACAGTGGCTAAGTTGTTGGTGCTTCCTCCTGGGAAGAAAGTCGTTTTGGAATGGAATTCACATGGCCAACCAGTTGGTGAGGCTGCTGGCCTTATAGGTGGATTTCTAGGAGCGCTTGCTGCCAATTGCAATTCTTTTCTTGTAAGTTATGAGAAATGGCCTTTGGTTCCGAAGACATTCAAGGATCATGTGTGGACTAACACTATACAGGTATGAATATCTATGAATATCTAGTAAGTTTGATAATTTTAGTTTATTTAAGTTATAAGTTAATTATTTAATAAAAACTTTCTTATGTTTTAATTTTGAAGCAAAAATTCCTAGTTAATAGCGAGGAGCACATACAAGAAGTATATTTTTGATAAAATTGGGAAGAATTGGAAGGACAATTGTTTGAAGTTGTATGAAAAATTCCATAACGAGTCAGCTGATTGGGAAACTAACCTTGAGATGCATCCCGAACGCATTCCTAGAGAGCAATGGGCAGCATATTTAACTTATAGATCAAAGGACAAAACTAAGGTAATAAGACATGCAATTCCTTTTGTTTCATTAAAATATTACTTATTTGTTAACATTTTTTAATTTTAATCATGTAGGAGATATGTGCAAAAAATGTTGCTAATAGGGAGAAGCAAACATTTCCTCACACTCTTGGGTCAAAAACAATAGCTAGGAAAAGGCACAAGTTGGTAAAACTATATTCCAATGTTAATTAAGTAAATATAGTATTAAGTAAATCAAGTTTTTAATTATGTTACTAACGTCATACAAAATGTTAGGAAATTGACACAGGTCGATCGTACAATAGAGCTGAAATGTATTCTATTTCCCATAAAAGATCAGATGGATCATTCGTCAATGATGAGGCTAAACGAATAAGTGTAAGTATAATACATTTTATTGTGTTTTTATTTGTATTGACAAGTTAATATTGATAATATATAAAAAACTTACATGCTTAATTATGTTTTTTGAGCAATTGGATATGCACTCTGATGAGATTGTACACTATAAAAAAATGGTGTTTTTGCGTCAATTTTTTGCGTAGGCCCTCAACACTGACGCAAAATTTTGTTGTTTGCGTAGGCCTTAGCCAACAATAAGCCAACGCAATTAGATGTATTACTTTTTTAATTTTTTGTTTATTTTTGCGTCGGATGCCATTATTGTTTACGTAGGTTTTGACGGACGCAATTCTTTTAGTGAAATTTGCGTCCGCTTTGGCCTACGCAACAGTTAATCCCAATATACTTTCCAAACTTTGCCCTGCGCATCACATCCTCATTAACGCATTATTGGAGAGATTTTCATCAAACCCTTCGCATCTCTTCTGACCCCAAATCTCCGCCCCAAATCGCCGCCGTAAACCATCGATGTCCGCCCAGATTCAATATATTCAAATTATACTGAATCTGTAGACTCCTATTTTTATGTGTGTGACTTGAAATACTAATGTTCTATGCTTTAATTTGATGTTGGTGAATATGTGAACTTTATATTTTATTTGAATGAATTGAAGTGTGATTTTAGCTAGACATCAAGACAAACAAAGCCCTATTTAATTAATTTATGTTATATCATATATATATATATAATAAATGTTGCCCATATGACTTGTTGTTCTTGAATATTATATCATGAAACTTTGTTAGGTGTATTCAAAATTATAATTTTCAAAAAGTAACTTTAAATACCATTTTTTTATATTTGTAATATTTGCTACTCCAATGTAAGATGCATGGTGCAGAAAATTAAAGAAAATTGGGTAAAAAAGAATAATCTTTGTAACATATATGGAGGAACAATTCTTGTCAGAGATATTACTGCTGAATGCTATACTTATAATTTACTTCCTACTCAGACCAATTTTATTATTTATCTGACATAGCTCTGAATTTTGGATGTCTTTTATCAATTCCTTTATTCAATTTGTTTAACAAGCAATTGCAATTCATGTTTCTATAATTTTGTTACACACAATGTACATTGTGGAATCTACCTAAATATATAGATCTCACAATTATATTGTGGAATCTACCTAAATATCTAGACTACACACAATGTACATGTGGAATCTACCTAAACATTTTAATTATATGCACAATTTCAGTTTAAATTGAAAACAGTAACCTTATAATTTACTTTTTCCACATCTTATAGGTGTTGAAGGCTTGAAGCTGTTACATATTCTCTAGACGCAATCTGCAAGTATTATTCAAGCTTGTCATCTAGAACTACAGGTACATATATATCTCTCTCATATCACATATTGGTATAGTTGGTATGAAATAGGAAACTTGTCTTGATTGTAAGCTACACTAGTTCACAATGCATTTTATGTGGCATTGTTCTGTTTTTTGTTTTCTGGCCTGTTTTTGTTTTTAAGTTCTATTCTGTTTTTTTTCCAGTTATGTTCTTTTTTTTCTGGTCTGATCTGTATTGTGTTTATTTTTGATTCTGATAGGTATGTGTGTGACCTGACTCAATTGAGTTGCATTGCCTATATACTTAAGCATATAAGATTATATATATAAGATTCACTTGACAATGGTGAAAAGTAGATTATGAATGCTACACTTTGTTGAATTTAATTTCATTTTATGTGGCATTGTGTTATGTTTTTTTTTTTGGTCTGTTTTATTTTTCTTGTGTTCTGTTATTTTTTTCTTGCTTATTCTCATTTTTTTCTTCTGTTTTGTTGTTGATTCTGGCCTGTTCTCATTTTTTTCAGTTCAGTTCTGTTTATTTTCCTGTTATGTTCTAAATAATTTTCTGGTCTTTTTCTTTTTTATCTTTTGTTCTGTTTTTTGTCTGATCTATTCTGCTCAGTGCTTTTTTTGTTCTGTTATGTTCTTAATCGACTTTTAGTTGTTAGGAGACTAAGTGAATGATGGAGGACCGAAGCTGGATGTACGAAATGTTAGATGAGCGTAGGAGATTAAATCCTGAGTAAGTAGATGGTGTATATGACTTTGTCAATAGGGTTGTCCAAACGACACAGTGTTTGTTGGATAGGGGATTAGGTGTCCTTGCGTTAGGTGTGTCTCTGAAAACATATTAGGTGAAGATATATATAATTACTACTTATTAAAGTGATATAAATTAAATTTTTTTATAAATTAATTTAAATTTATTGTTATAAATGCAAGCGATGAATAGGATATATTTTTAATTTTTTTATTAATAATTGCGTCGGCCAAGCCTACACAATAACAGACACAAAAATAACATTTATTTGCGTCGGCTTTTTAAAAGATGCGTAGGATTCCGTCTTTATCTATTTGCGTCGGTTATTTTAAATTTGCGTCGGCTATAGACCTTCGCTATTTTGCGTAGGCCTGCTTGTCTGCGTAGGCTTCTAACGGACGCAAATTTGCGTCGGATTTTTGAACGGACGCAAACGCTTTCCATCAAGGTGTTTTGCGTCCCATTCGACACTGACACAAATCCGATGCAAAACTATATTTGTGTCCGTTTTTTGCCAGTTTGCGTCCGCTTTTGGCCTACGCAAAAACCCGAATTTCTTGTAGTGGTATCTGATGAAGAGGTATATACTAGAGTGTTTGGGAAAGAGCACCCGGGACGTGTTCGAGGCTTGGGATTTGGACCTTGTCCATCCCAAATATTTGGAACTACTTATGGGGGGTCAATCGTGCCTAAATTATCGAATCCTGCCTTCGATGCATTGAAGTTAGAATTAGAAGCATGTAACAAAAAGCTTAAAGCAATGGAGGAAGAGAACAAGACAAGACTCAAGGAGATGGAAGAAGAACATAATGCAAAATTGAAAGCATTAGAGGACGCAAGCAATGCAAGGCACATAGCTTTGGAGCAACAAATGGCCTTTTTAATGCAAAATCTTGGAGGTCAATTGAATGCCGATTCTCCCATGTCAAGAATCAACCAGGTAAATAGCTCTAACTAGTAACATGAGACTGTATATGAGACTTGAGTATTTGAAACTGTTGCATATTTATTTTGCATTTTGGTGGTTGTGCAGTGAATTTATTATTTATTTGTATGTATCTAGTGTAGGATATTGTTGTTGCGCAACCATGGAGTTAATATAGATATTTGCTTAATAATTTATTATTTATTATTTGCATATTTATTATTTATTTGTATGTATCTAGTGTAGGATATTTGAACCTGCTGCATATTTATTATTTATTTTGCCATTTTTTTCTAGTCATGATCAACCATGGTGTTAATATAGATATTTGCTTAATAATTTATATATGTGTGAATAATAATGTTAGTGAAGTTGTTGTTCAGCCATGGCATTCACATAAATATCTCCTTTTATATTTGCATCATAGGTGTTAATTGTAATAGTTTTTATTTTCAAATTATTTCCAAGTCCGGTTGTTAATTGTAATAGCTTTTAATTTGAGGTTGCGAACTTAGATTCACCTGCGGAAATAAGGCGCTCTTCTAATGGTAGTCATGAACCTAAACGTGCACCTTTAACTTCAGCGTAGTTGAATTTTTGCTTTGAATTAAAGTAGAAATCATACTAAGGCTTTTGTTTTAGCAAATTGTTTTATACAATTAGCTATTAGACTCCATTTTTATTTCATACTATATGTGTAGTGAAAAACAAATTTGGTAATTCTATGAATTTCTATGAATTTCGTTACTTATAATTATTTATGCTAAGGGATTTAATTATTAATTTAAATATTATTTGGTTTTAGTTTTAAGACTTGTGAAAGCCTAATTTTGATGTAAATTTAATAATTAATTAAAAAAACAATGCCCTAAATTGAAAAACACCTACACTGTCGGTAAATGAACGCAAAAAAAAGAAAATAAAATGCCAAAAAAAATAACGGCGGATACAAAACTGCAATTAATTACAGCTAACAAATACATTTACCAGCGGATATGAAACCGCCACTATATGATGTAAAAAACAAACCACCGCTAAAAACCGACACAAATTGCAAGGAAAAAAAAAATTTTTTACGGACTTTGTGACAGGCTCAACCGCCAAAAAAAACCCATAAACCGCCGCAAAATGAATACCGGCGATTATTCCAGTGGTTGCTGCAAACCGCCACAAAAAACCCTCTCGACGACTGAATTGGCGATGGTTTCTAAACCACCACGGGACGCTTTTAGTGGCGGTTTGAACCGCCACAAAATGCCCAAAAAACCGCCACAATTTTCCTTGTTTGTTGTAAAGTGTTAAAGATATTGTCAAAGAAATTCTTTTCAATATGTATCACATCTAGATTGTGCCTCAACAAATTGTCTTTCCAATACGGAAGATCCCAGAAAATACTTCTTTTAGTCCCATTATGAAGGGACCCAAATCCCGCCAGCCTAGTTGGGATTGAATCGGTTACCTTTGGAAAATCCTTTACAAACTGCAATACAAGTTCTCCATCCAAAATGAATGGTAGATCTGACCTCTAAACTTTGTCCCTTCTAAAAGTCTTTTTGCTTCTTCTAAAAGAATGATTAGCGGGCAAGAACCAACGTTGAGAATCAAACCAAGAATGCTTTTTACCAAATTTCAACCTAAAAGCATTTCTATCATCCATGCAATAAGGACAAGCTAACCTACCATGTGTGCTCCAACTAGATAACATCTCATAAGCTAGAAAATCATTTATAGTCCACATTAAACATGCCCACATTATCAAATTTTGTTTTGTGGATATATCATAAGTCAATACACCATGACTCCACAATTATTGAAGTTCATCAATCAACGGTTGCAAATAGACATCTATTTTTACGGTGGGATTCTTTGGACCAGGAATGAGACAATTTAAGAGCATGTAAGGTTTGGTCATGCACAATTCAGGGGGAAGATTGTAGGGAACAATAATTACAGGCCAACATGAATACGAATGTGCATATGTTTGTATGTAGGGTGTAAACCCATCAACGCATACACCGAGTCTCACATTTCTCGGCTCATTGGAAAATTCAGGATAACACCCATTGAAGTGCTTCCATTCTTCGCCATCAGATGGATGACAGAGAACACCATCAACACATTTATTCTCATGATGTCATCTCATTTGACTCGCACTTTTTGTTGACGCGTATAATCTTTGCAACCTAGTAGTTATAGGAAAATGAAACATTCTCTTCACTGGAACATTTTTAAACCTACCCATCCCGTTTCTTTTAAGCTTAAACCTCAACTTATGACAGAACTTTCTTGCAATCAAATTGTTATCTTCTTTATAGAATAGCATGCAACCATCCTGACAACAATTAATCATCTCAACCTTCAATCTCAATTTAGATGTCAACTTGGTTGATTCATAACAATTCTTAGGTAAATGCTTTTGACTATGTTACATCAGCAAGCATTTGTGCAAAATAATCTATACACTTATGAGGAACCTTCCAATTAGACCTAGCAGCCAATAGTCTAACTCCAAGAGATAAGTTTGATTCGGAACACCCTTCATAAATTGGTTGGTTAGCTTCCATCAACATATTATAAAACTTTTGACATTCAGGGTTCGGCAGCTCCACTTCATTTACTGTTTCACCAATCCTATGAGATGTGTCATAAAAAAAATGACCCAAATGCATCAGTTACCATATTATGCATCATTTCAAACTGATTACCATCGTCATCCCATTCTAAATTGCTTGACTGACCTCCTAAGTCTGATTCTACTATCCTCTCTTTACCATGTTTTGTCCAAACCCAATAATTAGGCTTAAAACCGTATTTGTACAAGTCAGTCTTCACATAAGCCTCATGAAATGGTTTCATGTTTCTACACTTCACACACGGACATCTAATTGCTCCCTCTCATAAATAGTAACGAGAATTCTTAGCTGCCTCAACAAATTCATCTACTCCGCGAATAAATTCATGATCCATGTTCTGTAATAAGCACATGGCATACAAAAGTTTAGAAAAATTTTGGCAGCATAACCCCTGATACATGGACATTTCCCAAAATTTAAAAATCAGAAACTCAAAAACCAACAATTCAAAATTTAGAAAATCCAACAGTCAATAATCCAGAAATTCAAAAACCAGCAGTCAGGTCTTCTAACCTAGGGTTCAAATCTTATATTACTTCTAAGTTCAACATTAATTACAAGTTAGATTAGTCAGATACTTACCTCTAACTCAAAAACCCAAAACCGTTAGCTCCAAGCAATATCCAAATACACTACGCAATCTCCAAACAAAAAAGGGGAACACAAACTGCAACAACATTTTAAAATCAATTTCTACTCTACTATATACTTTTGCAACTTCACATACACTTTGCAATTTTAAATTAAAAGTTACATTAATTCTAACGACATCTCTACTTTAACAATTTCAAATACATACATTACAATTACAATTTCTAATAAAACTACTATACTTTTGCTTTTTCTATTCTACTATACTCTACAATTATTATACTTTCACACATGCATACACTTTCTAACTACTACTCTACATTTACAATTTCACAAACAAATTCCAACATAATTGCAATTTCTCATAAATTGAAAAATTTACATAAATTCAACATAAATTCACATAAAGGCAAAAATTCACATAAATTCCAAAATTCATATAAATTCTAAAATTCACATAAATTTAACATAAATTCTATATTTACTTTGACAATTTCATAAATTCACATAATTTCACATAAAGGAAAAAATTCACATAAATTCACATAAATTGTAAAATTCACATAAATTAAACAAAAATTCATATAAATTCTAAAATTCACATAAATTCACATACACTTTATATTTCCTTTGACAATTTTAACATAAATCCAATTTCACATAAATTCAAAAAAAAAATTCTAAAATTAAATAATTAAAATTGAAAAATTAAGAATAACTCACCTAAATAGTAATTGGTGGAGATATCGATGAATGTGGTGGAGAGGGAGGGTTTATGATGGAGAGAGGGAGGATTTTTGGTGGAGAGAGAGGGAGACCTTGGTGGAGAGATAAGAGGGTGTCTAGGAGAGAGATAGGGAAGTGGTGAAGAGGGAGAGCAGTGAAATTAGATGGAGGAAAGGACATTAAGGTTTGGATATGGAGGATTTGGGTATGAAGATGAAGAAATAAGGTTGGACAGAGTGAGATTGGAGAAGAAATGGGGTTGGGTGAGTGAAAATCGTGTGGGTGGGTTTTGTGTGGAGAGGAGAAATTGTGGAGAGAAGAAATAAGGATAAGCAAGAAAGAAGGGGGTTGTTTTTTAATCCCATTTTGCTCAAATAGAAACGATATATACCGTCGCTTGAAAAAAAAAAGTTTCTCAGCCCCCTTAGCAACGGCCTTGACCGTCGCAAAATAGCGATGGCAAGGACCGTCGCAAAACTTGCAGATTTTAAAAAAAAATTTGCATTTACTAGCAACGGCCTTGACTGTCACAAAATGGCAATGGCAATGATCGTCGCAAAACAGCTTTTTTTAAAAAAAATTGTCCTCTATTAGCGATGACCTTGATCGTCGCAACATTAGTGACGGCCTTGACCGTCGCAAACTTTGATATATTTTTTTAAAAAAAGGAAATGGTCCCTCTTAGTGACAGCTAGGACCATCGCAAAACGTTATAATATTAAAAAGTTATTAAATTAGACAAAGCGGTCGCTAATAGTGGAATTATCGTCGCTAATTAGTGACGTTGTCGAGTCGTAACTAAATTTGCGTGGCTATTTCAACACATTTTTGTAGTGTTATCACTATAAAACTCACATTCAAAAGGATTGAAAAAATCCCAAACATCAATTTCACTAAGTTTGGGTTTTATGGTGGATTGTTCCTCAAGAACTCACCTCGGGAGAGGTTGTAAAATACCCTAAGCCTTCTATTGAACCTGAATATAACTCCTATGTTGCCCCTTATTTCTCTGGTACTTGTCTCCCAAGGCTTCCCTTTCCATAAAGGTTGCCTGCTTGTCTTCATTTTTGCCAACCTATCCTTGTAAATCAAAGTTTCATAAGTCCAACTTGGAAGTCTAGTCTCAACCCTCGCTTTACCTTCTTTCAACTTAGCCACCTATTTTTCTATGGTTATGTCCCAAGTTTGAATTTAAGGGATTCAATTCCCTTCTTAAGTCTGCCATGTCCCAATCCTATGTCTCTATCATTTTCACTATGGCTTGAGACATCAGTTACCTAATCAGGGCAACAGTCAATGCTAACAGGATAGGTGATTCTAGGTTATCCTTTTCACCTGGCACTCATTCTCAATCTTCCCCGCATCCGGGAAGTCATATCTATTTCATAGAAATACACAATATTGAGTTGATCAGCCTCAATATTAGTGGCTTTCTAATCCAAAGTATATAACTTACAAAAAGGAAAACTAGGACTTAGGACACTCAGCCAATTAACCTAATTTAGCTCTCACGATCCGAATAGATCGAACCGCTCTTATACCAAATCTAACACCCTAACAAAATGGTTTTATACTATCACATGAGGCATACATGCCATTCATATATTTAGGCGGCCTTATCAATAAATCCATAAAACTATCATGTTTTCATCCGCCATACATAAGTACAAAACTATACTAGTGAGAGTTATACATGTTACTATATGGCTTGTGTCCCAAAATACAAGTCCAAATGAAAATAAAAGGAAGAAGCTTAGTCATAACAACTTGAGTACAATTTGAATATCACAAAACTAAATGGAAAAAATATCTAAACATGATCCTTCAATCCTTATCTCCTTCATCTTCATCCTTGGAATTACCTGCAATACTATAACAGTTGAGATATATGAATTCACATAAATCTCAATAACCCCCGATTTTAGAAAACATTTTCACAGTGTTGTAAAACCACCACCCCTTAAGGCTAACATAAACATAATCAACATACACATCAAATTCCATCAACAGTCAATCAATCACACTGCAAAACTTAAACACCCTCTTTGGAGATCTTCAATGCTCAAGGAAACGTCCTTCCTTGAACCCTTAATCTGCTCGGTCTTATAGCCGAAGGTGTATATGCAGTCTTTTCAGTTATGAAGGGAAATGCACAAATCAATACAATATCAACCTCAAGCAATCAAAAGCTAAGTCATCACTCAATCATGAAAAATATTGCATAAAGTGTTGACATAAAAGGGAGCATTCAAGTGTTTCGATGAAGACAAAGAAACCAAGCTAGTGAAAGAGGGAGAAGACTAAAGAAGAAGACAAGCGCTCAAAATGAAGACATGAAGACCTTATGTGTTTATGTTCTAGATTACTCTTAGGTCTATATGCTTGCGTTCTTTAGATTTTTGGTAAGGGATTAATGTCACTAGTTTACTTATATGAGTTTACTTGATCATGATAACTAGGTAAAGGTTGGATGAGCCCCATATATCTTTATCTTCACACATGCATCTCATGAAAATCTTTTTGTGAAAACTCATGTGCATCATATCTTTGAACAAATGGCATTCAAGGGTGTTTGAAAGGTGTTTCAAATGTGCATAAAATTTGGTTTTTCCCTTGAACATGTTTGAAATGAGGTTCAAAGTGTTTTTGATGATTTAAAGGGTTTAAGAAAAGTACAACTCGATGCAAAGGTTCACCACATGCAAGTACATAGTTCAAAATTTCCTATTTTGTGAAAATTGTGTGCAAGGAGCCATTTTTTGGTGTGCATATCGATGCACAGGGAGTGCACATCGATGTGCACAGGCCAAAATTTGCTAGACTTTGTGTTTCTGCACACAGGGGAAGAGTATGACCTATGCACATCGATTTGAGAATGTTGCACATCGATTTGGATGTTCTGATAAGCCTATTTAAAGAGGTTTTGTGTTTGGAAACAAGAGAGAACGAAGCATTTTTGAAATTTTACTAATCAAAGTGATCCAAAACATCTCTTAGGGCTTTTCAATTGTTAGAAATTCAGAGATTTCAAATGGGTTTTTCATCTTGAGGATTCATTGTGATTTTGCATTCAAGAGTTCATCTTTCTTGCATTCAATTTTCAAGAAAAGTGTTAGGGTTCATCAACCTTTTGATCTAGATGAAGTGTTCTTCAAGTTTCATCATTGATCAAGCTTCTTATATGAAAATTGATGGCTTTCAAGGTGAACTCCTTCCAATTTCTTTGTTTTTGTTTTGATTTGTAATATTGTAACATTGAATTTGGTTTTTGATTGTTGGATTTGGTGAGTGCAAAAGGGGGTCAAGTGCTTTGCACCTCTAACCCATAAATCTTGTAAACCTTAGAGGCTCTAAGGGTTTTGGGGGGCAATAGGCTTTCCCAAAGGGATTTGCTTGTATTGTGCATACAAGGTTTGTTGAAATTCCTAAGAGGTTCTTAGGTGCTTGAATTGCATGAATTTAAAGGAGGTTACTTGAGTGGCTTATGTGAAAGTCCAAAGTGTGGGCTTAGGAATTTTTTGTGATATCAAGAGTACAAATTCTAGTGGATTGTGAGATTCAACAAAGTGTGAGCTTTAGGTGAAATCCAAGGAAGGAAGTTTCTTAGTGAAAATCCAAAGAAGGGTTTCTTTGGTGTGGCGTAATTCCTAAGGGGATCTTAGGTTGCTTGGGAAAATCCTAAAGAACTTTGTGTGAAGTGCTCAAATCAATTGAAAAAGTGTTCTTTTGGTAGGATATTTTTTTGGGTAAGGGATTCCTAGGTGTGGGAGATTCTTGTTACTCAAAAACTATTGTAAATTCTATTGTGAATAGTGAAAAAATCCAAAATAGTGATTGACTAGGTTTGGGACTCGATGTAGGTGTTGTTAGAACGTCGAACCAGTATAAATTTCTTGTGTCTTGTCTCCTTTATCGCTTTCTTGCTTTATTACTTGACACGTGCATTTTGACTATTCATATCACATGCAATCTTGCAAATTGAATCTAAGAATTACATGGCTTAAACAAGAGAAATTGAAAACCTTATTTAAACTCATATGGTCTTGGTCTAAATGGACCTTTGCATGATATAGGAGGTTTTGTAATTATAGATTAGCTTCTGTGCGCCTAATCGTTAAGAATTTGAAAAATCGGTCACAACCTAATTCACCCCCCCCCCTCTTAGGTAGTGTTTGGTTGGAGGTTATTGGAGGGGAGGGGAGGGATTTTAGTTCATCTTAGAATGCCTCCAAAAGTGGGAGGATTTGGAGGGGAGGGGAGGGAGGGTAAAATTAACACATTAAATCACTTAAAATCTCTCCCTTCCCCTCCAACTAAACACAAAAACATTATTTTACCTCCTCTCCCCTCCCTTCCATTAAAATCCTTCCCCTCCCCTCCCCTCCCCTCCGTTGAACCAAACAGACCCTTAGGTTGTCCATACACCGTATCCATTCCTACATAAAGCTCCTAAATATTGCAAGGTCATTACTAATTCCCTTGCAATGTTACTTTGAGTTTCAAAACCTCCTTCTCTTCATCATACCAAGGCCTTAAAACATACCCTTGTTGATGAGGAGATATATTTAATTTCTTAATCATAAATCATGAGTCAGTCGATTTATCCATCACTTAACATGGGTCATAAGTTATTCATACTATAAATTACTTAACCATAATTCATAAGCCATTCATCACAATTCATGAACCTTTCTATGGCCCTAGTGCATGTTTTCTAAGTCATTTGGACCCATTCTACCCATTCCAACCCTAGGAATAGGCCAATTAGGTTTACATTGCATTTTAGAAGCTAAAATAGATCAAACTGATGCAGGGCTCTAGTGCTTAAGCGCCAGACATAGATTGTGTGTTGTCCAGATTTTGGCTATAGCGCTTATGCACTAGTGACAAATACCAATTGTACGAGTTTTCATCAAAAATTCATCCTTTTCCCCAACAACTTCAATCCTTGACCCAAATTAACTTCCAAAACACTAAACTCGTGAAGGTACACCAATTCACACATGATTGCAAAAATTCATCATGCATCAAGTTCACATTCAATGACTCAAACATCAAATTTCACATTTCTATTACACCATGGCAATTCCTATCATTCTATACACAATTTCACTATCAAGGGTCCAAAACCTAACATTTACATAACCTTATGCTACCTAGTTATCCTGATTGGGGATTTTAAGTTGATTGGGGTTACCTTAGAAGCTTGGTTTTGCCTCCAAGCTTGATTCTCCAAGCCTAGGGTTTAGCTCCTAAGTCCATAATCTCTTTACCTTTATCATTTGCATGGTCCTTGAAGTGGTTGGGTCCCTAGATACCATCGAACCACACATGCTCAAAATGAGAGAAATGAAGAAGAAGCCACAAATGAGAGAAGAAACTAACTTACCCAAGGCTTAAATTGGTGTAGAATTGGGCCTATGAAGCTATATCTCTCACATGCAAGCCATGGAAGTAGGGATTGAATGAGTTCTTCTTAGAGAGAAGTTGGAGAAAATGGAAGTTAGAGAGAAGGTGATAGTTTGGGCGCATGAGAGGAAGAAGGGGAAAGTTAGTCTTGTGATTTTTGGATCCCTTCTAACTTAGTAAGAAGGGACTAATTAGCAATTTTCTAAAATTACAAGTTAGTCCTTCCTCTTACCGTTAATCTCTTTACATTAACTCTTAATTGTTGATATTTAGAATTTAGACTAAGCATATATCACAATTAAACAGTCTTAAACATTTTCACTAGTAAATTAGAGGATGTTACAAATAAAATCTATCAAAACATTTAATAATATATACTTATAAATAAACGTAGAATTTATTTAAAGAAATAGCATAAAAATATTTAATATTATAAGAATAATGATTACTTATTATTTATTTTTATTAATTATAAAAAAAATTATTTTAAATAAAAGTATATGTAATTAAGGGTATTTTAAAATTTTAACTTCTATTCGAGGGACATTGTACATATTATATAGATTAAACATGATATTTTTGACATTATAATTTACAACTTAGTGAAAAACAAATTCAGTCATATTGGTTGATTGAAATTTACAACATATTGATTCTGAATGAAAAAGAGTTATCTAACTTCAGCGCAGGAATGGCCCTACAGATTTGGAGGTCTAAAGCAATTATTTAGCATGTAACCTTTTAAAATTTTTATGATAATCAACTGAAATTATTTAATTTTATTTAAAATATTTTTTTATTTTTATGTTATAAAATCACTTAATTGTTAAAATATAATGACTTAATTTATGTGATAATCAACCTTTAGATTGATGTCAATTGTGAGGCTAGCTGATTTTTAGATTGATGATAATGTTATTAGGAAGGTTGGAAATGGAACTTCTACTCGATTTTGGGATTTTTGTTTGATTGGTGGGGTCCGGTTAATGGAGATTTTTCTCCGTTTGTATTCTGCTTCTGTCTCGAAAAATATTCTGGTGCAGGATTGTGGTTTTTTAAGAGGAGAATTGGTCTTGGTCCCTATGGTGATTTTTTTTTTTAAAATAATCTTGAATCTCCTTTCTACAATATTCACTACAAGAATTTTCTAAATTTGGTTTCGAAAATTCGTAGCTAATCAGTGGTTAAATAGTAGTAAATCATATTAGCTACAAAATAGTTATCATTTAGGTACGGAATTTTCCTAGCTAAATCTAGGTAGTTAATTAGCTACTAAAATATTTTGTAGCTAATTCGTAGTTAAATTTAAAAAATTAGTGGCTAATTCGTAGCTAATTTCTAGCAAATACTTGTTTATTTAACTATAGATTAACTAGAAAATTTTAGTTGGTAGCCAATCAATAACAATTTAACTATGAATAAGCTAAAAAATATTATCGCTAAATTTTGTAGCTAATTCTAAATTTTCTTGTAGTAATTCTAAATACTTTTTGCATTATTTTGATACTATTTTCCTTTTGCCAAAAGGAAGTTTGGAAGAAGAAAATGAAGTTTGTGAAAACGAAATTGTGTTTGGGTAATTTTTTCATTGAAATTTTTTCCATTTTCAAGTTGCCAAAAGGAAGTTTGGGAGAAGTAACTTTGAGTTACTTTTTATTGTCTTTTTACATAAGTAAAAGGCAAAATTATTCTTTTGGTCCTCAAAGTATTGATGTTGGTTCATATTCATTCTCAAACTTTTTTTTTATTCATTTTGGTCCTCAAACTTTTCAGGTTAATTCATTTTGGTCCTTCCCGTTACTATTCCGTTAACGACGTTTAAAAAATGACACGTGTCACAATTTGGTTGGTCTGTTAAAAAAATTTAATAAAAAAGAATTAAGAAAAAAACTCATCTTTTTCCCTACCACCACCGCACCATCCCAACACCTTCCTTCCCCAACCCTCACCCTCTTCCCCCACTGTCAGCACCCCTTCCCCTTCCCCTTCCCGCACCATCACCACCCCTTCTTCACTCTATTAACCATTTTTCCCCAACCCCCAACCTCTAGCTCAATCCACCACCTCTATGACAACCATTGGAGAGAGAAGAAGTGGGTTTCAAAGGAATAGAGTAGGCCACGCCTCCCTCCGCCACCACTATTGCATTGCCTCCCTTCTTCATCCCTTTCTTCCTCATCCCCTTCCTGCATTCATAAAATTTGATTTCACTCTTTTCAAAATTAATGATCCAAAATCAAGCTTACAAAATGAAGAACAAAGAAGAGATAACCTCCCAGAACAGAGCCTCTGTCTAGGGACGATATCTCCCAGTCAAATCCTCCAATCTACGATCCCAACGGTAAGAGTGAAGAGCATCGTCTCAAAAAGATGCTGTCAAAATTTCAGCCTAATCCAACGGCTAACGAATGAGAAATCGCAATCTGAAGTTTGCTAATATGTGAAAGTGCGAACCGAAAATTTTGCACTCTTTCTCTCTTCTTTTCTCTCCCTCTATGGCTGCCAAACTCACTAATTTCAAACCTCTCTCTTCTTTTTTTAATTCTTTTTTATTAAAAATTATTATTTTATTAAAAATATATTATTATTATAATTATTATTATTTTATTAACGGACCAACCAAATTGTGACACGTGTCATTTTTTAAACATCGTTAACGGAATAGTAACGGAAACAACCAAAATGAATCAACTTCAAAAGTTTAAGGACCAAAATGAATAAAAAAACGTTTGAGGACGAAAATGAACCAACCTCAATACTTTGAGGATCAAAAGAGTGATTTTGCCAAAGTAAAAATACAATTTACAACTCTACTCTTCATTACCCTCATATGTCATTTTTTTTTTCATTGTAAATCATGTTCTTTTTGGTAACTTTATATTTAAAAGTACTTCTATCTTTATTTATTCAAACAAACTTTATTCTATCAAATTCACTTTTACAATATCATTTTCAAACATAAATTCATTTTATCAAACTTCATTCTACCAAACTTTATTCTATCAAATTTCATTCTACCAAAACTGCTATCCAAACGCACCCATTGATTCGTCTGAGTTGATCTCGCTTTAGCTGGAATATATTTCTCATTGAATCCATCTACATAAGATAATTTTACCTCATATTTCTTTTTATTCCAAAATGCTATAGGATTTGTACTACAAATTTCTTTTTCCATTCTTTCTTGAAATTCTTTTATTGTTTCTTGGATTTTAGGAGGTTTTATAAATTCAAAACATATTTCTTTGTCTAATGCTTTTGAAACTATGCATTCTTCTGTTACCTGAAATGGATAAAATAAACTATGCCTTTAATGAGTTTGACATCGGGTGTATTTTGATATCGACCATAATTTTTTATAAACATTAAATTCTTTTATTCCGATCATTAAAATAAATGTTTACATAGAGTAGATTAACCTAACAATGTTCCATATCATTTGAGAAGTTATTGATACTTCATTTGAATAATACATTTTGACGTAAAATATATTATTTAAAATATAAATAAATTTCTACTTCTACATTACATAGTTATAAATATCCAAATAATCTAAAAATTGGTATATACGATCTTTAAGTTAATATCCATGATTCAATGTTCGGATTAATAAAATTCAATGTTTTTAAAAAGTTATTATTCATGTCATTTTACTAGGTTTGACACCTAATGTGATTTGACCATTGAAAATGTTAATATTATTGAATACATATTCAAAAAGTAATTCAAAACTTACTAAAATTTCATGAACATGCAATCAAAGACGTATTTAAAACTTGACAAAATTTTACTTTTCGTCCTCTATCTTTAGGGGTTGATAATTTATTTTTGTCTTCTATCTTGTTTTTTTATTCATTTTAGTCCTCGATCTATCAAACTCACTCAAGTTTGTCCTTTTCGTCAACGGCCGTTAATTACTAGAGAATGCTAACGGCGTTAAGAACTAGACACGTGCCAAATTATGAATAAGAACCCATTTGTTTAAGCTTATTTAATAAAAAAAAGTACTTATTTTAATATATAAAATAATTATAAAAGTTTTTAGTCGGTTTGTTTGTGCTTCTCAAAATAATGAGAATCATCAAATAATCAGATTTTCTGATTATTTTGAGAAGCAGGGCTTCTCAAAATAAACAGAAAATTAGATTAGTCTAACTAAACATACATAACTTCTTATTCTTATGATAATCTCTTAAAAAATAATTAATTATTTTTAAGTAAACAAATGGGCTCTAAGTCTTTTAATAAAATAATTATAATAATATAAATTTAATTTTTATTTGGTTCATATATAAATTCAATTTTAAAAAAAGTTTTTTATTTTCTTAAAAAATTAAAAAAAAAATCTAATCATCTTCTTCTCCACACCTCTATCCCAAATCCTATCCCATCCCATTGCTGGAAGCAACCCAGCTACCCATCCATCCTCTCAATTTTTTTTTCTTCACTTTCACACACCATCCTACCTCACCGACACCATGACACACACACAATTTTGTTTTGTTTTGTTTTTTTATTTTATCACCAAAAATCTTATTGACTAACATTTACCACCCAAGCAGAGCCCCAAATCCCTCCATCTCCATACTTCACTTCCACTACTTTTTACTTCTTCTCACATTCATTTTATTCTTTACAAATGTACAATACTTAATCACTGTTGCACCAACCCTAGTCACCAGCTTCACCGTCAAATCAGAACCCATCATCACTGTGTTTCTGTTCAAAACCTCTTCGTCTAGAAAATTAAAGGGAGAAGAAGAGATGGAGATTTTGATGGCACTCTTTGATGGCTGTGGTGGGTGGGGGTGAGGTTGGTGGGATGTGTTGGAAAGAAGAGGGTAATTATATGGTTCTTTTATTTTTTTTTAAACTACAAAAACTCTTTTTTAATTTAGATTTTTATTATTATAACTATTTTATTAAAAAAATTCATTCACAATTTGACACGTGTCTTGTTTTAACGTTGTTAACATTTTCTATTAATTTTTAACAGATCACTAACAAAAACAATAAACGTGAGTTAAATTTAATAAATTGATAACCAAAATAAATAAATAAATAAATACAACCTCAAATCAATCAACTACTATAAAAATAGAAGACCAAAAGTATATTCTTGCTATCCTTGCTGTCTCAGTATTGTACATGATCTGTTTTTGCTTGCTTCTTGTTGGTTTACATCCTCAATTTGTTTATGCTCTCGAACTATGATGTACCATCATGGCTCTTCTTGTGCTTGTTATTTCTTATATTGCTTATTTTGCTGAAAAAATACAAAAGAACGTGTACTACAATATAGCAGTATTAATTAATAATACCAATTATAGAGGAAACACAATAAAGAAAGATATATTTTATCCACCTACAGCCTAAAAATGCTCCTTAAACAAATTAGGAATTTAATTATAACAAATTAATTAAAAATAAATTATCGATGTAAAAATGGTCCACTAAAAACATAAATACTACTCCTTCCGTTTCTAATTATAAGCTCCTCAAAAAAAAAATCTCAAATATTAAAAGAAATGTTAACATTTAAAAAATACATTAGTACTTTAAAAAGTTATTATAAATCTCTAATTTTATTTCTATTTAAAATTCAATTTTATTTAAAAATTAACGTCTTCTATCTTCCTTAATTAAGATTAAAAAAAAATAATAAATATCCCAATTTTTTATGTTAAAAACTTATAAAAAAACACTAATTTTTTTCCGCTTATAATTAGAAACTTAATAACTGAACTAATAATAAAATTGAATCCAATGGGTGACTCATGAAACCTAAGATTCATTACTCTCTCCATAAGACCCCACCAACCAATGATGCAATTAAGCTGCGTCCCAAGTCTTTCTGCCAAGTCAATGCATAGCCAGAGGGGGTTGAGGACCAAAACTGCAGCAACAGCATCTTTTAGTGATAATAGCAAATTTACTTTGACCAAATTATTTAGTATTGCATCTTAATTTTTTTCCCAAGTCTCATACGATGACAGAGCCAATACCACCATCTCTTTCTTCATCTTTCACCTGTGAATGGACTTATGATGTTTTTCTCAACTTCAGAGGTGTTGATACTCGCAATAATTTCACTGGTAATCTCTACAATTCCCTCTGTCAAAAGGGTATTCACACCTTTATAGATGATGAAGAACTCAAGAGAGGAGAAGAAATCACACCAGCTCTTGTTCATGCCATTAAGGAATCTAGAATTTTCATTTCTGTTTTCTCTAAGAATTATGCATTCTCAACACATTGTTTGGATGAACTTGTCACCATCCTTGAGTGCTCCAAGGTTCAAGGACGGTTGTTTCTGCCAGTTTTTTATGACGTGAATCCTTTGCAAATTCGGCACCAAACTGAGACTTATGCAGAAGCATTGGCTAAGCATGAGAAGAGGTTTCAAGATGACAACGATAAGGTGAAAAAATGGAGGGAGGCTTTGTATCAGGCTGCTAGTATCTCTGGCTGGCATTTCGAAAATGGGTGGTTCTAACCATCCTTTTCTACATGTTTCTTTATGTTTTTCTGGCCTTGTGATTTTTATATAAATATGAGTCAACAGAAATAGTATTTTCTGAATTTTGATGAGGGGAAAATAATGAACAAAGAACCTGTGTAAGGGGGAAAAATTAAAATAAGGATAGGCAGAGCTTAGAGCAGATTAATAACAGAATAATTAACTAAGTCAGTTGGTAAGGAATGTATATAAATAGGATGTTAAGGGAAAAAGGAGGGAGGAGGAGAAGACTTGTATTGTCCTGAACTCTCAAACACCAGGAAATTTCTGTGTTTCTAAATTCTAACCCTGTCCTGAATCTTCTACAATAAAATAAATATCCATTCCATCTTTCTATCTTTTCCCCTGTTTTGCCTCTGGTTCAATTCAACATAATCATTTGTATGCTATTAATTTTGATTGGTGTCAATGAACTAACCATGACTTCTATAACGCGTAGGTCTCAATCAGAGTACAAGTTTATAGGAAGGATAATTCAAGAAATATCTGACAAGATTAATCGCATTCCTCTACATATTGCTGATAACCCAGTTGCACTAGAGTCTCCGGTGCTAGAAGTGACATCTCTCCTAGAACTTGGATCTGATGAGGGAGTAAACATGGTAGGAATTCATGGAATTGGTGGAATAGGCAAGTCGACAATTGCTCGCACTGTGTATAACTTGATTGCTGATCAATTCGAAGGTTTGTGTTTTCTTGCTGATATAAGAGAAAGGGAAAATAATCATGGTCTTGCACATCTCCAAGAAACACTACTTTCTGAAACACTCGGGGATAAAGACATCAAAGTGGGAGATGTAAATAGAGGAATTCCATTAATAAAAAGGAGGCTACAAAGGAAAAAGGTGCTTTTGATACTTGATGATGTTGACAAACTGAAGCAATTACAGGTACTTGCAGGAGGGCATAATTGGTTTGGACCTGGTAGCAAAATCTTAATCACAACAAGAAAGAAGAATTTGCTAGCCAATCACGGGGTTGTAAAATCATATGAGGTTAAACAGTTAAATGATGATAAGGCTCTTGAATTGTTTAGTTGGCATGCCTTCAAAAAAACCAAAATAAATCCATGTTATATGGACATTTCAAAACGCGCAGTTTTCTACGCTCATGGCCTTCCACTGGCTTTGGAGGTGATAGGTTCCTACTTGTTTGGGAAAAATTTAGATGTATGGAAAGATGCATTAGACAAATATGAAAGAGTCCTTCACCAAGATATCCATGAAGTTCTTAAAGTTAGCTATGATGACTTGGAAGAAGATGAGAAGGGAATTTTCCTTGACATTGCTTGTTTCTTCAATTCTCACAAAATGGGCTATGTCAAAGAAATGCTATACTTACATGGTTTTCATGCAGATAATGGTATTCAAGTGTTCGTTGACAAATCTCTCATAAAAATTGATGGCAATGGGTACATAAGAATGCATGACTTGATTCAAGACATGGGCAGAGAAATCGTAAGGCAGGAATCACCATCTGAGCCTGGAAAACGCAGTAGGTTATGGTTTAACAATGACATTGTTCATGTTCTGGAAGAAAATACGGTATGTTTGAACTTAGAAACATCTCCATGGAAATTTTTGTCTTTTACTTTTCTTTTATTTACACATTTTGATTAGTGTGACTAAATTACGGGAAGCTGATACACTGTTTGAATTATGATTTTGAATTGAAAGGGAACTGATGCAATTGAAGTGATAATCGTCGACTTGATCACGGACAAAGAAGTGAAGTGGAGTGGAAAAGCCTTCAGAAATATGAAAAACCTGAGAATTCTTAAAATTGGAGATGCATGCTTTTCTAGAGGTCCTCGAAATTTACCAAATAGTTTGAGAGTTCTAGACTGGAGCGGATACCCATCACCATCTCTACCACCTGATTTTAATCCCAAGAATCTTGCCATGCTTAGCCTCCCTGAAAGTAACATCAAATCATTCAAATCCCTGAAGGCATGTTTTTACAAAAAAGAAAGAAATAAAGAGTTTTTCTGTCCTTATACTAATATTTATTTCCTTTTGAAAACTCATAGTTTAATTCAGTAACTTCTGCTTGCAGGTGTTTGAGTCGCTGAACTTCATGGATTTTGAACGATGCAAGTTCTTAACTGAACTATCTAGGTTATCAGCAGTACCAAATTTGGGGGCACTGTGCCTTGATAATTGCACTGACTTAATTAGAATTCATTTTTCAGTTGGATTTCTTGATAGACTTATATTACTGAGTGCTCAAGGATGCACAAAACTAGAAACTTTGGCACCAGATGTCAACTTACCATCTCTAGAGACTCTGGATCTGAGTGGTTGCACATCTCTTAAGAGCTTTCCAGAAGTGTTGGGAATGATGGAAAATATAAAGGAAGTTTATTTGGACAACACTGCCATACA
The DNA here is from genome assembly GCA_037177725.1 of Cyamopsis tetragonoloba. Taxonomy (NCBI): domain Eukaryota; kingdom Viridiplantae; phylum Streptophyta; class Magnoliopsida; order Fabales; family Fabaceae; genus Cyamopsis; species Cyamopsis tetragonoloba. The sequence goes on along the minus strand of CM074121.1, from coordinate 36,300,864 downwards.
TAAATTGCCATTTTCATTTGGAAATCTTGTTGGACTCGAAAGGTTGTTTTTGAGAGAATGCCAAAAGCTGATCCAGCTACCAAATAGTATACATATGTTACCTAAAGTTGAGATAGTAACAAATTATGGTTGCAGGGGTTTTAAATTATCTAAAGATACAGAAACAGTGAGCTCAGATGTTTCTCCAAATGCCATGCTTGTTTATAATGAAGGCAGGGGGTTATTCCTTAATGTGTGTTATCTTAACATAAGCCCCAATAATTGCATACAAGTATGTAGACCTCCATGGAATCCCCAAGGTCTTGAGGGTAATGATTTCAGGTTTATGATTAGAGAAATTCTAGAAGGAAGAGCAAACTGGTTCAAGCTAGAAAACAAGGAAGCATCAATGTGCTTTTGGTTCCGAAAGAAATTCCCCAAGATAGCTATATGTTGTTACAGAGAAAACAGGAAACACTATTGGGATTTCACTCGTTGCTCAAGCGTTATGGATTGAATTGGATTGGTTTCTGATTGAATAAAAAGTTCATCAATTCTAGCTCATCAAAATTTCTATAGTTCATTTGCTGATTCAAAATGTATATTTGCTACAGTCCAATTGAATCTAAACCAGTTTATATCATATTAACATTTTTATTTTTATTAAATTTCATCAAAAACAGACTGAATATCTCAAATAAATACTCTAGACCATCAATTTAAAGTCTTAATATAACTACTAACTTCTTAATCAATTATAAATTATTTAGATCCAACATGTTGTCCAGTGTAAGGGAGCACAATTTTAAGTAGTAGCTTTTCAAATTGAATTCATATGGATGCATTTTTCTTATAAAAAAAATATAAAATATATGGATTACAGGAAATAAGAAGAGCACAGGGAATGAATGAGTTGGAACATTGTACCTTGTGAGGAGACCTTGTGGATTGACTGATGAAGGAGGCAGAGATGAAACTGGTGGCCTCAGCTAGGAATTGACAATAGGCACAGCATGAAAAAGCATTGGGAAAGGCATTTGTGAATCTCACGTTGCTTCAATGCTACTCAGAAATTCAGAAATTGAACTTTTTTTCTTTCTTTAGGGTTTTCATCTCAAGACAATACTACATTGACTTTGATGCAGGTTCAGAAATTAGGTTCTGTTATAATCAGTTATAATAGGGACTTATTAGCAAATTGTAATAAATTGTAAGTTCTGCATATGAGTCCTTAGGAATTTGCGTAGGTATCCTTAGACTTTAAGTGGGAAAATTAGGTAATTTTGTTTGGAAGTATAAAACGCTTCCCTTGCTTTTCGGATATTCATTCAATTGTTGTAACAAAATTCCTGTAAACCTCAATTCTAATCAATACAGATTCAGATCTCCTTCTATTTTGGAATCCCTACATCCCTTGGTTCTCTTCGAGATTAATATCTTCCTAGAAACCTTCATCAATTGGTATCAGTGGTCACCTTCCGATCACGTTCCGCCATGGCTGACAACACACACGCTCAATCCCAGATCCGCGAGGCTGAAGAACGTCTCAATTCCAAGATTGCTAATTGCGAGGAGCGTCTCAGTGCCAAGATTGAAGAAAGATTCATGTCGTTAGGAGCTTCACTGCGAGATCAGTTGCGGGACTTGGTTCAGCAGCATCATCATTCTGGTGATTCTAGTCACAATTCTCGTCCCTATTCTTGCAATACGCGTTTAGCTCGTTTAGATTTTCCCCGATTCAATGGTGATGGCGTCCAAAACTGGATAATTCAATGCGAAACTTTTTCTCAATTGATCAAACCCGTAGTGATTACAAGGTTCGTTTGGCGGTGGTTCACTTCGAGGGGAAGGCCCTCCAATGGCATAGTGCCTATATGAAAACTCGAGATTTTGACAATCTGCCTTCTTGGGAGTTCTACATGCAAATCTTATTGGATCGTTTTGGTGATGTTTGTGATGATCCTATGGCTGAGTTGATGCAGCTTTGCGAAAAAGGTTCAGTGAGTGAGTTTCATGAGGAATTCGATGCCATTGTCTCTAGACTTGATTTGTCGGAAGCTAGTCAATTGAGTTGTTTCTTGGGAGGCTTGAAACAAGATACACATATGATGGTCCGAATGTTTCAACCCACTACTGTCATGAAGGCTTTTTCCTTGGCCGAGATGTATGAATCTGCTAGCTCCACTTCATTCCAACAAAAGGGCACGTCCAAGCAGTTTAAAACACCTTCTCTGCCAAAACCAACCTTGTTACCTACACCTACTAAGCCCTTTGAGAATTTCAAGCCCACTCGTAGTTTGACACCTACTTTTATGGCAAAACGAAGGAGTAAAGGGTTGTGCTACTTCTGTGATGAGCCCTTCACACCTGCCCATGGTTTGACTCATAAGAAACTATAGATTCATGTTATGAAAGTTGCGGATGGTTCTGATTCTGAGGATGACCCCCTGCTGGTTTTGAATCTGGTGATATAGGATCAGTTGATCCCTTGATTTCTGTCAATGCTTTAACAGGATTGACCAACTTCAGAACCATGAGAGTAACTAGACAGTTTAGGAAGCGGCCATTACACATTTTAATTGGCAGTGGTAATACGCATAAATTTTTGGATGTCCATGTGGCTAGGAGCTTGGGGTGTAGGATTGACACAATGGATTCCCTGAATGTGTCAATTGTCGATGGCAGTAAGGTTCAGGTTTCCTCTATAGTTAAGAACTTTACTTGGCATCTCCAGAATACTGCCTTCTGTTGTGATATGATGCTATTATCCCTAGGTTGCTGTATATGGTGCTTGGTATTGAATGATTGATCACTCTTGGTGACATTGTGTGGAACTTTGATAAACTGACTATGGAATTCAGTGTTAAAGGGAGAAGACATGTTCTTTGCGGGGCCTCTTCTACTAGGTTAAAAACTGTTAAGAAACAACAATTCCATAAGACATTATCCGCTGGTGTCCATTTATCAATGTTGCAGCTTTGTTGTTCTGATGACAATGTTTTACTTCATTCTTTATCTACTCATGTTGCTCCTATTACAGTTCCAACTACTATTGAGACTTTACTGGATTCTTTTTCTGATATTTTTGAGGAACCTATAGAGTTGCCACCCCGTAGAGAAGGTCATGATCACAAGATTCCTTTGGTGCGAGGATCCAACCCTGTCAACAAAAAGCCATACCGGTATGCAAAGCAGCAGAAAGATATTACAGATGGTTTGGTGCAGGAATACTTGAAAACTGGGATTATTCAGAACAGCAGCAGCCCATATTCTAGCCTAGTGGTCTTGGTGGGGAAAAAAGATGGCAATTGGAGGCTGTGTGTTGATTATAGGGAATTGAATAATGCTACGATTAAAAATAGGTTTCCTATTCCTCTTGTGGATGACTTGCTGGATGAGCTTCATGGCTCTACCATCTTTTCAAAAATTGACCTAAGATCTGGCTATAATCAGGTCCGGATGGCTGAGGAGGATATCTTCAAAACTGCATTAAGACTTATTCTGGACATTATGAATACCTAGTCATGCCCTTTGGCTTGGCTAATGCCCCTGCTACTTTTCAGGGCCTTATGAATACTATTTTTCAAGCCTTTCTCAGGAAATTCCTTTTGGTATTTTTTGATGATATCTTGATCTATAACAGGTGCTTGTCAGATCACTTAGATCATTTACAGACTGTGATGTCCACCATGAGGACCAATTCCTTGTTTGCTAAGAGATCCAAGTGCTACTTTGGGGTTCCTAGAGTGGAGTACTTAGGCCACTTCATCACACGAGAGGGTGTGTCTACTGATCCAGCAAAGGTAGAAGCAATGTGTAACTAGCCTCTTCCTCAGTCCCTTAAACAACTAAGAGGATTTTTGGGCTTAGCAGGCTATTACAGGCGGTTTGTTAAAGGCTATAGTGCAGTTGTCAAACCTCTCAATGATATGCTTAAGAAGGACAATTTCAGTTGGTCTACATAAGACAAAGCTGCTTTCCAATCCCTTAAAGATCTGATGATTCAGGCACCTGTTCTAGCATTGCCAGATTTTACTAAGGCCTTTGTGGTGGAGGTTGATGCTTCAGATTTGGGTATAGGGGCTGTCTTAATGCAGAATCACCACCCCATAGCTTTTATAAGCAGAAGCCTGAACCTCCAACAGCAGTCACTATCCACATATGAGAAGGAGTTACTGACTGTGGTGTTTGTTGTGCAGAAGTGGAGACACTACCTGCTCCGTAACCAGTTTGTAATCAAAACTGACCATAGAAGCCTCAGGTACATATTGGAGCAGCGATTGACCACTGTTTTCTAACAAAAATAGTTGGTAAAACTCATGGAGTTCGACTTTATCATTGAGTACAAGCAAGGTAATGACAATGTTGCTGCTGATGCACTTTCAAGATTGGAATGTGCTTCCTTGGTTACACTTGAACCTGCTTCTGATCTTCTAAATCAAATAAAAGCTACTTGGCAAGAAGATGCTGATCTGCAGAAATTAATTGCTGAAATACAACAGGATCCTTCTTCTCACAAGCATTTTTCGTGGTCCAGAGGGGAATTGAGAAGAAAAGGCAGACTGGTGATAGGTAACAATGCTGAGTTAAGGAAGCAAATTCTGACTTGGCTACACTCTTCAGCGTGTGGGGGCCATTCAGGGAGAAACGCAACCCTTCAAAGGGTCAAGACTGTGGTGTATTGGAAAGGCCTAACCAAAGAAGTTAAGAGGTTTGTGCACCAATGTGGTACTTGTCAAAAATGCAAGTATGATAATGCTGCTTTACCTGGCTTACTTCAACCTCTACATGTTCCTGATGCAATTTGGCAGCATATTACTATGGACTTCATAGAAGGACTCCCTAATTCTTATGGTAAACAAGTGATATTTGTGGTAGTGGACAGGTTAAGCAAGGCTGCTCATTTTATGTCATTGCAGCACCCTTACACAGCTACAGATGTGGCCCAATGCTTCATGGATAACATTTTCAAACTCCACGGTTGCCTAGCTTCCATCACAAGTGATATGGATCCGGTTTTCACAAGTCATTTCTGGAAGGATTTCATGGCATACCAAGGTATTCAAGTGCAGCTCTCCACGGCCTACCATCCTCAAACAGATGGTCAGACAGAAGTTGTAAATAGATGTATTGAAATCTATCTGAGATGCATGTGCTTAGATGATCCAAAGCAATGGTCCAAATGGCTTCCCTTAGCTGAATGGTGGTATAATACCAGTTACCATAGTACTATTTATGCCAGCCCTTATGAGATTGTGTATCGTCAGCTGCCACCAATTTATCTTCCTTACCTACCGGGAGAATCCAAGATAGAATTGGTTGATAGGTCCTTACAAAAAAGGGAGGAACAGCTGAAGTTAGTGAAGTTTCATATGAGAAGAGCTCAAGAGAGAATGAAGCAATTGGCAGATAAACATAGATCTGACAGGACCTTCGAGATTGGAGATCTAGTATTTGTCAAGTTACACCCCTATAAGCAGGTTTCTGTAGCATTCAGAAGTAATGCAAAGTTGACCCCCAAATACTATGGACCCTATGCTGTAATTGACAAGATTGGGGCAGTAGTATACAGAGTTCAATTTCCTGCTAGCTCACAAATCCACAATGTATTCCAAGTATCACAACTCAAGAGAGCAGCAAGGGAAGCCAATACTTCAGCTCACTGCCCAATTACTGATGCAGAAACTGTGATGTGATCAGGGAACCAGAGACAATTTTGGATCGAATGACAGTCAAGCGAGGCAATCAAGTTGTAACCAAGGTGCTTGTTAAATGGAAGCACATGCTATCGGAGGACGCTACTTGGGAGTTCTTATTTGATCTCAAGAAAAAGTTTCCAAATTTCAGTCCTTTAGGTCAAGGACCAGCTTAAGGAAGAGGGATTGATGCAGGATCAGAAATTAGGTTCTGTTATAATCAATTATAACAGGGACTTATTAGAAAATTGTAATAAATTGTAAGTTCTGCATATGAGTCCTTAGGAATTTGAGTAGGTATCCTTAGACTTTAAGTGGGAAAATTAGGTAATTTTGTTTGGAAGTATAAAACGCTTCCCTGCTTTTCTGATATTCATTCAATTGTTGTAACAAAATTCCTGTAAACCTCAATTCTAATCAATACAGATTCAGATCTCCTTCTATTTTGGAATCCCTACATCCCTTGGTTCTCTTCGAGATTCATATCTTCCTAGAAACCTTCATCAGACTTTGCTTTCATGACAGCATGATACTGTGAGTGAATCTCATTCCAAACCTACCAAGAATAATTGTAGTTGAATTCTTGAGTAAAAATGGATTCAGATAAACACAAAGGAATATCGCTGATCCCAATCAAGATGTGCACGATTAACAATGTCAGAGTTGCGATCATCTTCGATCAGATACATTGACGGAGTAGGAGGATTAATGGTAATTTCTTGGGGGAATAAATGACCCAAATAGTTTAGACTTTGCGATCATCCTTTAAAATAATTCAATAATTGTTAATTTTGTTCAATCATTTAAAATGTTCTCTGACTTTGTTTTTAATTATTTAAAATGGTTTCAGACTTTAACCTTTTTTATTTAAAATGATTTCGAACTTATAAGACCAATAAAATCATCTCTGTCTCTGTTTTCTATCATTCAAAATAATCTTCTTATTTTGTTATCCTTCATTCAAAATGATTCCTGTTTTATAAAAATGAATAAAATAATACATAATTTTATAAGTCAGCTCATCTTTAATTTGCATAATCCTCCTCCAACCCCAACCGCCGTACATGATGACCACGGTAACATATTTTAGGACATATAAAAATAGTCCAAGTAGTATAATGATATATATATATATATATATATAGGGATTAACTCTTGTGAGAAAGACAATGTTATGTGAGAGTGAGGGGACATTTTCAACCATTAGATTTATATTTATTAAAGCAGAGGGATTAGATTAAAACACTCAATTAGTGAGTCACGTGCTAGTACTCTTCATTTGTTGCATAGGGACGTTCCCAATTCCTATTCTTTTTTTCACTATCCATAGCTTTTTCAATCAGTTGAAACACATATCAGAAAGTAGAGGTGGAGCCCATTATTCTCTCTCTCTTTTTATAGCAACTTGCTCGGTGATTAATCTTCCATCTTCCCTATTGTTATAAGTTTTTTTCCTTCAATCTTCTTTAGCATATGTTTCTTTGTTTATTTTCCATTGTACTGCAAACTAAGTTTTACGTGGTTCTGGTGAATTTACAAGTTATTTACTTAATTGTTTTTTATAAACTCTATTATTTCTTATTGAATTTTCTTTATTTGTTTGCATGTGATGTGGATCCCATGATACAAGCAGAAGAGGATTTGGCTATTGTAGAGCCTAAATTTGGTTCAAGGGTGACGTACCATCATCTACGGTTGTAAAAGAAACCCATGTTTGAGACACCCACCGATAATAGCCCGCCACGTGTCATCTTCTTAGAGTCTCATTTCCCCCCAAAAAATTGGCTCCCTCCCCACCAATTGTTGTTGATCTAGACCATTGATTTGGTCCTCATCTAATGGCTCATGTTTCTTCCCACCTTTTTTTACCTGATTTTAATTTTGAATTTGAATGTATTGTCTTTTTTCTTTTAATTTCATTCCACTCACACACTTTGTCAAACTCATCTACTTCTCTCACTCTCTTTCTTTTTTTCATTTTTCTCTTGCTTTCCCTTTCATGGCTAAGAAGAATGCTTCCTTTGCAATGGCAAGCCCTCTTCCTCTACAAAGACAAACCCTTTGTTCCTCTTAGGTCCATTCAACCTACAATTTTTTCTCCTCAATATTTTCATTCATTCCCCCTTTTCTTCCCCATTTAAAGCCCTAATTTTCTTCTATTTTTTGTGTTGTGTATGATCTCAAAAATGCAATCTTTGTCAAAACCACCGATTTTTTATGCGATTCCGACAAACATGTAAGAGAACATGGAAGTTGTGCATAGGAGAGAAAATATGCCGACGTCCCCTGTTTCACCGACAAGAACACAGTTATAGAAACGGGAAGCGGGAGTGGCCGAAGATGATGACGGTGATGGGAACGGGAAGCAAGAGCAGCAGCGAAAGATGGAACAAAGAAGTCAAGGTTAGTGCTCTACTTCTTCTGATTGTTGTTTTAATTAATGTCGTTTTAACACTAATAGATAAGATGTTGAGATTTGTTAGATTTGTTTGTAGGTGAAGCAGATGCAGATTGTGAATGGAACAGAGTTGGACAGAGTTTAACAAGGTGTGCGTATGAAAGGAGAAAACTGGCGTTGAAGCCATTGATGCAAAAGAAGAATCAAGTAGAAAAGGAGAAGAGAAAAGAACTTAAAGAATTCATTTTAATTGATGAAGTGAAAAACAAAAAACTTAACAGAGAAATTTACAAGGAAGGATATATATATACATACACGAGGGGACCTAAGAGCAAAAAAGAAAAGAAGGAAAACACAACAAAAATTACTAAAACAAGAATAGAGAATTGCTGATAAGGACACGGGCAGAAACACGAAGGAGCAGAAGAGAGCTTCTATATCAGCACAGAGAAGGGATTAAAAGGGAGAATTAATCCGGTAATACCCCCCCCCCCCCACCGCAAGCTGGACCATGGATGTTATTCATGCCCAGCTTGGAGAGAATGTCATAAAAGCTCGCAGCAGGGAGTGGTTTGGTCAAGATGTTAGCGAGTTGGGCTTTGGCAGGAACAGGGAGTAGCTTTATGAGGCCCGAGAGAATTTTGGTTCTTGTGATATGACAATCAAGTTCAATGTGTTTGCTTCTTTCATCGAAGGAATCGTTGTGGGCAATATGAATAGTGGATTCATTGTCGCAGAATAAGTGGCATGGAATGGAGTTGGAGATGTTGAAAGCTTTCAAGAGGTTGAAGATCCATTGTATTTCGCAAGTTGTGGAAGCAAGGGCGCGATATTCGGCTTCAGTGGAAGATTTGGAGGGTGTTGCTTGTTTCTTAGCTCTCCATGAAATCAGGGAAGATCCTAGGAAGATGCTGAAACCAGTGACCGAGCGACGAGAGTCAGGATAGCCCGCCCAATCACTATCACTAAAAGCATGAAGTTTGAATGTGGATTTTGCCGGAAAGAACAAGCCTCGACGCGGTTGCTGTTTGATATATCTCAAAATCCTGTGAGCAGCCTGCATATGTGTATCTGTTGGACAATTTAAGAACTGGCTGAGTTGCTGCACACTGTAAGAAATGTCTAGCCTAGTAGATGTTAAGTACAGAAGGCGTCCAATAAGCCTACAATAAGAGGAGGCATCTTGAAGAAGATTTCCTGTTTTCTTTGACAATCTTCCATGGGAATGTTGGCAGGTTTAGATGCAAGCATACCAGCATCGTTGAGAAGTTCAAGTGCATACTTACGTTGGTTTAAAGAGATACCTGTTGAATTTCGAGCTACTTCCAGTCCCAAAAAGAATTTCAGTTCGCCTAAATCTTTGATCCCAAAGCTGCTGTGGAGAAAAGCCTTGATGGATTGAATTTCAGACAAATCATTTCCAGCAAGGACAACATCATCAACGTATATAAGCAGAGCAGTGAAAGAAGATGAAGCAGCTTTGATGAACAATGTATGGTTAGCAACACACTTAGATAAGATTGAGATTCAAGAGCATTCGATAGAGTGGAGAACCACTCTATGTTGGCTTGTTTAAGGCCATATAGGGACTTCTTGAGGCGACAAACTTGATTTGGTTGTGTTGTTTTGAATCCTGGTGGAAGTTTCATATACACTTCTTCGGATAGATAGCCATGGAGAAAAGCGCTTTCCACGTCGAGTTGGTGGAGAAACCAAGAGTTAGCAGTAGAGATTGCAAGGAGGAGACAAAGAGTGCTCATCCTTGCAACATGTGAATATGTTTCTTGATAGTCAAGCCCTTGAACTTGAGTAAATCCTTTCGCAATGAGATGCGCCTTGTGTCTTTCAACCTTGCATCCTATAGGTCGCTTGCCATGAGGAAGAGATGTTATTTCCCAAGTGTTGTTCCTTTCCAAAGCCTCTAATTCAGATTTCATAGCATTGTGCCAAATGGTATTCTTTGCTGCCTCAGTGTAAGAACGCGACTCACTTGTGCATGTAATGTTGGCAACAAAGACCTATAAGGAGAAGATAACTTATCATAACATAAAACAGAAGATAGGGGATACAGAACTTTGGATGACATGGTAGAGGAGGTTGAAGTGGACGTCCCTAGTTGGTTCACGAGAGACCAATGATAATCTTTAAGATAGCTTGGTGGCCGTGAGACTTGTGTAGAGTGCCTACTGGTAGTAAGTTGCTAAACATCAGAAGGCTAAGCATTGTTGAATGCAGTTTGGTCTGTGGCATCAAGCTGCAAGGAGAGGAATCATGATTCTGAGGTTCAGCAGGATGCAGAGAAGATGAGTGTGAAGCATCATATTCCAATGGATCACAGTAAGTTGGTATGTAATCAGTTGGACCCGGGAGAGAAGTGGCAATGTCCTGCTTGTAAGGAAAAATATGTTCATAGAACTGAACATGTCGAGAGAGGAAAATTTCCCTGCAAGAAAGATCAAAGAGAATGTATCCTTTGGTGCCAGATTTGAAGCTAGGAAAATGCATTTTCTGGCCCTAGGATCCAATTTAGTTCTATTGCGCTGCAAAGTAGAAGCAAAACACAAAGAACCAAAAACTCTAAGGATGGAAAGATCAGGCATACAGTTATAAAGCATTTGATATAGGCTCTTTTCATTCAAAATAGGTGTCACAGTTCTGTTGATTAAAAAGACAGCATGCTGAACAGCATAGGACCAGAAGGAATTAGGTAAGTGAGCTTGAAACAAAAGACTACGTGTGATGTTTAAAATATGTTGATGCTTCCTCTCAACAATGGCATTTTGATGAGGGGTTTCTACACAACTCATTTGATGAATTGTGCCTTTAGAATTGTAAAAACTGTCCATTTTAAATTCCAAACCTTGATCAGAACGAATGCACTTAACTTTGTTACCAAATTGATTTTCTATCATGGAAACAAAGTCTTGAATTAACTGCCTAGCTTCAGATTTGTATCTGCTAATTGTTCCTTTGTATCACAATAGACAAGCTTCACAGCACCAGCTTTTGTAATCTCACGAAGAAAATGAAAACGAACATCTATGTGCTTGCTGCGACCATGCATTACAGGATTCTTTGAAAGTTTAATTGCAGAACTACTATCACATTGAATGACAGTTGTCTTGCTCTAAGTTTGGTCTATTTTTCCTAACACTCGCTTCAACCAGACTGCTTGGCAAGCACAAGAGGCTGCTGCAAAACTCTGCTTCTGTAGTTGAGAGACTAACTAATGGTTGCTTCTTTCAAGACCAACATAATGCTCCTGAAACCATTAGAAACACAGCCTGAAGTGCTTTTTCTATCTTCCAAATCGTTTTTTCTATCTTCCAAATCCCCAGCATAATCACTATTAGTATAAGCAACAATTTCAAAATCTCCTCCCTTCCTGTAGAAAATTCCAAAACCTGTTGTTCCTTTCAAATACCTAAGCACCCTTTTTTGCTGCTTGTAAGTGAAGCTCAGTAGGTCTCTCGACATACCTACTAATAAGACTCATCGTAAACATTATATCAGGTCGAGTAGCTATGAGGTACATGAGACTACCGACAATCTGTTTAAAGTAAGTCTTGTCCACCTTGACTCCATCTTCATCCTTTACAAGTTTTGTGCTAGGAACCATTGGATTTCTCACAAAATTGCTTTTTTCCATACCAAATCTTTGCAGCACTTCCAAAGCATACTTTTTTTTACTGAGAAAAATTCCATCAGGCCTCTGCATGACTTCAAGACCAAGAAAATACCTCATTTTACCCAAATCTATCATGTCAAACTCACATTTTATGGAATTGTTGAACTCCACAAACATTAACTCATCATTCCCTGTGAAAATGAGGTCGTCAACGTACAAACTAACAATTAACATTTCCCCACCTTCTTTTGTCTTGATGAATAAATTATGTTCATATTCACACTTCTCAAATCCTTCCTTCAGAAAATAACCTTCTATACGACTGTACCACACACGAGGTGCTTGTTTAAGGCCATAAAGTGTCTTCTTCAACTTATAAACCTTATGTTCACTTCACTTTTTCACATATTCATATAGCTGCTCCACAAAGATAGTTTCACTCAAGTTACCACGTAAAAATGAATATTTTACGTCTAGTTGATATATGGTCCATCCTCGTTGAGCTGCTAATGCTATCACAAGACGAATAGTGTCTAGACGTGCTACTGCTGCAAAAACTTTTGTGTAGTCTACCCCCCCATATTTCTGTGCATAACTTTTTACCACAAGTCGAGCCTTATACTTATTCACTTCTCCATGTTCATCAAATTTAGTCTTATAAACCCATTTAACTCCCCCTTTCTTCCCCCTTTAGGCAAATCAGTCAATTCCCATGTGCCATTCTTTTCTATTGCTTCTATTTCAACATCCATGGCCCTTCTCCACTTTTCACTCTTGACAGCATCATCAAAATAAATTGGATCAGCAGCTGCAGCCAACATAAGAAAATATGCTTCATTATCTTCATCTGAAAGACCTTCTCCAGTTTCATAATCTCTCATCCAAAATGGTTCACTTCTATTCCTCCTTTCAGTTGAAATCAAAGAGCCTTCTGGACCTTCTTCTACTTCCGTTGAAGAAGTGGATGGAGAATTTTCAATATTAGCACCAGGATCATGTTTGCTTTCTCCACTTTCATTACTCTCAGTTTGCACTTCATCATCTTCACCCCATTCTAAATCACATAAAACTGTTGCATCAAACTTCTTATCCCAATTCCAATGCTGGTCTTCCTCAAATATAACATCCCTGCTAATTATAATTCTTTGTGAGATTGGATCATAAAGCCTATAAGCCTTGGACTCTTCACTAATTCCCAACAGAACACAACTCAAGCTTTTATCATCTAGCTTAGTTCTCTTATTGTCAGGCACATGAACATGAGAAATACATCCAAAGACCCGAAAATACTCAATAGAATGCTTGACTCCACTCCAGGCTTCCTCTGGGGTTTTATGTTTCACAACCAATGTTGGGCTTCTATTTAAGACATGTATTGTCCAGTTGACAGCTTCTGGCCAAAAATTCTTAGGCATTTTCTTCTCTGACAGCATGCTATGAACCATGTTCATAATAGTTCTATTTTTCCGTTCAGCAACCCCGTTCTACTGTGGTGTATATGCTGCTGTCAATTGTCTTTTTATACCATGCAGATCACAAAAATTAGTATACTCATGTGACAGAAGTTCTCCACCTCGGTCAGTGCATAAGACTCTAATAAACAAATTGGTTTCCTTTTCAACACGAGCCTTAAATTTTTTGAAAGCATCAAATGCTTCTGACTTTTCTATCAAAAAATAAACCCCCATTTTTCTACTAAAGTCATTAGTGAAAGTAAGCAAGTACCTTTTTCTGCTGGTATACACAAGCTTAATGGGTCCACAAATATCAGCATGTACTAGTTGAAGAATTTGAGTAGCTCTCCACTTTCTCTTCTTGCTGGTTGTACAAAAGAGCTATCTGTCGCAATTTTTCAATCACTACACTCACAGAAATTGTTGTTTCTAATTTCAGTCAGGCATCGTAATGGAGCTTTGATACCAAATGTTAGGAAGACTAAATTTAGAAAAAGGAAAATGAGGAGAAAAACAACTGAACTCCATTAAACAAACCAGTTGGCTATATATCAGCCTTACACATACATAGTGGGGAGATAAACATAAACTGCTATTTAACCTCCTAATAATAAACAACAAATAAAGCACTTTAAAAAACCAACCTAACAATTACACCTCACAAATTGATCCATCGATAGGAATTTGTCATTCATATGTGATGTCAAGTTCTTGGATTTTCTGAAGAACATGAAGCTATCGTTTTCTCTTTTTTTTTTAGTAATGTCAATCCATTTTTCACAAATGATTGTTACTTATTATTGAAACATGTATTCCATTTTTTTTATTTTGGATTCCATGTAATTTGCTAATCATATCAATTGATAATAATTAATTATCTTACAAAATTATACGTCACACTCAAAAAGAAACTGTCGAAAACCTGTGCGAACGCACAGGTGTCGTACTAGTAAGATTAATAAAGGTGAGGTCATGTAATTGTTAGGCAAGTAAATGCATGAGTTGAATTTGTGATATTCTTATTTTACTTTTGTCAATAAAAATTAACAAATACATTTACTTTATTTGTTGTTCATTATCATCAGTACAGTAATAGTGTTCCTCTCTTTCTTCTACATGTTAAATTACTACTCTTTTCTCTTACAAATGATCAAATATTTTCATTATTCCATATTTTATCATATACGGGTATAATAATTTCTAAAAGTAGTTTGAGTAAATTTAATTCAAATTATTTTTTAATTATTTATCAATGATATTAATTGTAGCTTTTTCATTTGTTAGGAATATTTCGATGGAGAACGATGATAATTGTGTAAGTACACCATCGAAAGACTTTAATGATCGAGAACACATATATGAGGAGTGGATTCCTGAATGTAATGAAGAAATCAAACCTGTAATTGGCAAAGTGTTTGATAGTTTAGACGAAGGGGAAATCTTTTATAAAAGGTACGCACACACGGTAGGTTTTAGTGTACGTTAGGCATTTGTAACAAGGGATAACTCTGGTGTGATAAAATGGAAATATTTTCTTTGTTCAAAAGAGGGTTACAAAGTAGAAAAAAAGCGGGGCAATAGATGAGTTGCTTGTTGATGAGGAAAATTTGCCTAAAGCTAGAACAAGAAAGATAACTAGGGAAGGATGCAATGCAAAAATTGCCTTCAAAATGACAGAAGAAGGAAAGTAATAAATTGCAAAATTTTTTAAAGGTCATACACATAAATTAACTTCACCTTCAAAGACTCAATTCTTAAGATATGCTATAAATTTCACAAGAATTTATTGCATTGTTATGGTAGAGCTAATATAGGGCCTGCAAAAGTTTATCAATTACTAAAAGAGCAGGTTGGGAGTTATGACAACATTGGATGCACAAAAAAGATCTTTAGAATTATTCTAGGGATTTGAAATACTTGATGAAAGACTCTGATGCACATATGTTTATTGACAATTTTATGAGAAAGAATGAGATGAACCATTCATTTTACTATGACCATGAGATTGATAATTAAGGGAGGCTAAAAAGTGTGTTTTCGGCATATGGCAATTGTCGAAAAAATTATTCTTTATTTGGTGATGTTATTTTGTTTGATACAACATACAATACAAATAAGTATCGCATGACTTTTGCACCGTTTACTGGTGTAAATCATCACCGACAGAGCATAACTTTTGGTGCTGCCATCTTAGATGATGAAAAGATAGAGTCATTTGTATGGTTGTTTGATATATTTTTGAAAGCAATGGGTGGGCATAAACCTATTGTGATCATCACAGATCAGGACCCAGCCATGAAGGTTGCAATAGAAAAGGTTTTCACAGGTTCTTCTCATAGGTTCTGCATGTGGCATATTATGAAAAAGCTTTCAGAAATTATTGGTGTTTCCTTGAATTCCAATATTGATTTTAATAACCGTTTTAAGTCGTGTGTTTGGAATTCAGAGTCTCCGGAAGAATTTGAGTTGAAATGGAAAGCTATTATCAGTGGTTTTTGCTTGGAAGAAAATGGTTGGCTTTCACAAATGTATGAATTAAAGCATATGTGGATACCAGCTTATTTCAAAGATATCTTTTTGGTTGGGATTTTGAGAACAACATCTAGATTAGAGAGTAAAAATTCTTTTTTTGGCAATTACTTGAATAAGAACCTTAGCTTTGTTGAATTTTGGATGAGATTTGATTCAGTGATGGAATCACAAAGGCATAATGAATTACTTGCAGATAATAATACATTGACTACTATGCCTGAATTGAAGTTGCATAAGGAGTTAGAGAAGCATGGCAGGCAAGTTTACACTCATGCAAATTTTTACATATTTCATGGTGAGCTATGGAGTGCATGTTTGGATTGTGGGGTTGAAGGAACAAAAGAGGAAAATGACCTGTCAATCATTTTTATACTTGAGCATATCATGGTTGATGGCAAGAAAATTAGTAAGACAAGAGAAGTTGTTTATAATCCTTCTAATCACATTGTGCATTGTTCCTACAAAATGTTTGAATCTAAAGAAATGCCTTGTCGACATATTCTTTTTGTTTTAAAGGGTAATGGCTTGAATGGAATCCCAAGTCATTATATTGTAAATAGATGGACCAAATTGGCAACTAGTACCCCAACTTTTGATTATGAAGGCAATGTATTGGAAGCATGATCTAAATTGGAAAGTGAGAGAAAGTTAGTTTCGGATGCATGGGCACAACTATTTGAATGCATGCACATTGCTGGCACATCCAAAGAAAAGCTACTTCTTGTGATACTTGAAGCTGTTGGTATTAAATTGAAATTGAATAAGATGAAAGGTGAAGCTGGACCAAGCAAGTTAGATGAATTAGTGTCTTTTGTTGGCTCAAATGTACCTAAGGATGTTGATATTCTTCCTCCTGAACCTTCAAATACCAAAGGATGTGGAAAAAGGATGAAAATGGGAAAAGAAAAGGCAATGGAGCAACAACAAAAGAGAACAAGACATTGCAAGACTTATCGGCAATATGCATATCATGATAGTCGGAATTGTCCCATAAAAGCCTCTTCTTAGTTTTTGGTAAGAGATGATATATTATATTCCATAAAATATATTTAGTTTAAGAATGCATTTTATTTTGAAAAAATTATAATATTTAAATAGTTTTAGTTTGGCTTCTTTAACACATTTTCCTTCATTTTTGTTTTATTTTTTTTTCAGGTCTTGTTACTTGTTGACAGAGAATTTTCAATTAGCTTTTTGATTAAATAGATTCTAGCTCATGAAATTTCTAGTTTGATGATTTGGCCAAATCATTTATAAACACTCTAGTACTAGTTATTTTTAAGTAGAATGGTGCTTGGAACATATGTTAGAGCTAGCTTTATCTATATCAGCTTGTTAATTTTCTCATTTATGTGAAGAACACATGAAAGGAAGTTATTCATTACATGTTCTAACTTAAATTCATGTACCTTGATAAGATTTAAGTTTAAAAAGTGGAGTAAATCCCCAAATTGGTCCCTGAGATTGTAGGGGTCATGCAGATTTGTCCCTAACATTATGAAAACCTCCAATTAGTCCCTTACTTTGCAAAAAATCACTCATTGTACCATTTAGTACTCCATAAAAATGCTTGTTATTTTCATATATTTTAAAACTATAAATTACGTTACTTTTTTAGTACGTTGATGGAGTACTAAACGGTTTTGGAATAATGTGAAATTTTGTAGACAAGATCTATACGATAAGTAGTTTCAATCCAACGGTGAGTTTCGAGAAAAAAAATCTTCGACAAATAGTTATTAACCGGTGTAAGAGTTGGTGTAAGTTACACCAGTGTCATTTGATCCCTCCCCTATATATATATATATATATATATATATATGGTGGGGATCCACACAAGTCTTGGAACACCTACTCTGTTTAATATCTCTTCACCTATACTGAATTTTACCAATCCAACTGTTGAATATAAAGTTCTTAGTGGATCGGTTAATCATACAAAATTTCACATAATTTGAAGACTTGTTGATATTTCATCAATCTACTTCATCTTAATGAATAAAATGTTTTTTTAAATATAAGTAAATCTCGCCTATAAGATGACATACCTAGAGATGTTGGATTTTTCTAAAATTTCATATACAAAATTATCATGATATTAAGCGGAGTAAGTGTCCAAGACTTACTCTTGGAGTGAGTGGATTTCCACCCATATATATATATATATATATATATTATAGTTTGGTTCAAATGACACCAAAGTGTCAAAGTTCTTAAATGACACCGCGCATAACTTTTTATAAAAAACGAATTTTGCCGATCCAACCAATCAATTGAAAGTTTGTATGACGTAGATCAACTATGCAAAAATTCGTACCATTTGAAAATTTGTAGGTCAAACAAATGAAATTTACTTATATTTTAAATAATATATTAGACGTTCAAGCAAAACATTCCGATAACGTATCAAATAGTTTTCAAATTGTATGAATTTTTGCATAGTTGATCTACATTATATAAACTTTCAATTAATTGGTTGGATTGGCAAAATTCATTTTTTATAAAATGTTATGCGCGGTGTCATTTGAACCCAACTCATATTTTATATATATATATATATATATATATATATATATATATATATATATATATATATATATATATATATATATATATATATATATATATACACTATGTATTATATGTGCGATATCGTTAATGTTTCTTTACAAATTTAACTATCACATATTAAATTTTATTTTAACCATTTCCTCATTGAGTCTTCACTTTAATTATATTTTCATTTCTTGAGATTGTAGTTGCCATGCAGATTGGTCCCTAAAATTTTAAAAACCTCAAAATAGTCCCTGACTTTACAAAATGATATGCATTTTAGTCTTTTTACCTATTAAACAACATTAAAAAACTAAATAGAAAATGACTAAAATGAACAATTTTTTGCAAATTCAAGGACTAATTTGAAGTTTTCATAATCTCAGGAACTAATGTGTATGACACCTACAATTTTATAGACTAATTTGAGAGTTTACTCCAATAAAAACTAATACATTTTACCTAATTATGACGTGACATAATTTTTTAAAATTGCCTATGACTAGAGATGTGAACTATGTTGTAAATTACTAATATATATAGTAAACCCTCTATTAGTTTCTTATAAAGATAACAGTGTGATAAGTGTGAGTTAAGAATGTTTTAATAAGAAATTCACTCTTATCATACTAAAAATATTTGGTTTTTGTGTAAATTTTATCCCCAATCTATACTTTGTAAGTTTTTAAGTACTCTTTCTTTTTCTTCTTTTTGATCGATGAAATTCAGTGTTTGTGTTAATCTAATTGGGATTGTTTGTATTAATGTAATTTGATCAATGAACCAATTCTGAATGTGTACTAAATTGTGATATAAAAAGTGAATGTTTTATTTGTTTATTCAGCTTTTCCCATCAACTTTGTTAGTTTGTTAATGCAATTTGTTAGTTTGTTTATTCAGCTTTTCCCTTGTTAATTCATGCCTTTTGTAAAGCAAAATGCACTTTCTAATCAATGATCAATGAAGCTTTTCCATTTTGAATTATGGATTCTGATATAAAAATAGAATGCATTTTGTAATTAATGATCAATGAAGCTTGTTAATTCTGAATTCTGGATTCTGATATACGCACATCATGCACTTTGTAAAACTGAATTGCTTGTAAAACCGAAATACTTATAAAATCGAAATGCTTGTAAATAAAAATTGATTATCTAATGACAGAAACTGCTTATAAACAGAAATTGTAATTGGTTTCCTATTTTTTCTGGATTCTGAATTCTTTAATCAATTTCCTATTTTAGGTGTTGCATTAATCTTTAAGCATTTTACTTGTAAGTATATAAAAATTGGAGAGTAAGCTTGAGACGGCAAAGTGTGCTCTAGGAAAATTACTTCTTTAGATTACATTGTATTAGGTACTAAATAATGCAGTGAAATTGCTTATATTCTGGATGCTGATATATGCATATAATGCACGTTGTAAAACCAAAATGCTTGTAAACAAAAACGGCTTAAATGTGAACATAAATTGCTTATATTTAAACAGAAATTGACAAAGCATAAATCAAAATGGAGAAGCAGAAACAAAAATGCAAAAACATAAATGAAAACACAATATAGAAATTGTCGAAGAAGAAACTGAAATGCTGAAACAGAAACGAAAATTGCAAACAGAAATTGTAGAAGCGGAAATTGAAATGCAGAAATAGAAACAAAAATTGTACTTTGCAGTAGAAAACAGAAACTGCACTTCATAGCAGAAACATAAAGTGTACTTGTAACAGAAACTGCACTTCATAAATGTAGGACAATCATAACAAAAACAAATAAAGGGATATATAAGACAAAGGCATAATAACATTAACATAATTATAGCAATTGTGGAACGTTTATATAAGTCATTACAAGAAAACTTCTAGTTTCTATATACATGAAGCACAATCATATTGTTGTTCCATCTCCATTGCCTTTGCTGCATTCACCTTTCTTTAACCACCTCTTGGATCCCTTCCTTTTTTTTGTCTTGTAGGATGTTTGATGTTCCTTGCCTTTGCCCTTTCCCTCTAGAACAGTAGAGGCTTGAGACTAAACATGATTAGATTGAGGCTCATTGATGACAATCCCTCTGCCTGGCCTTTAAAGTTGACTCCGCATGATATTAACCAAAATAGAAACCAGGATAAATGCTTAACACTTAATGAAATAGAAACTAGGATAAATGCTTAACACTTAATGAAATAGAAACTACCTGATTGAAATGCTTGAGACTGAATAATACGTGTCATTCTCATTGATGACAATCCCTCTAGTTGACCTGTTAAAAAATGATCTCTTGACGGGTGCTCTTTGACAAGTTCTCTTGTTATGCCCAAATTCCTTACAAGTTGCACACTTCAAAGTCTTGGACCTATTTGGTGTTGACCCTTCCCATTCCTCCTTTCTCCTATTTTTCCTTGGCCTACTAGGTAACCTCTTCAAGAAGGGAGGCAAAACAACATCATCTGGCCTTTCATTAGTATCAACCATGCTCAGATCAAGAACCAGATGGATGATCTCAGAGTAGGTAAGCAGATAGCAACTCTTGTAATAGTGATGATCACAAAACTTAGCAACATCCTGTCTTAGGTAAGAAATGCAGCACAAAGCATGTTTACATGGTAGACCTACATAAACAGAAACATAAACACAATGTACAAAAACATAAACTTACAGAAATAGAAATAGAAACATAACCAAAAACAGAATATAGATAAACATAAACACAATATACAGAAACAGAAAATTATAGAAATAGAAATAGAAACATAAATAGAAACCACAACATATTTTTTCAAAACAGAAACATATAGATACACAAACACAAGGCATGCTAATTTACAAACATCAACAGAAATACAAAGTTATGTACATAAAATAGAAATAGAAAATAGAAATAGGTTGATTATGAGCTTACTAGAAATCTCCCAAAATTTGCATGTACATTTCATTTTCTTTAAATCAACAAGATATTTAATTTCATTGTCATTGACCAAAACTTCAATAAAACCCGCAGGTAAAAGACTTAGTCTTGTTGTTATATCCTTGATGCTTTTGGTCTTTTTCATCACTATAGGTGTTATGTCAACATTCCACACCACACCTTCTGCATATTTCTTAGCTACTTTACCCCGTGATCTTGATGACAAGTGATTCAACTAGTGACAGAACATGTTGACCTCTGAGGGCCACAATCCATTGGTTGAAACTGTCGGTCATATTATTAGTGATATGATCAGACTTTGACCTAGTATCAAATTGACTCATTGCCCACATCTTTGATGGAATCTTCTCCAACAACTCATAAGCCTTAGGATCTGCGTTCTTGATGTTCTCTATTGCCTCTTTAAACTCCCATTCTACCTAACTCTTAGTTGCCTTCCAAAGCAAAGTCCTCAACAAGATTCTAGGAAACTCAGCTCTAAAATTGTTGTACATGTGTCTAGCACACCATCTATGCTATGCTCTTGGAAAGATAGTAGTTATTCCTTGATCAAATCCCTATATTTTTTTTTCAAAAACATATTATAAAACAAGAATATTAGTTAAACAACAACAGGTACAAGTGCCAATATGAGAATATAAAACAAGAATATAAGATAGCAAGTACCTTTTGTCTATTAGTCATGATGACTAAACCTTTTTCCTCCATGCTAGTGCCAATTATAAACTCAATCCATTCAAGAAAATAGGTCCAACTGTCTCGATTTTCAGCCTCAACAACATCAAATGCCAATGGGAAAATCCCGTTGTTTACATCTTGAGAAACCGCAAATAATAGTACTCCACCAAAGGGTCCTTTTAAGTGACACCCATCCATACCTAAAAAAGGTCTACAACTTGTAATAAACTATTTCTGCATTGCATCCAAGCAAAGAAAAAAACCTCTTGAAAGTTAGATTAGAAGAAGGATCCATCCTTTCAACTTGTAACCTAGCAATTGTCCCAAGATTGGCAGCCCTAACCATTCCAACATATTGTCTAAGCTTGTTATAAGTCTTAGCATGGTTCCCATCAATTAGTTCCTTTTTCCTTCTTCTTTGCCCGATACATTTGGTATCTTAATGGTTCAAGACCAAATTTGTTCATCATATACTCAGAAATTAACTAATAACTGATATTAGGATCGGCTCTAAATTGTGCCTCCATCTTCTTTGCAATCCAAGTTGATGTCACATTTGAGTTATAAGTAGTTTTTTAATATGAATGCACCCTATGATAGGTTTTTATTTCAAAAGAGACATCATTTGCATTTGTTCTAGCATGCAAGTACCAATCACATCCATAAGCAACGCACACAGCCATAAAACGGGTTCTCTCATTTCTAGTCCTCACAATCTCAAACCCCTCTTGAATTACATAATCTCTTAGGACCTCCCTAAAAGCATCTACACTAGCAAACAACATACCCCTTTCTAATACAATGTTGTCACCCTTGCAATCATCATAGATTTTCCCTCTATAAGCCCTATCCAAATAAGGTCTTTTGCCCTCATAATCAGAACCAAAAAAGTATCCCTCAATGACAAAATTAACCACATAATCACTATCAACCTTTGCTGGCCCCACTTTATCTAACACCAAGTCTACACTAACACTATCATCATCATCACTTCACTTATAAGAAGCATCAGTATCATCACCATCATCAGCTAATACAAGACCTTCAACTAAAGGTGAAAATATAGGGCTTACTAATTCAAAGACCAAATGGATACCGTCAAGACCTACATTAGAGCACTTGTTCAACCACTCAACTAGAGTCTCATCACCATCAAGCTCTAATCTTTTGTCATCGGGGAGTATAGCTTCCATTCGTATCGCCATTGAACAATCAAGCCTCAGATTGTGATAGACCTTCACTTTTAGGTCCATTAGGCAAAAAAAATCAGTGTCAAACTTTGGTAACACGAACAACTCGCGGTTCCAACGAGCTATGATGGTGAACTAAGTATTATCCCCTACGTTTCCAACATCCCAAAAATAGAGCATATGTACATGAGTTATTTTCGTTCAAAAAAATAAAATAAAACCGAAAAAATAAAATAGAGCATACATACGTACCTCGATTCTGGAAACAAAAAATACGACTTCAAACTCTGGCAGCGTCTTGTTCTTCTCGTCCACCGTTGGCAGCATCTTCCCTTGTTAGCGTCACTCCCTTTCCTTCTTGCCAAACAACTTAACTTGTGTTGGGGTTGTCTCAAATGTTGGGGCCATGGTTAACTTGGTTAATTTTGTCTTGTCAAAAGGAGACACATAACCATGGTTAACCTTTGGTAACATTCTGTCAACCTAGTGTTAACTAATGGGACGGGTTGCTAATATTTACAAAATTTTGAGTGGAGTGTAATAAGTTGAAACCTCATGGGGCTTGGGTGCAATTTACCCCCATTTTTAATAATAATCTGACAACAACTTTTGACAAGGAGCATATACAGATGGAGCTTTCAACTGATGATCTACAATCAATTTATGGAAGTTGGTGGATGTACCCGTTCAAAAATGTTAAATATGTAACTCTTTGATAACTTAAAAATTGAACACATCTCCTGATTACAAATTTATTTACTGGTTGGCTGATTGATTGTACTTTTTTTTATAGATATATGTTCCAATTAAGGATGTCAATGAGCATTGGTTCTTGATTGTGATTTCCATACAAGAGCTGGTAGTGTATTATATGGATTGCACTTACAACATCTTTGATGCAGATAACCACATGCCCATAACTAGAGGTGCTAAACAATACATAGTCCGGTAACAATAGACATCCAACAACATGAAATAAAAGTTACACATGAAACAAAAACATCCAAAAAGCGGGGAGAGAGAAAAAGTGTAAAAAGAAAAACAGAATTAAAAATATAATAAATAGATTGAATTGAAACTGAAATTTCAAAAATAAAAGTGAGAAGATAAAAAGATTGAATTGATCCAATCAAAACTTATGAGGGAAATGAAATGCATGAGAGAGTGACACATGTCCCACATAAATAACAATTCCACTTGTAAATAGCGAATCTCATTGTAATAAAATTTAAAATTCAGAATAAAAAGAAAAAATACTCACCAGAGAATGAGAAGTGAAGATTGGTAAAAATAAAATAAAGAAAAGGCAATATTAGATGAAAACAAAGTAAAATTGTAAAAGAATAACACATGCAAGGTTAAAAATTAGAAAAACAAAAGAATAAAAAAAGAAGAATAAAACATTGTCTGTGTAGAGATAAAAGAGAGAAGAACAGAAAAAAGCGGGGAGAGAGAAAAAGCTTAAAAAGAAAAATAGAATTAAAAATATAATAAATAGATTGAATTGAAATTAAAATTCAAAAAAAAAAGTGAGAAAATAAAAAGATTGAATTGATCCGATCAAAATTTAGGAGGAAAATAAAATGCATGAGAGAGTGACACATGTCCCACGTGATTTCTTCTTGGCCAAGGAAGGCCTTCTTTTCTTATCTTAGATGAAGATGATCTTAGATGATAAATGATAGATGAAAGATGATGATGATAGATGATAGATGATTGTTAGAGTAATATTTAACTCAATAACAATTTTACTTTACACCCAATATAAAACCCATACAATTATTTTTTAGGTAAATAAATAACAATTCCACTTACACATAGCAAATCTCATTGTAATAAAATTTAAAATCCAGAATAAAAAGAAAAAGAGTTCTGATTTTTGTACTCATAATTTTTTGTACTCATTGTACTCATTTATTTTTTGGTTATAGTGTACATTGGTTACGTAGGTTAAAAAAAGTGGTTACAATAGTTATTTTTTTTGTTACAATATTTTTTCAGATTTGGTGGTTATACATGTAGAAATATGTGGTTATACGTAGAAATAAAAATTCAACAAAATTTTTACATGTGTAACCAGATATTTTAACGTACGTAACCATGAATAAAAAATGAGTAAAAAAATGTGAGTACAAAAATCTTTTTTCAAAGAAAAAATACTCACCAGAACAAAGAGAATGAGAAGTGAAGATTGGTAAAAAAATAATAGCGAAAAGGCAATATTAGATAAAAACAAAGAAAAATTGTAAAAGAATAACACATGCAAGGTTAAAAATTAGAAAAACAAAAGAATAAAAAAAGAAGAATAAAACATTGTCTGTGTAGAGATAAGAGAGAGAAGAAGAGAAA
This sequence comes from Cyamopsis tetragonoloba, assembly GCA_037177725.1. NCBI lineage: Eukaryota > Viridiplantae > Streptophyta > Magnoliopsida > Fabales > Fabaceae > Cyamopsis > Cyamopsis tetragonoloba. The sequence goes on along the minus strand of CM074121.1, from coordinate 36,275,484 downwards.
AAAGCGCGGAGAGAGAAAAAGTGTAAAAAAAAAAAAACATAATTAAAAATATAATAAATAGATTGAATTGAAATTAAAATTTGAAAAGAAAAAGTGAGAAGATAAAAAGATTGAATTTAATTCAATCAAAATTTAAGAGGAAAATGAAACGCATGAGAGAGTGACACATGTCCCACATAATTTTTTCTTGGCCAAATAAGGCCTTCTTTTCTTATCTTAGATGATCTTAGATGATGATAAATGAAGATCTTAGATGATTTAGAATCTAAAAAACTATAAGATTATATACTCTTTGAGTGTGAGTAGTCCCTATCTTAATTTAAATACTAGTGTTAAATATGTTTTTGGTCCCTAAACTATCACAAAAATCTGCTTTTAGTCTCTAATCTAAAAAAGTACGTTTTTGGTTCATAAGGAGTTGTTCGGTTTGTATTTTCATTTTCTGTTTTCATTTCTTGTTTTTAGTCTGTTTCTTGTTTTCTGAAAGTTTACAAAGAAAAAACTGAAAATGCTGAAAACAGATTCTGTTTTCAGCATTTTCAGTTTTTCCTTTGTAAAATTTTAGAAAACATAAAACAGAAAATAAAAATAGAAACCAAACATTCCCTAAACTATTCAATTTGTTTACTTTTAGTCCATCTGTTAGTCACATCATCAAAAACTTAACAGAAGTTAGACGGAAGGACAAAAAGTGGACAAATTAAATAGTTTGGGGACCAAAAACGTACTTTTTTTAGTTTAAGGACTAAAAGCAGATTTTCGGAATAGTTTAGGGACTAAAAACATATGTAATTAAATATGTTTTTAGACCCTAAACTATCTTGAAAATCTGTTTTTAGTTCCTAAACTAAAAAAAATATGCTTTTTGGTCCCTAAAGTATCTGATTTGTCGACTCTTAGTCCCTCCGTTAGCCACGTCATCAAATTTTTAACAGAAGTTAAACGGATGGACAAAAAATAGACAAATAGAATAGTTTAGGATTCAAAAACGTACTTTTTTTTTTAAATTTAGAAACTAAAAATAGATTTTCAAAATAGTTTAAGCACCAAAAACATATTTAATCCTAAATATTATTAAATAATGGCAAATTTTCCTCCCAATGGCTGAGTGACTATATTTTAAAAAATATTTGTTAGATAAAAGAAATTTAAGAGTTGTATAATTCACAAAATGAAATATATATTGATGATCTCCAAAACAGGGAGCTGTCAATTATGATTTATTCAATTCTCGCTTTTGTGCATACCTTGACACAATTGTGTTTTCTGAGCTTCTGATTTTATTTGTAACTATCGCTGCTCAGTTAATTTAATACATACAATACTTTCAGTGTGGTAAGTTCTTTCCATTCCTATTAATTGTCCCCCAATCAATATATCAAACGACGTAGTTTTTAATTTTCATCAGTTTGGTGAAAACAGATATTTTATTGGGTTGGATATATTATTCGTTCAGATTTATTTTGATTGGGTTAAAAGGGGATGAGATTAGCACCATCTCTATTGGAAGTGGCATCATCCTCTTTATACTTAAGAATCATAAATTTATATACTAAAAATGATGGTGTCACTCCCAATAAAGATGGTGTTAATCCTATCCACCGGGTTAAAATAGTGTTTGGATTAGTTCAGATTGGTCGGATTATTGAATTGACTCAACCCAAAACCTACCCTACCAGATGCTTAGAATTTGTAGGAGAGTTACTTTCAAAATAATTAAGTGATCTACGGGTGCTTTCCTCTTAAAAAATGCATCTATTTTTTTTTTTTTATTCTTGATCAAGGTACCTTTCAAAAGTATCAAATTTATGTTACTATGAAATTAATTATATAACTTAAAAAAACACAATAGCAAGAATGGAAGAACATAACAACTATTATTCAGTCAAGGTAAAATTATAAAAGTAAGATACCTAAATAAATTGTAAAAATGATTAAAGAGATAAAAAAAGAAAAGGAAAAAAACATAGCAACAGAAAGATCATAATGCATGAAAAAAGTATCTTAAATCTCAACTATTTAACCAAATCAGAGTCTATTTTAGGTACATATCTAAGATTAGAAAATATCAAGGTAATTAGGTATTTTGGTAAAATTGAAAAAAAAAATACAGAAGTTTTGAAGAAACATACCACAATAGAACACGAAGCAAGGGATTAATAAGTAGTGAAAAACTTAATTGATCATTTCAAATGAAGGCACACACCGGTGATGAAGAAAGACAACCTCGACGCTTTGACGCTCACGCTGTGCTACCCCACGTCCCCAGCAGTTCTGCGCTTTCTTTCTTAAGAAGCAATTAGGTAGAGGGAAAATTTGGTCCTTTTTAGTGTGTTCGGTAACAATAGCTTATGAAAAGTAGTTTTTAATAATTTTTTCTTATTTTACCCTATAGTCATTTATTATATTTACTCTATCAAATAATTTATTGCAAGTAATTATTACTTGTCCTTTTAAGTCATTTAACAAATATAAACTACTTAATAAGTTAATTTTATCAAACACATTTACTCAGTTATAAGTCACAAGTCAAAAGCTATAAGCTACACGCTATAAGCTATAAGCTATAAACTATAAACTAGTTTTACCAAATAGTAACTTACCCTTTTGATTTTATTTTATTATATTTAGTTGTTTGGGCAATTCACAATTGGGCTTAGGATACTTGAGCAATTGGGCTATATAACTATAGAATAAGAGGACATATAACACATTCCTTGATTTCCCATTATATAGAAAGCAGTATTTAATAAATTAGGGTGCCAACTATGCCTATTATGTATTAGTAACAAAAAAATATATATAATTGTGGGGGGAGCCGTGGCCCCCACCCGCTCCATGAATGCTCCGCCACTGGTTACTTTGGGACCAAGAAATGATCAAAAGGTTAGGATTAAAACTTGTTGAACATGAAAAATCAATGGTCATGAAAATTTTTAAATAAATTTAATCCAAGCCATCTAAAAGTAAACCAAATATTAGCATTCAGATCAATGTATTTATCATTTTTAATGTTACTTAAAGAAAATAAAAAATATATATTAAGAAATAAAAAATAATTTATCTGCTAAATAACAAATTAGAAAAAAATAAATTAAATTTAAATATATTTTTCTTTATGTATTAATTTATCTTTGCTTTAATTTAATTTTTCCTATTTGACAACTTTCTATTTTGTAACAGATTGGAGTATCACTTGTACTCCCCGTAATGAAATAGTTTTGTTTATATTTTTTTTTCTCCCTGTCCTATACCTAAATTATTTAGAATTCACATTTATTTAAAAAATTGTTTTAGCCCTTTTAGTTTTGTTCTATTAGGCAATTAATTGTTATTGTTAGGACGGACCAATTTTCCAATGGAATGAAATGTGATGACTAAAATCAAAATTTTAAAGTAAAATCTAAATTCATCAACACATGGTGATATATAAAGCTTTTATTTATGCTTACCCTAAAAAAAATGATTTTTTTGTTGATAGGGAGAATCAGTCACTATAAAATCATATGTAGTGTTTAATATTCAATTAAAATTTATAGATTTTTTTTTTGGTAAAATTAAAAATTATAGATTTAAATATATTTACACTTTTACCTTGATTTAAATTTTATTTTCTATATTGAAATTTTGCTTTTAAGTATATAAATTCATTTCCCTAAAGAATTGATTCTTGTAATTAGGAAAAGGTATACGAAGCAAAACATAAATTAAGGTAAAATATACGGGCAAAATTATATTTAAACCAAAAAATTATGTTAGTAGTAATAGAGTATAAATTAAACAAACGTAAAGAATTTCATTTATAATTTGTCCCATGTATACTTTACCTAAGTATGATTTTCTACCGCTACTTTAAAAAAATGGGTTATATAAAACTATACTTAGTAATTATGTTTTATCCATATTATTATCATTTTGTTAAAATTGGGAGTGATTTTGTACTAAACTGAACACTTAAAAAAATACAGGGCAAATCAAATATTTTAAAATAAAGATAATAAATCACACCTGAACAAAATATATGAGATAAATTATAATATTTTATGGGTGAATTAGGATAAATTATAATTAACCCCTTATAATAATAATGTGTTTATTTTTCTTTTTTAATTAGTTTCGTATAAAGATCAGTATAATTGATAGATAATTATATCTTTTAAAAATGCTAATAAAATTTTGAATGTTAACCATGCGTATGAAATATATTTTTTGGGTGATGAGTTCTCGGTTGTCTATGAAGGTCTGCATCAAATTTGCTTTTGCTGTGGCAAGTATGGCCACAAAGCGAACGCTTGTCCGGAGAAGCCTATGGTAGTGGTGCCGCCGACGGCCGCTTCCGACGTGGTAGTAGTTGACGCAAGGGCTGAGGTGGCTGTGCCGAATAAGGAGAGTGCGCTAATTAAGAGATCCGAAACGCTGCTGATTCTGTTACTGATTTGCGCATGAATGTGCGTGATGACAGTGAGCACTTGATTGAGGATAATGGCAACAGTTATGATAAGCAACCAGTGATTAATGAGGATCAGGCCAATGATTCTATTTTTGGTCCCTAGATGTTGGTGCAACGTCAGCGCCGCAATAAAGGGAAATTAAGTCAATCACGTGCACTGGGTGAGAAAGGATCTAAGGATTATGTGGGTCAACTTTTTGCAGCTGCTGCGCAGATTCCTGGTAAGAAGGAAAACAACGCCTCTTAAAAAAAAGCGAATGGGCCGCATGAATATCATGGTCTAGGTGCGGGCCCAAGCAGGGTGGTGCGCATAAGAGATCCTTTGGCTGGGAAAAACAAGCAGCAGCTTGGGCCAAAAACTAAGGATAAAGGTCTGGTTGTTTTGTCAAAGAATTCGAAAGTAAAAGGGGATGGTCCGAAGATTATCTCAGCTTCCTTTGCGCCAACAATGTCTAACCTTACAATTCCTACACCTTGCGTGGACGGTGGTGATATGGTTTCTAAAGAAGGTAAAGAAAAAGAGAATGAAGTATTATTACTCATGAGGCAATTTGCTAAAGATCCAGTTTTTGTGAGGTACTGCAGTGGCCTGGGAGATTTGCCTACAGACCATCCTTTAGCTTATCTTAAGAATAAAAATGATGTTGCCATGCAAGAAGATGCATGATGTTCTTTGCGGATGATCTGGTTCTTTTGGGGGAAGCTAATATGAAGAATGTAGATATATTTAACTCTATTCTCATCAGTTTCTATTCGAGTTCAGGACAGAAAGTCAATCATGAGAAGTCTCGCATTTTCTTTTCTAAGAATGTGAATCATAATGTCCGATGTCAGATTAGTAGGGCTCTTGGCTTTCAAAGAACTGATAATTTGGGGAAGTATCTTGGGGTCCCTATGCATCATGAGAGAGTTTCTATGCAGTCTCACTCGTTTATCCTTGATAAGGTCCATCACTGTCTCTCTATGTGGAAAGAAAAGACTCTTTCCTTTGCTGGTCGGGT
>CM074121.1:35830033-36265033 GCA_037177725.1 Cyamopsis tetragonoloba | reverse complement strand
CATATATGTTCTCTTCCTTCATTCTTTATAGTTGATTGAGGTTCTACGAAAGCTCTTGTTTTCTACAAACTACAGATGCTTTATCCTTTTCTAAAAATATTTGTGATATTAGATTGATAACTGTATATTGTCATGTTGTGTTACAGTTTTTTTTTTTTTTGTGTGGGGGGGGGGGGAGCTTCTCTATTTTTGGGATGTTTTAATATTTGAATTTTCCTATATCTTGAGCGGGTAGCGAAATTATGACGGTTCCTTTCTAGCTGCTTTGTGCCACTCTGTCTTTGACTTGTATTACTTTTACATAATTCTTGCTGGATTTGGAAGTCAATATCCCTTGGAATCCATACTTTTGTATGAACCTTAAAAACAGAAAAACTTTTTTTTTTTATAGGCTAAACACACACACCCCCACACTACACTACTCCTAAATCTACTCCACCGGGGATCGAACCTCACACCTTGAGCTCCAAGAGCTCCTCCTTATGCCATTTGAGCTACAAACTCTCAGCCTTAAAGCCAGAAAAACTAATGAGCTAGAAAAGATTTTTATCTTTTACTGCGATTTGCATTGGAGTATTTGGAGTTTGACTTGTTGGTTTGTTCTTCTTTGTATGAATTATTGAATTATGCTTTCCCTTCACACTTGGCCTAGATATTGATGTCCGTAATTCAGCATATATGCATATACACACAAAATGCTTGCACATAAGATAGAGTAGATTATTTTGATTTACTGGATTGGGTGAATATGACGTGCTTCAACACCCAATATGGCTCACAAAAATAATATAATGATGGAAGTTGTGGCTAATTTCTCTCCGTTGAAGAGCATGAAGATTGAAATTAATTGACTTAAGGAATTGAAATATTGAAACAACGAAGAAAATTATGCACCGCAATAACCTATAATGAGAAAGATCCTACATGATTTATTTTTTCGGTGTTTATCACGACTATATTAAGGGGTTAGGGATCTTTTGGAAAACTTATGAGGCTTATTTGGGCATATTGGGCTTATGGAATTGCCTGATTTTATTATAAGCTCTTTTTACCTTATTTCAACCAGGTATATGGAAAAGCTTATCAATAAGCTTTTTTTTTAACTTATTTCAGTAAGTTTTACTTTTTTTAAGAATGAGCTTTTATTGAATGAGGATTAATTAATTAAGCTATGTTAGAATATGAGAAGGTATCAAATAATATGTTGACTCTATCTTAGAATATTTTTGGGTTTAGTTTCTATATTATCTCTTGATTTATCTCCTTATTTTATTATTAGAGTCTAGTATTTATCTTGTTAAGGATAAACATAATCTTGTACTTGTAATTAGGATAAACATAATTATTTTAATTAAGATTGCCTTCAAGACGAGAGATAGTCTATATGAATGGACAATCACGCCATTTGGTTTATCCAATGCTGCCAACACTTTCATGAGGCTAATGAATTAGGTATTACGTCCTTTCAATGGTAAATACGCAGTTGTCTATTTTGACGATATCCTAATTTATAGCAAACCAAAGAGGAACATTTAGAGCACATACAGAAGGTGTTTGAGGTTCTACGAGAGTAGAAGCTTTACGCCAACTTGGAAAAATGCTCTTTCATGACCAATGAGGCGATATTCCTCGGGTATATTGTTATTGCTGAATGCATTTGTGTAGACCCTAGCAAGATCGAGGCAATTAACAGATGGACCGTTCCATAATCAGTCCATGATGTCCGCAGTTTCCACGGATTAGCTTCTTTTTACGGAAGATTTATGAGGAATTTTAGTACCATCGCTGCCCCGCTCATCAATTGCATTAAAGGAGACCATTTCCAATGATCCCAAGAAGTGCAACAAAGTTTTGATACTTTAAAGACGCATGAGGCCCCAGTATTAGCACTTCCAATTTTCGACCAAGTGTTTGAAGTAGACTGCGATGCTTCCAACATTGGTATTGGTGCCGTACTCAGTCAAGAAGGTCGACCGGTTGCATATTTCAGTGAGAAACTCAATGATGCTAAGCTTAAGTACTCCACATATGACAGAATTTTATGCCATTGTACGAGCTTTGTAGCATTGGAGTCATTACGTCCTTCCTAAGGAGTTCATTCTCTATTCAGATCATGAAGCCCTTAAATATTTGAACTCCCAGCAGAAGGTCAACCGAAGGCATGCCTTATGGATTGAATTTTACAAGCATATCCTTCCCTAATCAGACAAAAATCCGGAAAACAAAACTTTGTCGCTGATGCTCTTAGCTGACGCCGTTTTTTAGTGTCTACTTTACAAACAAAAGTCGTTGGCTGAAATTCTTAAAGAAATATATGAAGATGATCCCGATTTCAATATGCTGGAAAGTCAACTGAGCACCAACCTTATCAGCACTATCATCGTCAACAAGGGCTCTTATTCAAAGACAACGTCATGCATATCACGTTGCACGACATTTTGATAGAGAGAAGACAATAGTGCTAATCAAGGAGAACTTTTATTGGCCCAAACTTGAACGAGATGTCACCCGACATATCCAACGATGCAAAATCTGTCATCTTGCCAAGTCCAAAATTCAAAACACTAGACTGTATTTACCCTTGCTAGTACCCGCGGCACTCTGGGAAGATGTCAGCATGGATTTTGTTCTAGGACTAACACAAACACAAAGACAAAAGGATTTTATTATGGTAGTTGTCGATAGACTCTCGAAGATGGCACACGTTATTCCTGGTCAAAAGACTAATGATGCCATCTATATAGCCGACTTATAACTCAAGGAGATTGTACGACTCCATGAAATACCCAAAACCATAACTTTTGACCGAGATGTTAAATTCATGATCACTTTTGGAGAACTCTATGGAGTAAGATGGGTACTCATCTACAGTTCAGTAGTGCTAGTCATTCTCAGATAGTGGACAAACTGAGGCGATTATCAAACTCCTTGGAAATTTGTTAAAGAGTTCTGTGGAAAAAACCTTCAACAATGGGATCAAGTTCTAGCACAATTGGAGTTTGCTTACAACAACTCTACCAATTAGGCTATTAAGAAATGTCTATTTGAAGTGGTGTATGGAGCTCAACCTCTTAGTCCGTTGGACATGGCTCCTAGTCCTACCAAGGATCATTTCAGTGTTGATGCTAATCAGAGAGCCAATGAAATCAAGAAGCTCCATGAGCAAGTTTGAGCTAAGATTGAGAAGCAGACTTTGAAGTACAAAGCTCAAAAGGACAAGCACCGAAGACAACAAGTTTTCAACGAAGGAGACTTGGTATGGATTCATCTTTGAAAAGAAAGATTCCCTAAGCAGCCTAATGCCAAGTTATCTCCAAGAGCTAATGGACCATTTCGTGTAGTTCAAAAGATCAACGATAATGCTTAAAAGATTGAACTACCAGATTCTTATGGTATGTCAGCCACATTCAATGTTGCCGATCTTTCTTCTTATGTCGATGCAGAAGATGTTTAGATTCGAGGACGAGTCCTTTCCAACTCGAGGAGAATGATGCAGAATCAGAGCCCAAAACTAGAGCCCAAAACAGAGTTTCCTAAAGCTCATCCATGGAAGTCAACTCTCAACTACTTTCTGCATAGATATTTTATTATTTTATGTATTTTAATAGCTTTCTAACTAGTATAAATAGCCCTTAATGTACTCGGATTTAATCAAGCAAGTTTGAGTAAATTCATTTTCTAAAATTGAGAGTTTCCTCTCTTTTTCCCTTAGCCTCTGCGCCATCACTATAAATAGAGACTTGGGTGATCACATTGACACACAACACATTCTTACTAATCACTTCTATAGGGGATTAACTTGTAACAAGCTTCTTAAATTTGGCCTTGGACCTAACAATCCCAAAAGCTTGCTCATAGGGTCATGATTGCATCTACCTTATACTCCCTACTCCCACGGGTCCTATTTATAAGACGCCTTTTAGAAGTAATTGTTGGTCTTTTATATAACTCACCAATTAACACGTTGACGACCTATTACCTCTGAGGCTCTGATTGATTAACTGTTTGCATTGTTTTGTTATTTTTGTTAATTGTATTCTTTGTATAATCTTTGTGCATTCATATGGATTCCAAGAAGAACAAGGTAGAAATGACTAAATGAGTTATGAGTTCTGACATATACACTGTATTTCCTCCAATTTTGTAGTAAATTGGTTTTCAGAATGGAAGATAGATCTTCCACACATGCCTGTGCTCTTTCGGAACATGTTAAATATGTAGCAAAATTAATGCTGATTTATATCTGATTTTATGAGATTTGGATCTGTAATTAGTTTGTAATTGTTCCATTTTCTTGTAATATTTACTGCATATAACAATATGTATAACTTCTGTTGTTACACACAATTTCTTCAAATCTCTTGAATAATATTCCTATTTCAGTAGTTCGTTTGTATTCATTTTGACAGCACAAAATCTTCAAACATCTGATCCTTCAATCTTCAAGTACCTTAAATGAGAAAAAAAGTTTTATCTTGGAATGCAAAGGGCATCGTTGAATTACAAGAAATTATACATAATTCACATATTTTGTGCATCTTTTTTTTTCCCCTTCTGTATGCTTTAATGTAATATATTTTGTTATGTGCAAACACAATGACAAACTGTTATTCAATCTGTTTATATGTGAATTTTGATGTGGCTTACCCATATAGGTAATACATTTTGATCTTCCCAATTCATCTGAGATATTTGTGCATCGATCTGGACGAACGGGCCGTGCTGGTAAGAAAGGAACTGCTATTCTTGTTTACACAGAAGATCAGTCTAGGGTTGTAAAGACTATTGAGCGTGATGTTGGATGCAGTTTCACAGAGGTAATCTTTGCTTGCTTTTCATTTCCATACTTCTATATTTCTTTCTTGAAATTGTATTTGTTTTAAGTTAATTTTCTAGTCCATTCTTTGCTTCATAGTAATGGGCAGCCTATCCTCTCTCCATAAATCACATCCATTTCACTCTGGTATTTAAATGTCAAGTTAGGGATGACTGAATCACGGAAAACTTTCTTTAATTTTGCCAAAGTTTTCCATTACCTCTGTATGCTTTGTAATGATAAGTTCGCCCATTCCTACATACAAGTATGGCATTCTACTCGTTGGTTTCTGGTAGCTTATGCAGGATGTTATCATAATAGGTTCAAAGTGATTGGATTAGGATATGGAATTTAATTATGGTAAAGGAGTACAGATTTGAAATTTCAGATTTGAAAGCTTCTTTGATAATGATTATAATGTGATTGGATTAGGATATGGAATTTAATTATGGTAAAGGATTACAGATTGCATGTTCCATTATTACAAAGTTCTATGAATTGCATGATCAATTAAACAAGGTCTACTTCTAGCTTGATTTTGTAGTAAATAATATTGGAATATAAGTTGAAACCTGTTAGTTGTAGGATATAAGAATGTGAAGGGTAAATAGTTGACAGAATGTACTTTTTTCTAAAATCTAAAAACCTTTAGCTTGGTTTTACAGTGATTAATATTGAAATATAAGTTGAAACCTGTTAGTTGTAAGTTATAAGAATGTGAAGGGTAAATAGTTGACAGAATGTATTTTTTTCTAAAATGTAAACCTTTAGAGCCCGTTTGTTATTGCTTAAAAATAATGGGATTTTAATGGTGAGTAGAGGATTGATTATTTTTTTAATTGATTTTGACGAAAATCAGAAGCTATTTATGTTTGGTGAAAATGAGATGAATCACTTTTTTAATCTTTTCTCTCTTCTACTGCAATTGATTATTTTGAGAAACAACCTAAAGGTGAATCTGATTATTGTCTGCTTCTGCACAGTCAAATATATTAAAAACATCCAGAATTGAATTTCTTTATTAAAAAAAGTGATTATTGTGCAAAATAATCAGATGGAAATAGCTGAAAAAGGCTGAAGTTCTTCATGTTTTCCAGATAATTAGTAGGAGCCAAAGGTGAATCTGTTATGCTAATTTTTAGGCGGTGGAAATAGCTGTCTTGTACTTGAGCAATATGCGCATCTTTGAAAGCTTTGACCAGCATGTTCTCAATAATAAGAAACAGGACGGGGTTTTTATATAATTTGATTTATTTGATGGATGGATAGACTTGCATGTATGTTGTGAATTCTCATTTTAACCAAATAGATTAACAGACTATTGAGTCTTTATCAAACTAATGATTGATCAATGGACACAACACCCATGATAAGTTTTGTAGACCTTTCATGTGTCTACTTATATTCTGGTCACTGTTTGCATACCGATTAACTTGCCTATTAATTTTGATATTATTTTTTGTCAGCTACCAAAGATTCACGTTGAAAGTGGATCAACAGAAATGTTTGCTGGCATGAGTGGTGGTCGATTAGGCTCTTTCGGAGGAGGCATGAGGGACCGCCAATCTGGTGGTGCTGGTTTTGGCCGGGGTCCTGGATTTGGCCGGGGTCCTGGATTTGGCCGATCCAGCTATGGTAATTCTGGTGACGTGGGAAGGTTTGGTAGACCAAATTCTAATCCTTCTGGTGGCTCTGGTCCAAGTCAATCAGGAGTGGGTTCCTTTGGTAGATATGGTGGACCAAGCTCTGGCGGTTATGGTTCCTTTGGTTCAAGTCAGCAAGGAACTCAGTCCGGTGGAAATTCTCGCTCGGGTGGTTTTGGGGGATTCGGCAGTTCAAATAGATATGATAAGTTTGGACATTTTGGCTCAGGTTAATCGGTTGCATTTGGTGACAGAAATCCAGCCCAAAACAGTGTCTTTAGTGATTCTCGTGGTAGTGGCTTCGGTTGTTTTGGGTATAAACCAAATAATGACAGTTAAAAATGGAGAGAAGTCATATTAACTACAACTTGGCAAGTGCACCATCTTCATTTCTGGATGGTATCATTTTGGCTTCTTGCACAGTTAAATTTGTTTTTTGGGCATTCGGTTTTTTTCTCTAGGGACGGTTATGGTTCTGAAGTGTATATATATACTCTGGCAATCGGCAAATAGCAATTTTAAAGTGGCAGCTTTATTTTGCAGTGGTGATTCACTTTATAATACTTGTTCCTTGACGGCTTTGGGGTAGAATGCTCTGCTGTTAATATTATACTGTTATAGTAGTATTTAATTATACTTGCAAATTGAAATTCTCATTTTCTAACTGATGTGTAATTTTAACCGTCAAAAAATTATTTGCGTACACCCACTATTCCCACTATTCATGCACACTCGGTACACCAGATTAAGTGCGTATAAATATGGTTAAATTAATTGGTGTACATGAATAATTGTTTATCTGTTGGACCGGGTAGAAGTTGCTAGACTCTGTTGAATCATTTTCACGTATAATATTTTTCAATACTAATAGAAAATACAATTTTCATGATCAAATAAAATTTGTATTGTTACCAAAAATTTTTTTGTCATGATCCTTTTTAATGTACTTTTTTAAATTTCACTTTTACATTATTTCAGTCATTACATTTTACAGTTTTACTAAGATTATGTTGAAGTTAGTCTAGTGAATTTTTTTTCTTTTACCTGTTTCTTTTACTTCTGTTTTTTTTACCTTGTTATACTTTGTGATTCAAGCTGTAGTTATCATTTGTTTTTATTGTAGAAATTTATCAAACTTGACGATAAATGGCTTTTATTGCCTTCTATTTATATGCTTTGCGTGGCAAGTGCATAGGTTGTTTGTGGTTTGATAGTTTAATTGGATTCTTTAACACACGTATATCAACACATCATAATTTTATGCTTTTATTGCCTAGCTTTAACACATTTTATCCAAACTAGTCAGTTCTTCTGCATCATTTGTTATCAAGGGTCGTTTTGTCAATTAATCAATAGCACAGAAGATTTTTAATCCGCATCATGTTTTATATTTTCTTCACCTTATACTATAGTTAGAAAAAAATACATTAAATAAAATAAAAAACCACATGTTACAATAATATCAGCGAATAATACAACTGTTGCAGAACCATGACTGGTGTACAACTACCTACTGTCGGTGTTCACCTCCACACTTAAGTGGTTCCAAAAAACCATATATTTTTGGCACAATGGTAACTGTACAATGGAACATGAACAGTAGTGGTTGGTTGAACTTTTTCCAAACATAATATAAACTCATTCTTGTATTTTATAAAGAAATTGGATTGAATCTAGTACTGAATCCGTGACGCTGGAGTAAAGCACTAAAACCCACTAGTGTTTCCTTTCTTCTCTGCTCCTCTTGACATTCATCAAACTGAGATAGAAATTTGCTGCAGCACAACATATAGCTGTCTTTGGGGATTTCTTTTGGAACCAAAAGCACATTGATGATTCTTTTCTTTCCAGCTTGTACCAATTTGCCCTTCCTAATAATATCCCATTAAACATGTATCCAAAATTATTCACCACAAGACCATGTGGATTCCATAAAGGTCTAGAAACTTCTATGACATTATTAGGACTTGTGTTAAGGTAACACACATAAAGGAATAACACACTGCCTTCATTATAAACCAGCATGGTATTTGGAAACACATTTGAACTCACTGTTTCTCCATCTTCAGATAATCTAAATACCCGTTATTATGTCAAGTTTATGCAACATGTTGATACTATTTGGTAGTTGGATCAACGTTTGGCATCCCCACAAGGACAATCTTTGGAGTTGTTTTGAAATTCTAACATACCGTATTTTCTTTCAAAACATGAACAATGTCCTCATTAAACCATAATCTACTGCATTTACCCGGTTCGGATGTTGATTCCTGCCTTACAATTTTTCTGCCCATGTCTTGAATTAAATCATGCATCCTCAAACAGCCATTGCCATCAATTTTTATGAGAGAACGATGCAATTATAGTATTTCTCTTACATGTGTGATTTTGTAAGAATTGAAGAAACAAGCTATGTCAAGCAAAATTCCCTGCTCATCTTCTTCCAAATCATCATAGCTCACTTTGAGTATTTCATGGATATCTTTATGAAGAACTCTTTCATATTTGTTCATTGCAGACTTCCATACATCTAAGCTTTTGCTAAACAAGTAAGAACCTATCACACCAAAGCCAATGGAAGGCCAAGAGCATTAAAAAACTGCACGTTTTGAAATATCCACATAACATGGATCAATTTTGTTTTTCTTGAAGGCATGCCAACTAAACAATTCAAGAGCCTTATCATCAATTAACTGTTTAACTTCATATGATTTTACAACCCCATGATTGGCTAGCAAATTCTTGTTTCTTGTTGTGATTAAGATCTTGCTGCCGGAGCCAAACTGATTATGCCCTCCTGCAAGTACCTGTAACTGATTCAGTTTGTCATTGTCGTCGAGTATCAAAAGAACCTTTTTCCTTTGCAGCCTCCTTTTTATTATTGGAATTCCTCTGTTGACATCTCCAACTTTGATATCTTTATCCCCAAGTGTTTCAGAAAGTAGTGTTTCTTGGAGATGCGCAAGACCGTGATTCAATGCTCTTTGTCTTATGTCAGCAAGAAAACACAAGCCTTCAAATTGATCTGCAATCAAGTTATACACAGAGCAAGCAATTGTTGACTTGCCTATTCCACCAATTCCATAGATTCCTACCATGTTGACTCCCTCATCAGATCCAAGTTCTAAGAGAGATGTCACTTCTAGCACCGAAGACTCTAGTCCAACTTGGTTATCAGCAACATGTAGCGGAATGAGATCGATCTTGTCAGATAATTCTTCAAGAATCCTTCCTATAAACTTGTATTCTGATTGAGACCTACAAGTTTATAGAAGTCATGTTTAGTTCATTGACACCAATCAAAATTAATAGCATACAAATGATTTTGTTAAACTAAGACAGAGGCAAGAAAGGGAAAAAGGTAGAAAGATGGAATGAATCTTTATTTTATTGTGCCCAGATTCCCAAATTCTGTAGCAGCACAGTAGCAGATTTAGAATTTAAAAACACTAAAATTTCCTGGTGTTTGAGAGGCCTGGACAGTACAAGTCTTCTCTTCCTCCATCCCTTTTCCCTTAACTTCCTATTTATATACATTCCTAAGTCCTAACCAACTGACTTAGTTAATTATTCTGTTATTACTCTCCTCTAAGCTTAGCCCATCCTTATTTTAATTATTTATTCACTAACATAGGTTCTATCTATTGGGGGCTCTAACAGATTGTCTTTGTTAATTATGTTCCCTTCATCAAGATTGATAAAGTACTATTTCTGTTGACTCATATTTATATGAAAATCACAAGGCAAACAACAATGAAAGGGGGAAAGAAAAACATGAAGAAATATGTAGGCAAAATTAGTACATTAGTCCCTTAATTTTACCTTAATTTTTAGTTTGGTCCTTAAAAATTTTTCTTCATTTTAGTCATGTATTTTTCGTTATTGAGTCAATATGGTCCCTTTTCACTAATTTTTTTTAGTTAAATAGTTGGCAAAAATGCTCAAAACAACGTTAATTTAGCATTGTCTTCCTCTTTCTCACCTCCAATGACACTTTTAAACGTTCCTGTTAACAATTTAATGAACGAAAGTGAAACAAAAATGAGTTAAAAGACTAGATGTACTAAAAAAAAGTCAAGGGACTAACTGAAACTTGGTGTGAAGTTAAGGGATCAAAATAGTAATTTTGCCAAACATGTATAAAAGGATGGTTAGAACTTCTAGCTACCCGTTTTGGAAATGCCAGCCAGAGATACTAGCCTCTCTCCATGTTTTCACCTTGTCTTTGTCATCTTGAAACCTCTTCTCATGCTTAGCCAATGGTTCTGCATAAGTCTCAGTTTGGTGCCGAATTTGCGACGGATTCACGTCATAAAAAACTGACAGAAACAACCGTCCTTGCACCTTGGAGCACTCAAGGATGGTGACAAGTTCATCCAAACAATGTGTTGAGAATGCATAATTCTTAGAGAAAACAGAAATGAAAATCCTGGATTCCCGATGGCATGAACAAGAGCTGGTGTGATTTCTTCTCCTATCTTGAGTTCTTCATCATCAATGAAGGTGTGAATACCCTTTTGACAGAGAGAATTGTAGAGGTTACCAATGAAATTATTGCGAGTATCAACACCCCTAAAGTTGAGAAAAACATCATAAGTCCATTCACAATTGAAAGAAGAAGAAAGAGATGGTTGTATTGGCTCTATCATGGTATCTATGAGATTTGGGGGAAAAATTAGGTTGCAATTCTAATTTCTAACTAATTTGGTCAAAGCAAATTTGCTACTAACACTAAAGATCAAGGTAACTCACTAAATGTAACTCAGTGTTTTGAAACCGCAATCGCAGTAACAGCAACCGCGACAACAATCGTGACTGCAACCGCAATTTAAAACCATGGTTTCACCAAACAAAGTGCTGTTGCCGAAGTTTTGATCTCTAGCTATGCGTTGACTTGGCAGGAAAGCTTAGGAAGAAGCTTAATTACATCATTGGTGTTGATGGGGTCTTTTGGAGAGGACAATGGATTTTAGGTTTCATGAGGCCAGGGTCGGAGCCAGGATGCAAATCCAAGGGGGCCAAGACCTATTAAAATTTAATATTTAATTTTTTAATTAATTAATAGAAAATTTTTAATATGAATATAATAATAACATAATTATAAAGTTAAATGACTTAAATCTTTTTTTAAAAAATAAAAAGTTTAAATATCTAAATTTTTGTTAGGCTTTTTTTTAGACAAAAATCAATCAAGTATCAAAAAAAAATTTATTGAACTTCCAAGTTTTTTATTTTGGAAATTTCAATCTTTAATATAATAAAAAGGAAAAATGACACTTTTGGTCTCTTAACTTTTTGCACCAATTCATTTTGGTCCTTTAACTTTTTTTTTTATTCAATTTGGTCCCACAACTTATATTTCTCGCTCAATTTGGTCTCTGACGTTATTTTTGTTAGTAAACTTAACGGTTCTCTTACAATTTCGTTTATATTCTGTCATTTTTAAAATTAACGGTTGAGATTGTTTTCAATCAATGGTTCAGGATTAATCTGGGCAAAGTTTTTTAGAAAAATAAAAATTAAATTGGGCATCTTCTTTCCTGTTCTTCATTTTCTTGTTTCTTCTTCTTTGTTCACCTTCTTTAAGCTGTTCTTCATGTTTTTCATCATCTGAAAAAAAATAGAATTTGCATAGCCAAAACTAAAGAGCAACAGAACCAAATCAGAACCAAATTTGAACCAAATGAGAACCAAATCAGAACCAAATCAAAATCAAATCAGAACCAAATCAGACAATTTTGAATCCTAATCCCTAATTTTAGAATTCTAATTGTAAATTTCGAAACCCTAATCCTTAAATCAGAACCAAATTAGACAAAAAAAGAAGAACGAAGCAGTAGATCAACAAAGAAGAAGATTGAAGTTATCCAATAAGTAGTTCTTCCTATCTATGTTTCTTTTCACCAATCCTCTTTTTCATTTAATTTAGACCTTATGTTACTAAGGTCCCACAATTCATACCCTTTGAACTCTTATTTCTTACTAATTAACATAGAAAGCTCATCTTCATTACTATGAGGAACAATTTCCTCTTTCAGAATGTCTTTGCTCAATCTACAACTTATTATTTGAAATGCTATGACTTAAATTCAAGCAAATTTTGAGGACAAATTTCTTTCAAAGGGGGAGGTATTGTAAAATCCCCCAATTTATCGGTGATGAAGTTAAAGGTTATTTAGTTGCGGTAGATGCTAGTTTAATTCTAAGTACCAACAATTAGGAATTAATGTGAATTAATTTGCAAATTACAAAGAAAAGAGAAAGGAGGATCAGTTGCAAGTAGAGAGGTTAAAGGAGGGACCAAAAGGACTTGTATATTCAAATATGAATAGCTATATTCGAATATGAATGACCTATATTTGAATATGGATGAGTGATATTCGAATATGGACTTTGCATATTCGAATATGGATAGTGATATTCGAATATGGACTTTGCATATTCGAATATGAATGTGTGATATTCGAATATGAAGGTCTCATATTCGAATATGAAATACTGATATTCGAATATGGAGGTGTGATATTTTCTTACAGAAGTCTCATATTCGAATATGGATGGTTCATATTCAAATATTTACAGGGAAAATAGGCTTATGCCTAGAAAAGCAGCAATGGCCTCTTCAAGGGGTCGAGGAGTTAGAATAGCCCTAGCTGGGCTTACCAAAAAGTCAGGGTCATCGACCCCAACTGGGTCACCTACCCAAAACCAATCTGAGTCACCGACTCAAACTGGGTCATCTACCCAGAAACAAACCAGGTCATCTACCCAGGTTCAATCTTTAGTGCCTCGACCATGTTGTGAGGTACCCTTTATGATCGAGTAACTTAGAGAGTTTTTAGTGAGAGAAGCTCTGAGAGATGACCCGGTTTGTTTCTGGGTAGATGACCCAGTTTGAGTCGGTGACTCAGATTGGTTTTGGGTAGGTGACCCAGTTGGGGTCGATGACCCTGACTTTTTGGTAAGCCCAGGTAGGGCTATTCTAACTCCTCGACCCCTTGAAGAGGCCATTGCTGCTTTTCTAGGCATAAGCCTATTTTCCCTGTAAATATTCACGAGTAAGATGATCAGGGAGAGAGTTTGAAGTGCCTTTGAGATATTCTATTTCAAAATCAAAAACACTTAAAATAGCTTGCCATCTAGCAAAAATTTGTTTAGAAGCCAAATTTTTTACATCCTTTTGAAGAATATCTTTTGCTGATTTGCAATCAACTCTGATTAAAAATTTCTGATTAAGTAAATCAGATTGAAATTTTGAAACACAAAGTACAATTGCTAAAACTTCTTTTTTCACAGTTGAGTAATTTTGCTGTGCAGAATTCCAATGTTTTGAAGTGTATGCAATGATATGCTCTTTGCCATGCAATTTTTGTTTGAGGATGCCACCATAACCAATATCTGACGCATCAGTCTCAACTATTTTATAGGCTTGGGGTACTGGGAGATACAAACAAGAGAGGTCTTTGACCTGGCGTTTGATTTGCTTAACCACACTAGTGTGTTGATCTGTCCAGGGAGGGGGATTTTTCTTAAGACGGTCATGCAAAGGTTTAATGATGTTATTGAGATGAGGGACAAAGTCTCCTACATAATTAAGGCATCCTAAGAATCTTTGGAGTTGGGTTTTGTCAATAATTTGATCTGGAAATTTATCAGCAAATTCTATCGATCTGCTAATAGGGACAATTGTTCCTTGGTGGATCATGTGACCAAGGAATCTGATTTTAGTTTGGAAAAGACAAAGTTTTGGACTTGAGACTGCCAATCCATTTTGACGGACAACATTGATGAATATATTGATATGTTTAAAATGTTGGTCTATAGACTGAGAAAAAATTAAAACATCATCAATATAAACAATTGAAAATTTGGAATAAGGATTGAAAATATCATTCATGATCTTCTGAAATTCAGAGGGGGCGTTCTTTAAGCCAAAAGGCATCACATTCCATTCATATTGGCCAAAAGGGACAGTAAATGCGGTTTTATACCTGTCAGTTTCTTTAATCTGAATCTGAATCTTAATCTGGAATATATATATATATATATATATATATATATATATATATATTGTAAAACTATGCCCCTATCATGCTCCTACTACCATGTGCTTCAATAATCATCATGAAATCAAACAAAACTTTGTAAATCAAAACCAAAGAGGAATTTTCAAAAGAATATCAAAGAACAAGTGTCCTCTTGGAAAAACTTTTCAAAATCACGTCCAAAACTCAATTCATGCAATCAAACTCCAAGTTTTAATCTTTTTTCTTCAAAAACACATCAATTTCAAAACACTATCAAGTATCATGTATATACACACAATTAAGACATACCAAACTTTATTCAATCCTAATTACTCCTACAAATCTAATAAAAGAATTAAAATACTGAAAAGTAAAAGATAAAAGTAAAAAAAAAAGGTAAAAGTGAGAGAAAACTCTCCTATCAACCCATTGGTGGGTTAGCTCCATCATCTTGCTCCTCATCCTGATCAGCTGCCTCCCCCGCTTGATTAGGCCTGACCCCAGGCCATCTCATTGCTCTTGCTAATTCATTGGGGTGTGGCATTCCTGCTATTGAGTTATCAAAGGCTTCATAAGAGAAGGTTAAACCAATATGTATAGCCTCTAACATCTCTCTTTGATGAAGGGCTTTAACAGCCCTCCTAGCATTATCAACGCTCATACGTGCCTTGTAACACCTAGATTTTTGGATAAGTTTTTTTTTTCTAACACGTAGCGGAAGTCAAAACTATATATATATATATATATATAGATACATAAGTGTTTTTGTTAATTTTACAACCCAGAGAGAATACCAGTCCAGCTAAGTAGCCATACAACAAAACAAATCACTACCTAAGTATATCAAAATACAGCTGCTAACGTCTTCTCATGCATTGACACGCTCCGAGTCTGTATCACTACCTAAGGGAAATAATGCTCTAATAAAGGGGGTTCCCAAAATTACTTCATTTTTGAGGTCCTTGACTAACAAAAAGGAAGTTTTTACCTGATAATTACCATTTTTAATAAGGGCATTGGAGAGCTTATATTTGATTTTAAGCCTAGATCCACTAGCAGTGCTTAGTTTCTCTGTGGTTTTCTCAAAATATTTAGTTGGAATTAATCCTTCGAGAATACAATTTGAATCAGCACCAGTATCGAAGAGTGCCATAGTATCCAATACAAAATCCTCTATTTTGATTTTGACTTGAATATAAAACTTCTGGATGGTTAATCGGTTAATTAGCCTAAGGAAATCTTGTTCTTCTCCATCTTTAGTATAGATAGGATCAGGTGTCCTGGTTTCTGGTTCCTCCGAGTCATTTTCTAAATCCTCTAATTAATTTAGAATAGTTTGGTGAATTTGTTGTTGCTCCTTGATCTCTTTTATTTCTTGTTTGAGATTATTAATCTCAATTTGGAGATCTTGGATGGTAACAGGTTTAACCGAATTTCTTTCCAATCTTTTAATGATTGGTTTAAGGTCATACTTATTGGTAATCACTAAAGTTTTGGCTTTTTTCTTTTCTAAGGATTCCTTTAACCTATTTAGGTACACCTTCTTTTCCTGAGGATCAGGGATTGAATTAATGGCTTCAAACAAAAGGTCTTGCTCTTTTGTAAGAACATTTATTTCTGGAAATTCTTCATTAGCTGAGGAAGAAATCTCATCATCCTGTTGGATATTGTTTAAATCTTCCGACCCTTCCTTTTCTGATTCTTCATCGGAGGTATCCACAAGGAGGCTACTAATTTGATCTTCTATAGTTTGTTCAAGATTAAGATTGCTAATCCTTTTTCGGAGTCTACAATATTTGCTTACATGTCCGGGTTTTTTACAACTATAGCATATATATATATTCACTAGAGCCAAGTAGTCAACCTATGATTGATTAAATCCCAATTTTTGGCAGCCAAAATGAGCTTATATGATTGATTCTTTATTTACCTTGCATCTTGAGCCTAAATTGATATATCCTCACCTTGTTGAGTTGAATTGATGCATGTATGCTTGGTTGGGTTTGTTGGATTGTTTGGTGGATTGTGCCGCAAATTGCCTCTAGTCATTCTCAAAAAAAAAAAAAGAGAATAAAAAGAAGAAAAGTTGTGCTCAAATTTTCAATGCTTTGAGTGGCCAGGGGGTTGAGGTTAGCAGCCTTGATCTTTTACACGAAAGAACATTGGGAGCTCATCTTCTTTGCTTGAGTAGCCAGGTAGTTTAGGTTAGCAGCCTTTGCTGGTTGCACGAAAAAGTATGAGGGCAAGAGTAGACTTAAAGTTAAAAAAAATAATAAAAAGAGAAAAATCAGATTTTGACTAGAGAGGTGTCTTAAAAGTACATAAAAGGGTTAAGTACAAGTTAGGTTCGGGGGAATTAAGTATGCATTGCAATGATTTGACTCTTTTTTTTATTATCTTTAAAAATAAGTTTTCTTGTAGCCCAGCCTCATTACACCCTTAATCAAAGACCTCTTGATTGTGCTTGAACTGTGTGGATATAACTTGTTGTGAATGAAAAGTGAAACTAAGTTGATTGACATCATTGAGGAAATAAGCTTTTTTGAATGTCTTCTTAGTTAATAACTTAGTATCTCTCTTGTTCATTGCTTGATTGGTAATTGCAACTTTACTCTAAGTGTTTTTGAACTTTATGTTATTTTCAATTTCTTTGACACTTGATGAGTTGATTGTTTTGCACATTTTTTGAGCCATACCGAACCACTTTATGTTATTGTTTTTGAGTCTAGTAGTGTTGTTTTGCTTGAGTGCAAGCAACAACTAAGTTGGGGGGAGTTTGATAAACGAAAAATATACATGCTGTTAAAGCTTTAATTACGCATTTATTTAAGCATTTTATACGGGTTTTAATGGAAAAATACCCCAATTCTAGTAGATGCAAGTTCTTGAGTGAAAATAATACTACCGCCGGTCCAAAATATAATCCCCTAGCCCCTTTTTGCTTGGTCCATATTATAAGCTCCTACACATAGATTTAGAAGAATTTATTATGTTTTTTCAACTATTGGATGTTTCCAAAGTTAGACCACTAATAAGAGATGGTAGAATTTGAAATTTGTAAAGTTAAAACTAGACAAAAACAATTAATGCTTCTAAAATCAATAATTTAACTACTTTTCTTAAACTGTGTGAAACATGGCTAGGTGCTTATATTTTGGACCTGAGGTAGTACTTTTTAGTGTTTTAGTGCTTTTATAATAAATTGGTACTAATTACATGTATTTTGTATTCAGATTGAAGCTTTGGAAGCAAGGAAGCGGGTGAAAAAGCCAAATTTGGTGATGCTGTATGGGGAAGGGGCGCTTAAGCTCCCAAATTAAGCGCTTAAGCACCTATTTGCGAGCAGCCTGGATTAAATTTAGTCTTCTAGGCCTTCCAGCACCCCAAAATCCCGTTTTAACTCCTTTAAATACTTGTAATTACTCCTAGGTTAGTAGACTTCAGATACTTTTGGAGGCTCAACTTAGCTTGGCTAATTTTTCTTAGTTTTAGGATGCTACTTTTATAGTTTCGAAGTGTCTGGAGATAGAAGTGCATTATGGAGTTTGCTAGGATGTCTTCCGATGCAACCTTTGTTCTTCATCTCTTTATCTAGACTGGACGCATTTTGCTACTATGTGCATGAAGAGTTAAATCCTTCCATGGTTTGGTCTAAGTGTAACTCCTACTCTATTTCTCTTTTATGTTAATTAATTTGTGCGTTGTTTCTTTTATATCAATTGGTTCTATTTCTTCTTTGATTAATGCTTTCTTTTGATTGGCCATCAACGACATGATTTATTGTTTTGCGTGGTGTCTGAAAGGATGTGAGTAGAATCGTAGAAGAGATTTAGATCTCATATCGAGCTATTGCATAGACATATGGGCATACGTGTGATCACAATAATGCCAGTTCTTAATGCTTTATGGTAATTAGCTAGTGCCAAGACATTGGGCTAGACTTTATTAGATTAGGTTTTGTCACCGAGATATCGGGGTAAGATAATTTTATGCATGTGTCAATCGATTGAAACAAGACGATTAATAACTAAAATTGAGTACAATATGAGGATGAACCGAAACCTAAAATCTTCTTCTCTATTATAAGTTATCTATTTTATTTTATTTGCTTTCTTTTAGTTTATATGTTTAAAACCTTTTCTAAAAATCAAACCTTTTTATGAAAAACCCCTTCTTGATTAATTTATTATTTTTCCTAAACATGCTGCTCCCTGAGGACGATAAATCACGAGTTGTTTACAACAACTTTATTACAAGTCGATAGGATTCGTTTTTGTTTATTTGAGCTTTTATGTGTTTTATTGAAAATCCAGCTTTAGAAGTTACAAATCTGACTGACAAAGTTCTTGGACCTATTTCGATGAGGCTACCGCCATCTCAGGATGACAATCTCCCAGGATATCCCATAAGAAGGCCACGGGCCATTTCGAGAAAAATACTTGGATCAAAGTTGTGTTATCTCAGGACATTCTCTCCCCGAGATACCAAGAAGGGCCAATGGCCACTCCAGAATAAAAAGTTCTTAGAAATAAATTTGAAGAGGCTACTTGCCATCAGAATGTAAATTCCCTGAGATAATACAGAGGAGGCCATAGGCCATACCGGGAAATGAGTTTCTCGGAAAACAAGCAAAAGCATTGGTCAGCGACCAAAGCGTGCCAGAAGCACAAAGGTTCATTACAGAAGAAACGTTGAAGTAATTAGAAAAGTAAAATTAAACGACAAATTCGTTAAAAGGTAACTAAAGAGGCTTCGGCTTCACCGACATTAGTGCCATGATCTTCTGGAGGGCGCAAAGATCAAAAGGAGCAAACACCTACAAAGTTTAGTTGAATACCGAGATTCAAAAATCGAAGTATCTTAACACAATCCCTGAAGGCGTCAGGACCTCTTCCCTTGAGGAGACCTTGAAGCTCATTTACAAGGCAAGTCCCAAATTTGGGTTCATGACGTTATATAAAAATACAACTTAGCTAGACGAAAGTGAAAGACATAGGAGAGAAGCTCACAATGATATCAACAACGAGCACAGGGTTCAATAGATGCGACATGAATAAACCAAAGATGATAGCTTTCTCAAAGCAGCTTGTCGACTTGGGAGACTACAGTGTTACAGATCCAACTTTGGACATGCACCAGTCTATTTCGGAAAAAATATTTTGATTAGTACATCTCAGCCAGGTATATCTCAACAATTGGCCCAACTCGGCTCCAAGGCTATGTTGATTCCAAGAGGGACCAAGTCCTTAACTTGAAGAAGATAACCTTGGCAAGACTGTTGATCCCAACAGGACTTTCATCGGATTCTTTGACAATGAAGTTCATGTCAACCCAAACCAAAGGGTTTTAGGTTAACGACCAACATGAATTGAAAGCCTTAACAAAAGGTTATTCAACTCCTACGTCGAAGGAATAGAAGAAATTGATGATCGGCGGGAACTCTGAACCATTAGCAAATGGTCATAAAGTCTCAATATGAAAAGGTTTAAAGAGCCCGTCTCGGCGTGCGAGAAATTAAATAAAGAACAAAATACATAGTATATTCAAAGGCCCAACCTCTATCCGAGGGTTATAAATTTAGCAGTCATCACAAACAAATGTCTATGACTCCCTAAAAGAAAAGGGATAACTAGGCCAAAGAGCCTATTTTCATAGCGGAGAGACATATATTCTAAGAGAATATTGCTAGAGAAATCCAAAAAGAAACCGAGATAGGCTCGAAAAAAGACAACAAATCTTACTCATTATTAGTAGAGAATAAAAAAAAATATACATCACATCCAAACAGAAATTCCGAGATGATGCTAATCTTTGGAAATTTTCGAGATGAACTAATATTCAAGACGACATTGAGCGAGATACGATCACAGAGCATGAGATGCCATTGGTACCCGAGATAGCTTCAACAATAGGATTTGTCATAAATTTAGATCACCAAGGTGGTAAAACACCTCTTGGAATTATCAGATCACACTGAACAATACCGGTGTCGGTAGAGTTAGTGAACCAAATTATCTAAAGGATTCCACTGAAAATTGGATGGCACTAGCCTTAACTTGGGGATCATAATCCCATATCCATACTAGTGATGCAAAGGTTCATAGGCCCCATGCCAACGTGAAAGGACAAAAAATTTCAGTTGAAAATCATGTGAAGTTCGAGCATAACGGTCAGAGACAAAATGTTTTAATCCGACATGACATTCATGTCAGCCAAGTATAATAAGGTCAAAGTTTTACCTTTAATGTATCACCGACTCAAGGGCAGTTATAATATGATGAAGAGTTTCACTTTCAATAAAATACCGACTTAGGGCAGACCACTACTACTATCATGGAACAAACCAACTACAGAGACATCATGGTCTAATCAAGTGAATTCTACAAGACCGAGATCTAACACTTTTAATGAAAGATTGCAGGTAATACCTAACATCTGATTTTGATTTAAGCATCAAGACCCAAGTGTGGCAACTGTGATCATCCACAATAGTTAAATAAAATATTTGTCACCATGTATGGAAGGCTGAGGCATAGGCCCCCATATATCAATATGAAGTAAATCAAACACAGATTCAGATTTCATCGTGCTATTAGGAAAAGGTAAACGATTCATTCTGGTCATATGACATATATCACAAGGAAAATCATGTTTGGGAGAATCAATACAAGCATATTGGTTATGCATAGCAGAATGTTTGTTTACAGATATGTGTCCCAGTCTTAGACGCCATAAGTTGTTATTGACAGAACTAAAACTACAAATAGTGGAATCATGTTTCAATATTGGAGAAGCATCATCCAAAATATAAAGGCCATTGTTTCGCTTAGCAAATCCAATCATCTTCAAGGATTGTTTTTCCTGAATCACACAGGAAGTTCTATCAATTAGTAGTTGACAAAAAATAGTGCTAGTTAACTTGGTTATGGAAATCAGATTGAAATTAAAGGCTGGTATGAGAAAGAGAGATTTAGAGAAAAAGACAGTGCCAGATATATCACATGTGATGTAGCTACTATCTGGTAACTTAACACTGATAGGTTTTATCTTTTTATAAGCAGAAAAGAAATGAAGATTATGGCAAACACGGTCTGTAGCACCAGAATCCATGATCCACAACTGACACTTACCTAGAGAGTTCAAGAAACATAAAATACCTGATGAAGAATCATTCTTGGATGGACCAGAGGTTAGGTTGTGAGCAAGATGTTGTTGTGAGGAATGTTGTTGTAAAAGAGCTAATAAAGCGTTGTGTTGTTCAGCAGTGAAGGTCACAACATGAGGAGTTTGATCATCAGAGGTAGTGTCATCTTCTGTAACCGTGTTTGTTTCAGTATTGTCAAGAAGAAGATCAAAAAGAAGGATCAGAGTGTGCGGAAGCCACCTCTCAAAGAGGGGCTCTTGATACCATGTAAAATTTTAGCAGAAAATGTAGACGCCATTGATGCCGATCATAGATGCAGCCATGAGAAAAAATTCACGAGGGTGAAATTTTATTGATAGAAAGAAAAATGTACAATTGGTTAGCTTACTATTAGCCCCAACTAGCTATATATAAACAGAAATACAGAGGGAAGGGAGATAGAACAAAAAAAAAGAAAAGTGAGAAAACTAATAATAGAAAAACTAACCTATAATATAATAACTACTTAGGACTAACAAGCAAAAGGGGCCAAATAGCAACTGAAAGGAAAACATAGAATTTACAAAAGAGGTCCAAGAAAGATAGAGGTTGAAAATCTTCATGTGCTGTCAAATCATTTAATAAATATAAGTGGAGTGGTGGCTATGAGTTGGAAAGAAGGTTGGCACCAAAAGGAAGTTTGATAAACATGCTAGAAAGGAAGCTTAATTAATAAGGCCCCCGATTTTCGGACTCACACTTTCCTCACTCAAACTCACTCATACGAGTTTTTAATATTATTTGAATTTATTGAATAAAAAAATGGAAACAGAGCATGCAAACGGTAACGGCGGATCCCGTTTCCTTTCATTCTCACTTCCCTTTCTTTTTCTGTTTTCCTCGCATTCTTCTCCCTTCAATAGGTGGTTCTTTCTTTCCTTCTCACTTCCACGCTGTTCTTCCTTTTCTTTTGAAACGAAGGGATGCAAGATAAAAGGGTTTGGGGTCGTGAAGAGAAGGGTCTACAACAGAGAACGGACGGCATGACGAGCTCACGGTTTGGGGTCGTACGCTTCTGCGCTCTAAGCCTCTAACAGGTTTGTATTTCATTTCCCTTTGATGAAACCCTCGTTTTTCATAGAGTAAAGGCTCCTCTGAGGATCTTAACAACGTCGCGATGGCGAGCACCCAAATCTGCGATCTTCAAATGAGAATCTCAAACTATCACTAATCTTGATTTGATTATGGGGTTAGGGTTTCAAATTTCAAAATGAGGGTTTGGATTTTCAAAATTTTGAGATTGGATTAGGGTTTGATTTGGGTTGAAGGGGCTCGTTGGTTCTGAAACTTTTTTCTTCACCCGAGCTTCAATCCAAGCACTTGCTGTTGGTAAAATTGTGGGGATGAGTTGAACCTAGTGTACATTCATTGTGCCACATTCGTTGCTTTCTTCCCACTTCATGACAAATAATTACTTCAATCAATAAGGTTTGTTTTCATTAAAGCACTTATAGGCAATGCTTATGCTCCATATAATACTGACTTTATGCTCAGAACAAATTTGGAACCAAAACGCCACTATTCATCATAGGCTTGAGTACATTCACCTTTGGGATCTTAATGAGCCAATTTGCAGCTTTCGTTTTTGAGGTTGCTTCATGGCTGCTTTAATTTATATATTTATATATATATATATATATATATATATATATATATATATATAAATTAAATCATCTCAGTGCTGGTGATCTTCTCCGAGCAGAAATCAAATCTGGTTCTGAAAATGGGTACAAATTATGTACTTCATCTTAATATATTGATAGATTCATAACTCTGCCATGCTATCTCTTTATGGTCCTTCCTACCCTTATAAAAAACCATATGCAAATTATATTCTTCATCTTAATATGTTAGTGATAGATTGAAGATCCTGTTGTGCTTTCCCTCCTGGTTCTATTGGAAACCGAAGTGACAAATTCAATCAGTAGTGGTGTACATTCATTTAACTCTATCTAGTCATTGTGCGATTTAGTAATACTAAATCTTATCACTGCACTTGGCTTGAACTATTAATTGGGAGATTAATTAGTCAGTTGGTGTAGTAGTAGTTAGCGTAATCTTGTATTGGGTTTATTTGTCTATAACTGTACGTATTTACTGTTGTTTCTGATCTTTGACAGTACGATGATTCAGAATATGATTAAAGAAGGAAAAATTGTTCCCTCTGAGGTTACAATTAAGCTTCTGCAACGAGCAATGAAAGAAAGTCGCAATGACAAATTTCTTATTGATGGTTTTCCTGCAATGAGGAAAACCCTGCAGCATTTGAGAATGTGATAATTGCTATTTTCATTAAATATAATTCTTTCTAATTGTTTCCAGTATGTGCCAACTTTTAATTTCCTAAATGCATTATGTCTTTGTAGACAGGAATAGAGCCAGCGTTTGTATGTCCTTATGCTTGTCGATACTGAAAACTTCTGTCATATATAAAGGGTAGAGAAGATGACAATATTGAAACAATAAGGAAGCGTTTTAAGGTTTTCTTGGAGTCTAGTCTCCCTGTGATTAATTATTATGATGCAAAGGAAAAAGTTAGTAAGGTAATTGATAGTTGTGCTTCTACCATTTGTATGTAATTGATAGTTGTATGTAATCTTCCTCCTCAGCCCGGGACCAATCGTCGGAATTATTTTCCGATGATTCTCCCTCAAAGCATTTTATCTAGACATTTTTCTAGAGTTGCTACATTTTTGAAGGAATAAAAACCTCTTTTACAGAGCCCCATTTTTGAAATGCTTTCCATAAATCTATCTTGTTACTTGTGTCTGGAAAATTAGATATAAAAAAAGTGATTGTATCATGTAAAATTCTTTTTGGAAGCCCATTGTCAACATACCTTGGTCTATCATCCTTGTGAATTGGCTCCTTTTCTTTAGATGTCTGGTTGGTCTTCCCATCTCGGCTGTCTCCTGACCAATGTTTTATTGGATTAACTATGACACTACTTCCTGGGAAAATTTGATGAGGGTTCAAGACAACTTGATGATTGACTCCTGCAGTGTCATGGTTGAAACACCCAAGGGTAACCGAATGAAAAGGTCATAGACTCATAGCATAAATCTAGTGTAAGTTTCTTGGTTACCTTTTGCACTAAGGTCATAGACTCGTAGCATAAATGTTTCTTTCTTAGGTTGATGCTGCAAGGCCTATTGAAGAGGTTTTCGAGTCAGTTAAAGCAATTTTCAATCCAAAGAATGAGAATGAAAATTACTTCGTTCGCTCTATGTTAAAACTTTATATGTATAAGTTTGATTTTGAATTGAAGAGAAAATTTGGAAATCAATCTCTTCAGTTTTAATTAGTTATGTATTTATGTTAATATTACAATAAGTTGTATACTACAATTTAACAAGTGTGTAACTTCAGTTGCATCTGTAACTTTATATGATGTGTTTGTTTGCTTCTCCTTCCATGAATTGGTGTACTGAAATTAAGGGTTATTTTTGTTTTAAGAAAAGGTTGAAGTAATTGACATTAACATGCAAAACTAAAAGTAGCAGGTAGGCGTGAAGGATTATAAGAGGCCAGAGCAAATGCTTTTGATATCCCTAAGTGTAAAGTAGCATGACTGCAAAACCAAAAGACTTGGTTGAGTGAGTGGGTGGCGAGATAAGTTATAAGAAAATGGTCTTTGAAAGAATTTATAACATTTTAACTATATAAATTTCACTGTCAATTTTGACTAGAAAATTCTAATGACTAATGAAGCACGGTTACCTTCGTAAGATAAAGGCAACTATAAATGTAAGTGGTTTACAATTACATGCAAATGAATACCAATATGAATTCAGTCCAAATGAATGCCAACTAGTAACACTGAAAAGTTCTGATTTTATTTTTTAGTTCCATTTTGGTTTATATATATATATTAAAAATACTTGTTTAATTAATTTAAGTAAAATTTTGGAATGTAGCATGTTATGCGGCCACTAGTAGCAACAACATCAAATTCAAAGGATAAGAGAAAATGATTAACAACAATTGTATGCGCATAAAGCAGAGGTCCAAGATCAGAAGTTCATTAGACTACCCGGGTCTAGGTAACTAGATAGTTCACATTAATCATTAAAAATTCTTGCCAAGTTAGTTAATCAAGATTTGTAATTCATACAATTGTACAAAATTAGACATCAATTTCTACATCCTAGAATTTATGCAATTATTATCAAACAATTTGTATTCCCGTATAATTATAATTAATACAATTGTTCCAAGTTAGTTAATGTGTGTACTTTAATTTTTTTGTAATTCTTACTTGGTATATGAATGAATGAATGATTATTCCTTATTTTATTAATGCTTTAACTTTAGAAATATTATATTGATGTTGTGTAGAAGGATTTTGATTTACATAAGAATATAATTCAAATATAAAATAAATGGTGAAAAGTGTCAAATTATCTTTTGTAACATTTTTTTTACAAACTATCAAATTTTTTTAGTGTATTATTCATAAATAGCTACTATATAATTCTTACTAAAGGTATATGAATGAATGGTTATTCCTTATTATATTAGTATATTATTCATAAATTTTAATATTAGCAGATACTGCTGATTAATTCCTTTATGTATTTTTACTTTCTACACCCCTTGCATATTGGGCCTTAGTCTCTTCTGTTCTAAGCCTGATATGCACTGTGCTTTTATATTCCCCTTATTTGACTTTTTCCGCATTCCATTCAATTCATTCATTACTTTTCACATTCTCAATAATGTTTTCATTTTCCATATTCTCTATTTTCAATATGGTATCCACGAGCCTTAGGGTCTTGGCCTTCTAGGGTTTGCGCCGCCGTGAGTGCTTCGTCTTCTTGCCTTGTCGTCGCGGTTGCTGCTCTTTCTGTCCTCGATCCTCGATCCTTCTTATATCGTGACCTCTCATCTCTTCCGCCATGACTCAGAACGAGACTGACTCGCAAACCACAAAATTTGATCCCTCGCAAGATCTATCTAGTCCTTTCTTCTTGCACCCAGCAGATAATCTTGCCTCCGTTGCAATCACTCTTGTCCTAGAAGGATCTCGCAATTATCAGGTTTGGTCTCGAAACATGGCCCGGGGTTTAATCTGTAAAGATAAACTAGGGTTTGTCACTAACGCCATTCCGGAGTCACCTCCAACGAATCCTCTTCATCATATATGGATGAAGTGCAACACCATGGTAATCTCATGGATTACTAGATCTGTAAGTGTTTTTATAGCCCAGAGTATTGCTTATTTCGACAAAGCCTCTGATGTATGGCACGACCTGAAAGATCGGTTCTCTCAGAGTGATTCTTTTCGTTTTCCGATTTAATGCAAGCTATTCATTCGATTCATCAAGGAGACCGTGATCTCCCGTCCTATTTTACAGATTTACAAATACAGTGGCAAGAACTCGAAGTTCTACGCCCAATTTTTGAATGTCAATGTACTGTTAAATGTTCTTGTTTACTTGCTGAGAGTGTAAAGAAATATAGGGAGTGGGAATATGTCACCTGCTTCTTGAAAGGTCTTAATGACCAATATGACACCGTACGATGTCAGATATTGTGTATGGAACCCTTGCCTTCCGTGGCTAAGGCCTATTCCATGATCCAACAACAAGAACGTAACTCTGGCACTAATATACAGGATGGTAAGTTTGTTCACAATGTTAACAGCAATTCTTGGAGGTCTAATGTGCAAAATAAAGGTAAATCTAAGACAAACCCTTGCCGACCACCGAACCCTAACCTTGGTAAAATCTGTAGTTTCTGTGGGAAGGAAAACAACACTATTGAAACGTGCTTTTTCAAGAATGGGTTCCCTGCCAACTTTAAGTTCAAGAGTAAACAACCTTCTGCTGCTGTCAATCACCTTGGTAACAATTCTTCCGCTGCATCATCATCTGGTAGCACTTCTAAACCTAATTTGAATTTGAGCACCGAGGACTACGCTATGCTTGTTGATATGCTTAAGAAAGTAAAACATGACACTGCTGAACACCAAATTAACAGCATCACACAACACACACAGTCACCTTCTGATACTATGGGTAATAACCTCTTGCATAGTTTTTGGATAGTTGATAGTGGTGCTACCGACCATGTTTGCATTGGTATTTCTTTTTACACTTCTCATCATGCAATAGAGCCTATAACTGTTTCATTACCTACTGGTGAAAGTCGTAAAGCCATTTTTTCTGGAACTGTTCATTTTTCAAAACACTTATATCTGACTGATGTTCTGTTCATTCCTGGATTTCATTTTAACATCTTGTCTGTTCACAAAATTGTGTGCTCTTTAAATCTCCAAATCTTGTTTGATAAACATGGTTGTTTTCTGCAGGAAAGGATGACACAGAAGATGATTGGACTTGCTAAAGTCCAGAAGAACCTATACCTATTTCATCCTGTTGCAAACCCTATCCCTGATAGTTTCTTTGATAACTCTGTTCATTTGAATACTTACGTGTCTAAACCTGACAATCATTTTGACTTGTGGCATTTTAGAATGGGACATCTGTTTGATGATGTGTTGCATGCTTTACATAAACATTTTCATTTTGTGGAATATAATAAATTGCATGCTTGTGATGCCTGTCAGCTAGGAAAACAAAGCAAATTATCTTTTCCTAATGAAAATCATCGCACTGATAGTATTTTTTCCTTATTGCATGTTGATATATGGGGTCCCTTGAATGTTCACTATCCACATGATTATAAATAATTTTTAACTATTGTTGATGACTTTTCTAGGCACACTTGGGTCCATTTAATGAAAACTAAATCTGAAACAAGATCCTTGATTAAAATTTTTTTGACATATGTGGATAATCAGTTTAATATGGCTGTGAAAATGATTCGTTCTAATAATGGGGTAGAATTCTGTGTGCATGACTTATATGATAGTAAAGGTATCATTCATCAAACATCCTGTGTTGAGACTCCTGAACAGAATTCTGTTGTAGAGAGAAAACATAGACACATCCTTAATGTCGCACATAGCATTAGTTTCATTCATGCCTAACACATATTGGTGTTTTGCTATATCGTATGCCGTTTACCTTATTAATCGTTTGCCAAGCAGGGTCCTCAAGATGTCCACACCTCATCAGCTCCTCTTTGGTAAGGCTCCAGCTTTGCTGGACATTAAAGTTTTTGGGTGTTTGTGCTACGCGACCACACTCACCCAAAACAGAAAGAAACTTGATCCCCGTGCTCGAAAGTGTTGTTTTCTAGGTTTTAAAAATGGTACAAAGGGCTATGTCCTTCTTGATTTACAAAACAGAGATATATTCATTTCAAGGAATGTTGTTTTTAAAGAAATTGTTTTCCTTTTTACCTCAGGGCAATCTAATATTGTTGACCTTGAGGGCAATAATCTTGTTTTTCCTGACCACAATAATTTTTTTTATGACCCATGGCCAATGGAAGTTACTCTTCCTACATTAAGTCAGTCACCACAAGGTGCTCCTGCTACATCCACTGCCACCACCGAACACCCTACTGATACTACTGTTAATAGTGAACCAAATCTTGATAATCAGGGCCTTGTTCTTGGTCCTCCTACAGTTTGGCGCTCCTCTAGAATTTCAAGACCTCCACAGAAATTTTCTGATTATTACATTTACTCTTTAAAAGGTAGTTCTTCATCTTCCACTGCTGAACCCAGGTATCCTCTATCCGATGTTCTCTGTTTTGACAACGTTTCTGAAACTTATTGTAAGTATATCATGAGTATTAGCAAAGATATTGAACCTAGTAGTTATGCAGCAGCCTTTAGTGATCCTCGTTGGATTGAGGCGATGAATGCATAACTCTCTGCACTAGCTGCCAATAATACTTGGGACATTGTGAAATTACCTAAAAATAAAAAGGCTATCGGTTCAAAATGGGTATACAAAATAAAATATAAGGCCAGTGGTGAGATAGAACGTTTTAAAGCTCGTCTTGTTGCCAAAGGTTATAATCTAAAGGAAGGTATTGATTACAATGAAACCTTTGCTCCTGTTGCTAAACTCACAACTGTCCGCCTTTTAATTGCGTTAGCTTCTGTTCAAAATTGGGTTTTACAGCAACTTGATATTAATAACACTTTCTTACATGGTGATTTACGTGAAGATGTTTATATGAAATTACCTCAAGGCTTGACTGTTAATGATAAAAACCTTGTGTGTAAACTGAAACGTTCTCTTTATGGCTTAAAGCAAGCAAGTAGGATGTGGTATGAGAAACTGACTTCCTTTTTAAAGCATCTAAAGTACAAACAATCTCACCATGATAATTCCTTATTCACTAAAAAGTTTGGCCATTTATTCACCTTTGTTCTGGTTTATGTTGATGACCTTATAATAGGTGGTAACAATGTGAATGAAATAAATGCGCTTAAATCTTTGCTTGATTTCAAATTCAAAATAAAAGACCTTGGAAACCTTTGTTACTTTCTTGGTTTGGAAATAGCTCGCTCAAAGCACGGCATATTTTTAAACCAACGCAAGTATACGTTGGATCTGATTGAAAGTTGTGGTCTTCTTGCAGGTAAGCCAGTGCTTAGTCCCATGGTCAAGGACTATTTGAAAACTGCAGCAGAGACTGACCTGTTTGATGATCCAGCTCGCTATCGTTGCCTCATTAGTAAAATGATCTACCTCACCACAACAAGACCTGATATCACCTATGCTGTCAACCAGTTGAGTCAACACATGCATCAACCTCGCATTGGACACTATCAAGCTGCTTTGCGTATCATCAAGTACCTCAAAGCAGCACCTGGCCAGGGTCTCTTATACAAAAGTAATTCATTCACTTGCGTGCTTACAGCGATGCAGACTGAGCAACATGTCCTGTCACCAGAAGAAGTATTACAGGTTACTGTATTTTCTTGGGAAATTCTCTGATCTCATGGAAATGCAAGAAACAAAACACCATTTCAAGGTCATCATCCGAGGTCGAATATCGCGCTTTAGCAAGCATGGTATGCAAAGTTCAATGGCTAAAATACCTCCTAAAAGATCTTTACCAGAATTTCAAAACTCCAGCTCTTGTCTTTTGTGACAACAATTCTGCCCGATACATTGCGCAGAATTCTGTGTTTCACGAGCGTACGAAACACATAGAGATCGACTGCCATGTGGTGCGCGAATGTCTTCAAAATGGGGTCATTGATCTTCTTCCGATCAACACTCAGCATCAATTAGCTGATTTCCTGACAAAAGCCTTAGAACCCAAGGATTTTCAGAACATGCTCTCCAAGTTGGGAACATACTCCATATATTCTCCAGCTTGCGGGAGGGTATTAGCAGATACTGCTGATTAATTCCTTTATGTATTTTTACTTTCTACACCCCTTGCATATTGGGCCTTAGTCTCTTCTGTTGTAAGCCCGATATGCACTGTGCTTTTATATTCCCCTTATCTGACTTTTTCCGCATTCCATTCCATTCATTCATTACTTTTCACATTCTCAATAATGTTTTCATTTTCCATATTCTCTATTTCCAATATTTAAAATATCAAGTGTCAAATTATCTTTTGTAACATTTTTTATAGCTACTATATGTACTAGTGTCCAATAAGGTAAAAGTCTAGCTAATTATTTTTTAATTGTTATTATTTTTGAAAAATAGCTAGAGTTTCGAATGCATTCAAATAGCTACTATACGGGAATCATTCTCGCTTTGGCTGCGAGAGGTGCGAGTTCGATTCTCGCAATAGCTTTTAGTTTGTACTCTTAAGATGTTATATTTAAGTTATAAGTGTTAATCTTATATTTGAGTTCATGAGTTTGCTCATATACTTACTAGTTGCTGTGATTCGGTCAATTCCAACGCTATTGCTTAATCGTGTAGTGTAACAATTACAATTGACTTGATTGAAAAAAATACATTACTTAAGTTTTGCTCATTTATTTAAAAGAGTCAAACGTTAATGATTGAACTTAGTTTTTCGTTCCTTTGACGAATGCATTCATATTTGGTTAATACAGTAGAATATATGATGGATTATATATTTTCATGTTTTTTAGGAAATAAAAATCCCTATATACAAAAGTATGTCATTTTCTAGTAAATAGTACAAAAAAATATACATATTTAAATATATAAAGGTCTGATATTATACTTATAGCTCTTGCAATTCAACACTGTTTACGTGTGCATCCATATTTGGTTAGCGTAGTATCTTATACGATGAATTTAATGTGTTTATGTTCTTTAAGAAATAAAAGTCCCTATATACAAAAGTACGTCTTTTTCTAGTAAAAAGTACTAAGAAATATACATATTTGGATATATAAAGGTCTGATATTATACTTATAGTCCTTGTAAATTAGAACCAGTTACATGTGCATTCATATTTGGTTAACCTAGTAGAATATATGATGAATTATATGTTTTTATGTTTTCTAAAAAGTAAAAGTCCCTATGTACAAATATATGTATTTTCTAGTAAATAGTACGTAAAAGTATACATATTTGAATACATAAAGGTCTAATATTATACTTATAGCTCTTCTAATTCAAAACTAGTTACGTATGTATACTTATTTGGTTACCGTAGTACCATATATGACGAATTTAATGTGTTTTTGTTCTTTAAGAAATAAAAGTCCCTATATACAAAAGTATGTATTTTTCTAGTAAATAGTACAAAGAAATATACATAGTCAGATATATAAAGGTCTAGTATTATACTTATACTCCTTGTAAATTAGAACTGGTTACATGTGCATTCATATCTTGTTAAACTAGTAGAATATATGATGAATTCTATATTTTATGTTTTCTAAGAAATAAAAGACTCTATATACAATAGTATATCTTTTTCTTGTAAATAGTATTAAACAATATACATATTTGAATATATAAAGACCTGATATTATATTTATAGCAATTCAAACAAGTTACGTGTGCATCCATATTTGGTTACCGTAATACCATATATGACGGATTCAATATTTTTATGTTCTTTAAGAAATAAAAGTCCCTAAATACAAAAGTATTTTTTCTAGTAAATAGTACTTAGAAATATACATATTTGGATATATAAAGGTCTGCTATTATACTTATAGTCCATGTAAATTAGAACTGGTTACATGTGCATTCATATCTAGTTAAACTAGTAAAATATATGATGAATTCTATATTTTTATGTTTTCTAAGAAATAAAAGACTATATACAATTGTATGTCTTTCTCTTGTAAATAATACTAAATAAAATATATATTTGAATATATAAAGGTATGATATTATACTTATAGCTCTTGCAGTTCAAAACAAGTTACGTGTGCATCCATGTTTGGTTACCGAAGTACCATATATGACAAATTCATTATGTTCTTTAAAAAATAAAAGTTCCTATATACAAAGTAATTTTTTCTAGTAAATAGTACTAAGAAATATACACATTTGGATGTATAAAGATATGGTATTATACTTATAGTCCTTGTGAATTAAAACTGGTTACAAGTACATTCATATCTGGTTACCCTAATAGAATATATGATGAATTCTATGTTATTATGCTTTCTAAGAAGTAAAAGTCTCTATATACAAAAAAGTATGTCTTTTTCAAGTAAATAGTACCTAAAAATATACATATTTGAATATATAAAGTTCTGATTTTATACTTATAGCTCTTGCAATTCAAAACTTGTTACGTGTGCATATTTATTTGGTTACCGTAGTACCATATATGAGGAATTCAATGTGTTTTAAGAAGTAAAAGTCCCTATATACAAAAGTATGTCTTTTTCTAGTAAATAGTACTATGAAATATACAAATTTTGATATATAAATATTTGGTATTATAGTCCTTGTAAATTAGAACCGGTTACATGTGCATTCATATCTGGTTAAACTATTACTCCCTCAGTTTCACAATATAAGATCTTTTTCAGACAAGGTGAGTGTTTCATTTTATAAGACCCTCTACAACTTTTTAGGATAATTAATTAGATTTTTTCTTGTTTGCCCTTCATAAATGACCAACTTTTTATTTCCAAGATTTAAACAAATGCAATAATTAAATATTTTTACTTTAAATAGGGACAAACATAAGAAACTGTACTAATATTTTAAAACCCAAGATATTAATTGATGTTTTCTCAAGAACCGCAATTGCCAAAATAGGGTCTTATATTGTGAGACGGAAAGAGTAGAATATATGATCAATTCTATGTTTTTATGTTTTCTAAAAAGTAAAAGTCCCCTATATACAAAAGTACGTCCTTTTCTAGTAAATAGTTTCTAAAAATATACATATTTAAATATATAAAGTTCTGATATTATACTTATAGCTCTTGGTATTCAGAATTAGTTACTTGTATACTTATTTAGTTACCGTAGTACTATGACGAATTCACTGTGTTTATGTTCTTTAAGAAATAAAAGTCCCTATATAAAGGCCTGATATCTATATATATTAAAACAAAGCCTAAAGCTAAGAGCTTGACATATAAGACACATCATTTCATATCATTTTGCCACATCGGTTTTTTCACTTATATGGCACAATTTACTCACAATATCAACCCACTCTTCTTTTACTACACTGCTATCAATCCTCTTTTTAATTTTATTTGGGTTATATTCTCTTTTTTTTTTTATACAACATCCTCTCCTTAATTTGTTATAACTTATTTAAAAAAAATGTTATAACTTAAACATGGATTCTCAATAAATATTTTTAACATATTGTTAACTGTTATGAAATAAATAGTTAATAATAATAATGTAGAAAAAATTTAACTACAATTATTTATAAAGTTTAACTATATTAATTGATATATATGTATTTTCAATAAATAAATATTTAAATTGTCTTTAATCAGAATTTTAAAATTTATTTAATTATTATTTTTAAAATTCATCGAATGAGATTATTACAATTCCATTACAAAAATATAAAAAAAAAATTAATTAAGATATTGAATAACATGTGAGTGAAAGTACTGAGTTCATAACAGTTAATACTGAGTTCTTAACATGTAAAAAAAATTACCGAGTTCTTAACATACTAATATTTAAATCACTTGAAATTTAATACTTTTAATAAGTTTGATTACAATTTTAAATAAAACATCATTTACTATAATTTATAATTTATTTAGAATATAACCAAAAATTATTACAAATGAAAATTTCAGTTACACTTTTACAACAAAAAAATATGTATATAAATAGACACGCTTTTTATAAAAATCATACCCCTTAAAATTAAACTATTTCTACATTTTATATTCTTTACAGACCTATCAATGAAAGTCAAAGTAACGTGAAATGCATAAAATTTAAGAACTCAGTAGATAATGAAATGAAAAGGTGAAGCAATATCTTGCATCAATCAACCTTCTTCTTCAATTTAGAAAACTGAATTCAAATTTGCAGCAAACTGATAATTGGCAATCCAATGAGTTAGTTTGTTTGTAAGTCATCAATATATAAACTTATAACTAAAAAAGAAGAGTGACCTCTTGATTGACATAACACTCTAAGGAAATTCCATATCTCTTGATGAAATATTTGCCAAAGTTCACGTAGCTCTGGTAGATCAGAAAATCTTGCAGCAGCAAACATAAGAGATCATATAGCCTGCCTGCATTCTTCAGGGCATCCACTGTAAAAGAGAATGAGGCAGTTAAAGCATGTGAATGATCCAGTATGACATACAACGCAAAATTTAAAATAGTATCCAACCTCAATGTGTGTTGGAACAACACATATCAGGACACAAATAAGTTGAAAACAGTGCTATTGGAGAACAACATCTCTCTAGGTACAGTCTTGTTAAAAAAATATCAAAGTGAAAAAATTGGCAAATAACAAAAAACTCAGCTTACATTGTTATAATTTACAACAAAGCATAATGATAATAAATTTGCTATAGCTAAGAAACAAATATTTCTTGGCCATTATTTCTCACACATACCTTCAAGCATTACTATCATTTTATAGATGAAAAACATGGGGTATTATCATATGCAAAGTTTGGATCCATATATTTAATTATGTAACCTTAAATGTTAAAGTTCCAATTATATAAAAGCCTATCGATAAAAGGTCAACTTTAGCCTGAAACTATTGTTAGCAGTGCACTGCATCATCTACATAGACTACGTATCACCCAGAGCTATATTCAGCCAGAAACATGTAATATCTGTTCATCCAGACATGTATTTATGGTGTAGTAATGATGAACATTAAGCCTTTTTTATGGTGTAGTAATGAAGAAAGACAACCAACTAGGACATATTTTATCATCAAGTGCCTGAATGCAATTTTTTAGCTTGAACCAACATGAATACATGTCAAACCAGAACCTTAGAACTTTATTTGATTTTAATTTTAATATTTAATATAAGAAAAAAAGTGATTATTGACAACAATGCAGAAGATTTGTAAGAACGCTTCAACCTGCAAAGCAAGACAAACAAACAAACCTGCTGTCAAAGTGAGATTGTTAGGCAGGAGAGAGCGAACCAGGCAAAGCTTCCAATAATGGCGTCAGAAGTTGCAACTGTGACCTACCGAATGAAGTAGCTGCCAGATTAGGTGGTAAGTGAACCAACAATATCCAAAAGTTGAACTCCCAAGCCAAAGCCAAGACAATTATATATATTACATATTAGTTTCTACCAATGTGTGACTTATTTCTACAATATTGTTCTGCATCCACTCATTCACTCACATGTGGACGACTCTAGCACTCAGATCTCTTTTGTCAGAATTGTAAAAGCCGAAATTTGCAAACCAGCTTATACATTCAATAGTGAATAAGTCATTCATCATACTGCTGGATATTCTCTTAAGTTTAATCTCACTTGCAGTTAAGTTAACAGAGTTGAATTGTCTCAATTTAACTATTCTTGAACAATAAAATCAAAGTGATCAAATCTTTTGTACATCACTAAAAGTTACCTGGGTTGGCCAAAATTAGTACAAGATCAATATCAGGGTTGCAAGCAGCAACAGCC
Source organism: Cyamopsis tetragonoloba (assembly GCA_037177725.1). Taxonomy (NCBI): domain Eukaryota; kingdom Viridiplantae; phylum Streptophyta; class Magnoliopsida; order Fabales; family Fabaceae; genus Cyamopsis; species Cyamopsis tetragonoloba. The sequence goes on along the minus strand of CM074121.1, from coordinate 36,228,426 downwards.
AGCGCGAGAGACACTCCTAATGATTCTGCAACAAGATATATGGGTCTATTTGGTGATCGTTGATTATCTGCTCTGACTGTTCTCTGATCAAATTTCAACCTATTAAACATGCTCTTAACCATTTTACATCAATTTTATGAAGATGCATACCTATAGTTGAGCAAAAACAGTGAATGATGTTGGATCCGCAATTGGAATATAATAAGCAACAAAGGGACCTGTGAATGATGTTGGATCCGCAACTGGAATATGCAAGCACCATATATCAAAGATCCTTCAATAAAGAAAAAAGCACAAAAGAGTATTTCTTACATATCAGTTCATAGCAAAAGAGTAACATCTACCTAGGAGAGGAGCAATTCTCTAATTAGTTGAGTTTTTTTATGATTATTTCAATTCAATGCATATGAACTTTTGATTGGTTATAAGTACTACATCCAATATGCCCATGCAAGAATTTCTCACAACCAGTGCATTACAATTACAATTGTGGTTCCTTCTCTAGATTTCTCCTATCTATAATTCTTCCATAAAACAATTGCAGAAAAAAACACATTGAAAGTAGCAAAACTGAAATCCCACAACCACAAAATATGTTGTCATCCCTAAATTCTTAATAAGGGATTAAATCAATTGAAATCCTATTTTTGTTATGGACTAGCCCGCGGAAAGGACACGTGCAGGTCTCACGTGAGTGGTCTAAGCCGTCGGTGCCATGTCATGTGCCTACGACATGGACGTCCGACTTAAGGCTTAAGGGATATCACCCCCACGTGAAGACCGTTACAGATTCGTATCTACCGTCGTAATTCACGGAAGTATGACAGTGACAGGTTTGACTTTGGTGACCCTGTTTGCACTATAAATACCTAGGATACATCTTCATTTGGTACGCTTATCACTACTCAATATCTGAAAATTATTTCCTGTGACACATAACTGACTTGACCGTCGGAGTGCTTGCAGGTACCCCTCACCACCAGGTGAGTGGCCGGAATTATCCAACCACCGCACCAGAGACTAGATAGGAGGCCATATCCGCCATGCCAAGTGCATGATGGAACATTGGCGCCATCTGTGGGAATCAACTATTCTTCTCCGATTATAATTTATTTCTTATTTCCTCCTTTTTCTGGTTTTTCTGGTAATTTGCAGGAAGAACACTGCCGGAGTCAAGAACTCAACCTTTTTTCTCCTCGCACATTCACTTTTGCTGGTTATCAAGGTGAATTCCGATCAATTAATTGGTGCAAAAGCCATTTCTAACCGATTAATCAGTGAAATATGACTTTTCACCGATTAGTTGAACGCATAATCGTCTTTCTTGATGCTTTTGTTATAAGCTACGCTTAGATTCTTGCATAAATGTACAATTTCATCACCAATCCTCTTGAACTCTGTTTCACTGATGTCGCTGCATGAACATACAGCAAGAAAATCTCTTGTGCTTGCAGCAAAACAGGAACTAATCCATACTAACCGAAAATTTGATTGTAGCGACATGGTGAACACCAGGAGAAAGAATCAGGCAGCAAGGGGAGCATCAGCCAATGCTGGAGGCATCCTCGGAGAACAGCCTTCTGCTAACGGGCCTTCTCCGCAACAACAACAGGAAGAGGCCAAGGCTGCTGGCCCTGCTATGTCAGAACAGAGGATGACGACAATAGAGGACGACATGCTTGATCTGAAGGAGATGATTCGAAAACAGGCTGAAGAGATAGAAAGGATGAACAGAGAGCGGGAAGCTTAGAAGAAACAACAAGAATTCCAAGCAATTTTGGTCAATCTCGGGATGGGCCAGCAACCCCCTCAACGACATGAAAACCTGCGGGAGGGGCAAAATCCCCAAATGGAGAGGCAAGTCTCCATGGTCGGTCCGCAAATCCCGCGAACTAATCCCGTAAACATCCCACCCCAACTACCCGACATGGATCAAGTGGCAGAAAACGACATACGGATTGAGGGCTGTCATAACCCCTTCACCCCGGCTATTATGAATTTTGACATGCCGCCTAACTTTAAGTTTGCTATTCAGATTAATCCATATGACGGGATGACTGACCCTCAAGATCACGTGGAGATCTTCCAACAGACAATGGGTCTTCCAAGGGGCTAAGGAGCCCGTCATATGTCGAGCCTTCCCCCTGACCTTAAAAGGTGCAGCCCGCAGATGGTTCTCATCGCTACCAGCGGGATCCATCACGGGATGGAAGGCACTAAAAGACAAGTTCATCTCTAACTTCACAAGCAGCAAACAACAGTCCAAGACAAAGCACCATCTCGAGAGAATAAAACAAAGATCAGATGAGCCGCTAAGAGACTTCATCATCTGCTTCAACGGGGAGTCCTTGGAGGCACGTGATGTCGCCCTAATATGATGCTATACTTTCTTAGACAGAGGCTAAATCCGGGAGGCTTCGCTAAAGATTTGGCGGGAGAAAAGCCCAAAACCATGGAGGAACTGAAAAAGCGGGCTGAAAAATGGATCTAGATTGAAGAATGGATTCGAAACAATAAGGCCGACAACCAAGTCGCCAAGCAGGAGAGGGAAAAGAAAGACAAACAGAAAGCTTCTTATGGCGGGAGACCCAAGGAGAATGAAAAAACATATGATAAGGGCGAAAGACCACCTAGGGGTGCTTACTCAACTTATGCACCCTTAACCATGTCGCTTTCGTGTATCTACAAGGAAATCATGTATTCGGAGTTGAAAGACAGGCCTCCACCAATGAGGTCGCAAGCAAAAAATAAAGATAAATTCTGTTTGTACCATAAAGACCACGGACATTTAACTAATGAATGCATCCACCTCAAGGACGCCATCAAAAAATTGATACGACAAGGGAAATTGAAACAATTTGTCAAGAGGAATGGCGGAGGGACATCCCGTGGCAGGAGCCCGTCACCATCCAGAAGGCGCGAATCCGGTCCAAGGAACCGGGACTCGGGCGGGATGAAAGACGGAGATCACGATCCCGGAGTCCGCAGCGACATGAAAACACGGCTTCGAAAGGAGTCATCAACGTGATCGTTGGGGGCCTCGATCAAGGGGAGCTAGCAGAGTCGTCAAGAAAACGATCTCGCGTCACAGAAGACCATTGCATGGCTGTAAAGGCCGTGAGAAGAGTTACCTTGGCATTCACAAAAGACGACCTGCCTACAAATGGAACCGGGTCCAACGCCCCCTGGTTATCATGGTCAGGATGGCGGGGTATGAAGTAAAAAGGTTATTTGTAGATCAAGGGAGCTCAGCCGATATAATGTTCTGGGATCTATTCCAGAAACTAGGCATAACAAATAAAGATCTGATCCCCCACAAAGGGAATCTGATAGGCTTCACAGGGAATACTATTTCCCCCAAGGGCTATGTAAAATTGAAGGTAACTTTTGCAGGTCGTGACGGAAGCAGGTCGGTAGAAGTGAAATTCCTAGTCATGGACTGCCCTTCAGTGTATAACGGCATCATAGGGAGACCGACTTTGAACGCTTTGGGAGCGGTTGTCTCAACCTTGCATATGGCGATGAAATTCCCCGGAGACAGAGGCGACATCGTCACTATCCGAGGAAAAGGCCTTGAGGCACAACTTTATTATTTAGAGAGCCTTAAAATAACGAAAATATACCAGTGCAGGAACATGAAAGAGAGAAGGATGCACAGAAGAAAGAAACAAAAGGAAAACAAAAGCTCATTAGACGAGATGCGGCAGTAATGATGACAGACTTAGATTCGAGAGGGGAGTTACAACACGAGCGACCTGAACGCGAAGGTGACTCACTGGAAATACAAGTCGGGAGTCAGCCTGAACAGGTAGTCAAGGTCGGGAAAAACTTACCTATTAATATTATGAAAAATATGATCAAAGGTTTGTAGGATAATAAGGATATTTTTGCATGGGTCGCCTCGGACATGTCGGGCGTAGATCCCAAGTTCTGCTGCCACCGACTTGTGATAAAGGAAGGAGCCAGGCTGGTGGCCCAGAAAGAGAGGAGAATGGGTCCAGAAAGGACGACAACTATCGAAAAACAGGTCAATGAGTTGTTGAATGCGGGATTCATCCGTGAAGTGCAGTATTCTGATTGGCTGTCTAATGTCGTGATGGTAAAAAAGGCCTATGGAAAATGGAGAATGTGTACAGATTACACGGACCTCAACAAAGCCTGCCCGAAGGATCCTTTCCCGCTGCCCTGCATCGATAAGTTGGTGGACAACTCAGCGGGTTATAAATATCTTAGATGCTTATTCTGGCTATAACCAAATTCCCATGGCTCCCGGGGATCAGGATAAGACTGCTTTTATCACTGATCTCGGGGTATTTTGTTATAATGTGATGCCTTTTGGTTTGAAGAACGCCGGAGCGACATACCAAAGGATGATGGACAAAGTCTTTGCCGAGATGAGAGGCAGAGAGGTTGAAGTCTATATTGACGATATGATCGTCAAAACAAAAGATGATCAGGATCCGTCTAAAGATCTGGAATCTGTTTTTCAACGTCTACGACAGTTCAACTTACGACTTAACCCTCTAAAATGCACGTTTGGTATGGAAGCTGGCAAGTTTTTGGGATTTATGCTCACAAGTCGCGGCATCGAAGCAAACCTGGACAAATGTCGGGCAATTCTCGACATGACCAGTCCTAAGATGGTCAAGGACGTGCAGCAACTCATGGGGAGGATTGCAGCTTTTCCTCCCAGCTTCGACAAAGCGTTGCTTTCCCATGTTCAAAGCCCTGAAAAAACAAGATTCTTTCGAATGGACGCGAGAGTGTGAAGACATGTTTCAGAGCTTAAAGTCTCCCTGGCATCTCCCCCCGTCCTAACAAAGCCAATGGCGGGTGACACCTTGATACTCTACCTCGCGGTTGCTGATGAGGCCGTGAGTGGCGTATTGATAAGAGAAGAAGGTAAAGATCAATTCCCAATCTACTATGTTTCCAAAGTTTTGTAGGGAGCCGAGTTGAATTATCAACGACTTGAAAAAGTAGCCTTCGCGTTATTGATGGCTTCTAGGAAGTTACGCCCATACTTCCAATGCTACCCAGTCCTAGTCAGGACTAATCAGCCGATACGACAAATCTTACACAAGCCAGACTTGGCAGGAAGGATGATGGCTTGGGCGATTGAATTAACTCAGTACGACATATCATATGAATCGCGACTTGCAATCAAGGCAGAGGTCCTGGCCGACTTCCTTGCCGAAATGACACATCCCGGTGAGAACCATCTGGGGAATGGACGATATATGTCGATGGCTCCTCAAACATTAAGGGATGCGGCGCCGGGGTGATATTGGAAAACTCAGAGGGCTTGGCAGTTGAATATTCGCTAAAATTTGATTTTCCGACATCTAACAATCAGGCAGAGTATGAAGCCTGCCTAGCGGGAATACAAATGGCAAAGGAATTAGGGGCAAAGGCGATAACTATCTGCTCAGATTCAAAGTTGGTGGTGTCCCAGATTAAGGGAGAATACTGCAGAAATATCTCGCCAAAGTACGAGATGCTCTATTGGGATTTTCTAAATTTGAAATCCGACATATACCAAGAGAAGAGAATGCAAAGGCTGACCTTCTTTCCAAACTCGCCAGTATAAAGAAGACTTCAAACTACCACTCTGTGGTGGAAGAGGTAATCCCCTATCGTAGCTTGACCTTGCAGGTGCAGGAGGCAGATTGGAGGACCCCCTTGATAGATTATATTGAGAGGGGGATCACTCCTGAGGATGATAAAGAGTCGTGGAAGATTATTTAAAAAGCAACGAGATTCACAATGATCGAGGGTCACTTGTTCAGAAAAGGAGTCTCAACCCCACTCCTGAAATGTATTGGCCCGAAAGAGGTCGGGTACATGCTGGCCGAGATCCATGAAGGGAGTTGCGGTCATCACATCGGAGCTAAATCTTTGGTCAGGAAGGCGTTGAGAGTGGGTTACTTTTGGCCAACAATGCAAGAGGATGCCACCAGTCATATCAAAAAATGCAAACAATGCCAGCGACATGCAATATCCCTCATATTCCGCCGGAAGAACTACATACTCTGTCCGCACCTTGGCCATTCTACACTTGGGGGATGGACATCCTGGGACCTTTCCATAAAGCCACGGGAGAGTTGAAGCACCTCTTAGTGGCAGTGGACTACTTTACGAAATGGGTTGAAGCCGAACCTCTTGCAACTATTACATCAGCAAGGGTGGAGTCCTTCACCTTTAAAACAATCATATGTCGCTTCGGAATCCCGGCAGAGATCGTTACTGATAATGGGACTCAATTCATTGGGAGCCCATTCAGGGAGCTCCTCCAAGGATTGCAAATCCGACATCATTTTTCAAGCGTTGAACATCCCCAAACAAATGGCCAGGCCGAAGCAGCAAACAAAGTGATCCTAAATGGCTTAAGGAAACGACTTGAAAACGCCAAAGGAGCGTGGGCGGATAATCTCTATCAGGTGTTGTAGAGCTACAGAACCACCCCACAAACTACCACAGGAGAAACTCCTTTCCGGCTTGTATATGGAACTAATGTCGTGATCCCAGTTGAAATTGGTGAACCATCTTGGAGAGTCATGTTTACCCCGCCAAATAATGACGCACTCTTAAGAGAAGAACTTGACCTTGTAGATGAAGTCCGGGAGTTGGCTCGCCTAACTGAGATGTCGAGGAAGCAATGAGTTGCTCAAAGATATAATGCCAGAGTCGTGAAGCGCGAATTCATAATAGGCGACCTCGTTCTTAGAAGAGCCAGTATCGGGCTGAAGAATGCAAAAGATGGAAAGCTTGCAGCAAATTGGGAAGGCCCATACCGGGTAATCAGAAGTACAAGAAAAGGTGTATATGCCTTGGAGACTTTGCAAGGAAGAGAATTGCCTAGAACTTTCAATGCCGCGGGTCTGAGAAAGTTTTAATGAGGCCCCAGGTTTTTGTAACCTAACGACATATGAAATAAAATAAATATTTGTCAAAGTTTAAGATTTCAGTTGCAGATATACAATTACTACGACTCAGCAAAGCGTATAAAAGGATAAAAAATCCTACCAAGGCGACATGCACCAACGAAACAGGCCTTGAAGTACTTCACTAGGATCAAAGATCCCACTAGGGCGACCTACCCCAAATAGGCCACTGGTCTTGAAGTACTTCACCAGGATCAAAGATCCCACTAGGGCGACCTGCCCCAAATAGGCCACTAGCCTTGAAGTACTTCACCAGGATCAAAGATCCCACTAGGGCGACACGCCCCAAATAGGCCACTAGCCTTAAAGTACTTCACCAGGATCAAAGATCACACTAGGGCGACACGCCCCAAATAGGCCATTGGCCTTCAAGTACTTCACCAGGATCAAAGATCCCACCAGGGCGACACGCCCCAAATAGGCCACAGGCCTTGAAGTACTTCATCAGGATTAAGGATCCCAATAGGGTGACATGCCCCAACTAGGTTGTTGGCCTTGAAGTACTCCATTAGGATCAAAGATCCCAGTAAAGGCGATATGCACCTATGACTAGGATATGAAAATTAATTATCTCAAGACGCTAAAGTCCAATCAACCAGAAGCATAAAGCTTAAATTATGACTTACGAAGGTCACGACGTGTGGAGACGTAGCATTGAAAAAATTAAGTTAAAAAGCTGCGGTATAAAAGTCGTTACGAATATAAATAAGCAGAGAAATGTCATTAAGGATAGGGTATTACAAAAGAAGGGCTGGCCAATATGCCAGTGAATTGTTCATCAAAACAAAAAGTAAATCTAAGTATTACAAAAAGAGTTTCAAGACTCTGCAGGTGCGGCATCCGCGTCTTTGGCTGGTGGCGACGACATGGAATAATCGGCATGCAAATCGAAAGCTTCCAACCCGAGGTCATCAAGGTTGACTTGAGTTGGGGGATCGTTATCATAATCCAAGAGCTGACCCCCCTCCACCCCATGAAGGGGATGAACCCCCTTGAAATTAAGTTGGACCCCTGGGTTCAAGAACTCCACTTGCTTAAGGCAGCTAGAAAATGCCATATACCCACCGTTAGAAATCACGCGACGTTGATCCCGGACTTCAACCTTCAACTTGTCATTCTCGACCTCCAAAGCTTCCTTGCCGGTCAGCAATTGGTCGCGAACCGGGATAAAAGTTTGTTTTCCTCTGACAGGGAGGCCATGCACTCCTGAGCGTTGAAGATGGCGACCTGCATCTCTTTCTTCTCCTCTGAAAACTTGACATTCTCTAACTTCAATTGGTCGAAATTGGAGGCAGCCGTAGCAATCTCGACCCTGAGCTCTACCTGCGAAGCCTTCAATACATCTCGCTCCTTGGTGAGAGCCTGGATTTGCTTCTCGACAGCAGCCCTGGTAGCTTGCAGCTTCTTTTCCAGGTCAGCCACGGGGTTTGGCCTCTCCAGCTCTTCATGAAAAAACTTCAGCAGAGCAAATTGGCGCGACATCCAACCGAGGGCCTCCCCGACGTTAGCCTGCAAAACAAAAGACGACATCAATTTCATATACAAGAGTAGGCGCGAATAAAAACATGGAATTATGTAGGGCGAAAGAAAGGAAGAGTACCTTCAGCACAGAGTGAGGGAGGTCCTTGAAGAACTCCCATGATGTAAGGAGACAATGGGGGCTTGGAAGCCTTCCCATTGGGAAGAAGAAGATGAACCCGCAACAGGGGCTGCAGGGACACCTCCTACATGGAATGAAAGAGATAAGCAAAGATTAGTGACATCAAAACTCAGCAAAATTTTAAATAGATAACCTCATGCAGGAATAAGTTTACACTCGATATAAGGCTTTGAGTACCAACCTCTTTTTCGATGGAGAGCTTCTCCAACCGTTTCAGCCTCCTTGTCATCTGAGATAGATATCTCGTTGAGTGAAGTAGCCTGGGTTGTGTCCAATTCTTGGGAGGCAAGGGCTGGGGACTCCTGGCCGTCTCGGAGGATGAGCTTCCTCTTTTTTGAGGCCTGAACTTCAGGCGAAGTTGCCACGACATCCCCAGCAGCTACGGTCGGACCTTGGGATGCTCCGGGGGCTTGAACCCCGTGATTGATGGAAAGCTCACACACCAAGTTCTGGGCGGGACTCTCCTTCTTCTTTCCTTTTTTGGTCATGCCGCACATCTTCTTCATCAGCTGAGTGTAACCCGACATGATAGCACCTGAAAAAAAAAGCCAACATAATGGTTAAAAGACTATAACCTGTGAAGCGAAGCAAATAGCAAGGACATAATGGCGACATTACCCAGGGTGTCGGAACGACTGACACAACGTGCCCTAATGAGATCTTTGCACTTTACAAGACCGTGTTTCTTGTTAAACTCGCGATAACCAGCAATAATGGCTAGCTCCGAGTCGAGCAACGAGGCTTGGTCAGTAACATTGGTCTCAGCCCCACGCAGGTAGTGCTCGTAAGACCAATAGAAAGGAAACAGGGGAGATCCATCAGGTCCTGTCCAGAAGGGATACTCCTCCCCGACATACGACACTATGAAATAAGCATCCTTGAAGGGGGGAAGGAGTCGTCATAAGAAGGCATGGTCCTTCCTCTGACGGAATGATATGAAGCTGAAATCGACGAGATGATAAGGCATGAAGAGATAAAGGAAAAGGTTGCTGGAGACCTCCCAGTTGTTGGCCCAGCAGAATATCTCAAATGCATTTATAAATCCCCAAGCGTTCGGGTGAAGTTGAGAAGGCGCCACCTCAAGTCGGTTGAGTATCTCGACTTGGAAGTTGGAGAAGGGAAAACGCAGACGAATGTCGCGGAAGAAACACTCGTACAACATCATGTAGTCGGCCCCTCCTCTTTGAGGGCAGGATCCAATACGTTCGTTGGCATCAACGCATCAGCCTTATATAGCGTAATTAGACAAGAGGGAACCTCTTCTGCAGGCGTGGCTCCAGGGAAGTGCATGGCCTCCCTGAATTCAACTTCCGCGACATGGAATTTTAGGGTGGAGGTGAGCCCGGAAGGAACTTGGAGGATGTCGTGGTCAATCCAAAACATCCTCCTCACCTCCCGGATACCTTGTAATCTTTTGGGGACTTCAATCCTTGCGGCCTTCTTAGACGGGCCATACCATTCATCGATCTTTTTACGACGACGTGCTAGGGCCTTGGAAGGTTTTCGGACAGCTCGGGCTGGGGCGGAAGTTGAGGGCGACTCGGAACCCGACATCGGAGACGGAGCCGACATTGGTTCTACAATAGAAACAGGAAGGACAAAAAGAGGGTCAGAAGAATGCGAATCAGAAGATTTAGATGAGTTATCAGAAACATTAAAACTAGAAAGTTCAGATGAAGAACAGATTAACAAGGGGGCATGAGGATGTAGGTTGGACGTTACAGTATTGTCACTGTCCTCAGATGACTCATCATAATCATACTTACCCATTTCATACCTTAAGGGTACGGGGGCAACAGATTCAGAAAATGGAGCCCCTGAGAAGGGGATGAGTTGGGGATTTCGAGGAGTGATCTCCCCAAAGGCTTCAAATAAAGGTTCTTGGTCAGAATCAGAACCAGAAATTGAAGGGGGAGTGGGGATGTGGTGGTCACTGCCATCATATGGTTCAGGCCCAGAAGGGGAGCCAATGAAACAACCAACTTCCCCAGAAAGGCTTTCTTTTGGGGGAAAGTTTGTAGGTCTCTTAGGAGTAGACATTTCTAAGAAGACTAAAAAAGAAAGAAAACACACAGATAAAGCGAATAGGAAATGAAAGAAGGTACCTGGAAATGGCGAAGGAGAAAGGGCCAAGGAAGACTGGAAGACAGCAAGGAGGAGTTGATAGAAAGAAAGCAAGAAGAAAGCTTTTACACAAAGAAAAAACTTGAGAGCAGAGAAGAGTTTTTTAGGTTAAGAAAGGGAGTACTTATAGAAAGAGAAAGGGGAGATGAAACGTGAAGAAGAAGTGACGGCGTGGGATGCAATTAATGCACACAGGCCTGACGTCACTAAATGATGATGGGCGCGGCCCACGAAGGGTCACGGCCAATACTACGGAGACACGTGACAAAGCCTGAACTGACAAACAAAATACAAAACAGCAACGACTTGGGAGGAATTTATGTCGCCAGGACAGGTCGAAGCCGAAAGTCAACGGCATGCCAAACGACATACCGTAGAGTTGGGGGCAACTGTTATGGACCAAGCCTGCGGAAAGGACACGTGCAGGTCTCACGTGAGTGGCCTAAGCCGTCGGTGCCATGTCGTGTGCCCATGACATGGACGTCCGACTTAAGGCTTAAGGGATATCACCTCCACGTGAAGACCGTTACAGATCCGTACCTACCGCCGTAATTCACGGAAGTATGACAGTGACAGGTTTGACCTTGGTGACCCTGTTTACACTATAAACACCTATGATACATCTTCATTTGGTACGCTTATCACTACTCAATATCTGAGAATTATTCCCTGTGACACATAACTGACTTGACCGTCGGAGTGCTTGCAGGTACCTCCCTCACCACCAGGTGAGTGGCCGAAATTATCCAACCACCGCACTGGAGGCCAGATAGGAGGCCATATCCGCCATGCCAAGTGTATGATGGAACAATTTTCAAACACCTAATGTTCAGGTAATAGCTTGATAGAATTATCAAACTGAACACACAGCTTCTTAGTTAACGATCAACCAGGCATCCGTATTACTATCCAAAAGAACAATAAAATGACAAGACATTGCATAACCAAACACCTATGCTTCCTATACTAATTTATGCCAACAAGATAGTTTTGAATACCTATTCAAAATGATAACTTGATTATGAGATACTTATGATAAAAGAGAGTGTGACTAAGTAAAGGAAAAACCTAGAATGAAGGATAAAATGACTATGACACTGAGACAAACCTAGTTTGGAGATTCGCATGGTTTTTCGCATCCAGATTTGAAATTAGGGTTTGCTCGATTTCTTCTTTAGCCTCTGAGTTGGTGGAGAATCAGAAATTTCTGCCATTGCATAACTCTGTGACGACACGACGAGGCGGTGCGATGAGGTGGCGCGACTGGGCGGAGCGGTGAGACTAGGCTGCAAGTTTGCGAGTGAGACAGAGGGACGAACGCGACGATATGAATCTGAAGATGGAGGCATCTCTCTCTATTGCAGAAAGATGAAGAAAAGAAAAAGATGAAGACATAGGAAGAGGCAGAGAACGAAAAAGGAAGAGAAGAAAGAAGAAGAGAAAGGTTTGTTGCTCTCTGTGTGTCTTTTTTTACTCCGTTAATGCCTCCTTTACTATTATTTTATTCAGTAAATGCAAATAATATTATTAAAATGAATGAGTGAGTTTGAGTAAGCATTTTTTGAGTCCGAAAATCATTTTCCAATTAATAAAGTTGAATTATGACATCTGGTAGGTGAGGTGAAGAAGGATGCTTCATTTCTATTTCCGTATTAGAAAAGGTTAAAGAACCACATAAATTTGACTCTAAAATTAGAAGATCAAAATTTTAATTATTCAATCTATATATCATCAACTCAAATAAAATAAAACAAAGAAAATGCACCTTGTTATTAATTTAATTATTCCCTAATCATAAGAGTTACAAGATATAGAAAAATAAACAAGTCACACTCCAATAGTTTTTCTCCCTAACCACTAGGATTCCATTGAAACCATTCACATGATCTAAGTTTGGGATGAAGCTTACATGGTCCTGTTTCCACTATTTCCCAAGTATATACAAGATCATACAAGTTTTATCTCGACCTTCCACATAAATATCGAAGTGGTATAGTTTTCCTATCTATGTGAAGCTGCAAAAGTATAATGTTCTCTCAAAGAAAACATCAGGCATAAACCTCAAACTATATGTTTCTCCAAGATTTAAAACTTGGTATCCAAGATCATGATGCTTGTCATTGCAATCAAGTCCGAGTTGTAGTTTGGTTAGTTCGTTGGTTATTTGAATAGTTACTTTAGTGGGAGCGATTGCATCACTCCCATGGAGAGTGATGACATTGTTGCACAATGGATTAACATATAGAAATGCTATGGTTGGGAATAATATATATATATATATATATATATAGGGTTTCGCTAACCATTGTCCTTAATTAGGGTAATGGATAAGCTACTTATAAATAAAAATTTTGTACTAAAAAATGTAGCATTTAATATTACAAGTACATTTTTATTAACTGTGACTTTTGTTAAAAATTTCTATTAATGGGTTGCTTATCCATTGCCTTAAGGGCAATGATTAGCAAAACCTATATATATATATATATATAATGAAATAATAATAGATATGATCTTTTTCTTTAATTGCACTTCGTAATTATATGGTAACCCCTTGGTTCCTTGAATATGTTTGTACTCTTTTTCATAGTCTTATATGGACAATTACGCTTATTAACAAATTATGTAATAAACTTAATTAATGCATTGATTTTTAAAATATGTATATAATCTCCCGAACGTAACCCCTTTCTCTTTTATCATTTTATTACTTATTATTGAACAATATTTTAGATATTACTTAGCTTTCTCCCTTTCTGTTTCTGTTGTTGTAAATAGGCCCAGTGTAAATAGGCCCAGTTTATCTTTTCTGTCCACCTTGGCCCAATCTCTCTTTGGGCTGCTCTGTGTATATATGTTGTTTTTGTATCAATGAATAGTACAAGTTTTTCCAACCCTAAATTCCATCATGGTATCTATGAGCCCTTGTGGTTTCGTTTCCTCTTTCGCTACTTAGATTCTCTCCGCTAGGGTTTCCAAGATCGCCGCCGTCGAAGCCTTAACGCGGCTCTCTCGCTGCCTTCTTTCTCCGTCCTTAGCTGTCATCTCCTTCTTCTTCTTCCTTTCCAATGGCAGAAGCTCCCGTCCCCGATGTTACCCAAAATCCATCTTCCCCATATTACCTCCACCCTAGTGAAAACCCTAACTCCACTATCTCCACCCCAATCCTCGATGGGGCTGGTAACTACCTTCTTTGGGCCCGTAATCTTCGTCGTGCCCTCATCTGTAAGAACAAATTAGGTTTTATCAGTGGCTCTTTGCAACCGCCGAAACATGATGACCCTTTATATGATTCTTGGGTCCGTTGTGACTCCATGGTGATTTCTTGGATAACAAAAGCCCTATCTCCTCCGATCGCACGTAGTGTGGCATTTTTTGACTCTGCTCATGCGCTCTGGAAGGAGCTCCAAGACCGTTACTCGAAGGGTGATTACTTTCGCCTTTCAGATCTCTTACATTTCGTTCATTCGATAAAGCAAGGTGACCGTTCTGTTTCGGATTACTTCTTGCATCTCCAAACCTTATGGCAAGAATTGGAAGCCCTCAGACATGTTCTTCACTGCGTTTGCGCCGTTCCGTGTTCTTGTGATCTTGCAAAGGGGATTTCTAAAACTCATGATACTGAATATGTTATCTGTTTTCTGAAGGGATTAACTGACACTTACGACTCTATTCACAGGCAAATTTTACATTCTGACCCTTTACCTTCTATAGCCATTGTTTTTGCACAGATTCAACAGCAGGAGCGACAGGAGTCTGATAATCCCTTCATTGATGCGAAGCCCCAGCCTAACATGGTGGCAAACACATGGAAATCCAACCAATCAAAGAATCCTAGTCACCCTAAAGGTAAAAATCAATCCTCCACACGGGGTCCTTCAATGAAAGGTAAAATTTGTGAATTTTGCCAACGTGAAAATCACACTATAGATGTTTGCAACTTCAAAAATGGATTTCCTGATAGCTTCAAGTTCAAACCTAAGAATCAAAAGTCTGCTATTAACAACCTAATGCCCTCTGACAATTGCAACACTAATTCCGTCACTGATTCCCAACAATCCAAGTCGTTAAATATCTCTAAAGAGGATTATGAAATGCTCATTGACATGTTACGAAAGGCTAAAACTTCTAACCCTGAATCTAGCATCAATCAACTGTCACACACTACACACATGAACACCAATAATGCTCATTACAACACCACAGGTATGAACTTAGAATTTCACACTTGGATTGTCGATTCTGGTGCCACTGATCACATGTGTAACTCTGTTGAATTCTTTACTAAATTTCATGCTATACCTACTATAAAGATCAACTTACCTAATGGTGATATTGCTTTTGCTAAATTCTGTGGTCAAGTTAAATTATCTGAATCTTTAGTCCTTGAAGATGTTTTGTTAATTCCTGATTTCAAATTCAACATTTTGGCTGTTCAAAAGACTGCTGAATACTTAGATGTTGTTTTCACCATTGATAAGTCTGATTGTGTTATTCAGGAGAAGCATACCCAGAGGATGATTGGGCTTGCTAAAGCTCACAACCGCCTTTACATCCTCCAGGACTTGAATTACTCTGTTAATTGTGATTCTGTGATCAACAATACACATGTTCCTATTGTTTCCACTTTTGCTGATTGCACATCATGGCACACACGTCTGGGACACCCATCGGATTTTGTTTTGCGCACTCTTTCTGTTCAATTTCCTTGTGTAAAATACATGCCTACATCTGCTTGTGATTCTTGTCATTTTGGTAAACAGCATAGGTTATCTTTTCCACATGAAAACAATATCACTGATTCTGTTTTTGCATTAATACACATGGACATATGGGGTCCCCTTAATACTGCTTGCATTCACTCTCATAAATATTTCCTCACCATAGTAGATGATCATTCTCGCCATACATGGATTCATTTGATGAAAAACAAGTCTGAAACTCGTCTGCATGTTAAAAACTTTATTGCTTATGTTCAGAATCAATTTCATTGTTTTGTTAAGTCTATTCGTACTGATAATGGCCCTGAGTTTCACATGCCTGAGTTCTATGCTGAGAAAGGTATTCTACATCAAACATCATGTGTCGAAACCCCTCAACAGAATAGTGTTGTTGGGAGGAAACATCAACAGATTCTGAATACTACCCGCTGCCTTCTCTTCCATTCTAAAATTCCACAAAGGTATTGGTGTTTTGCTGCTTCCTATGCTATACATTTAATAAATCGCCTTCCTAGCCGGTTTTTGAAAAAGTTAACCCCTTATGAAAAGCTTTTTAAGGAACCACCCACCCTTCTAAATTTAAAAGTTTTTGGCTGCTTATGTTTTCACAGCACCCTCACCCAAGATAGAAAGAAGCTTGATTCTCGTGCCCATAAATCTATTTTTCTTGGTTTCAAAAATGGTACTAAGGGATTCATTGTTTTAGACATCAATACCCGTGCTATATCTGTTTCAAGAAATGTCGTTTTTTATGAAAATCTTTTCCCATTTAAGTCAGCCCAACTTGATAGTGTTGGTACTGATAATTGCGTTCCTGAACCTGAATCCCTACCTCTTTGTTTTGATGATCCTAAACCCATGGGGATAATTACCCCTACAGCAAACTCCCAACCAGGTTTGGTTGAGGAGACATTTACTACTAACATCCTCTCTGCCTTAGATTGCTCTTTGCAGGAACCAAGTCACATCATTGAACCTCCTGGTGACACTGCCATGTACTCATTAACAAGTGATACCCTACCCACACCAAGGTTACATAAGTCTTCTCGCATAAAATCTGCTCCTAGTCATCTTTTGGATTATCACTATAGTCTTATACAAGATAAATCTCCTTCCACCTCTCAAGCTGTCAAGTATCCTATCTGTTCCTACCTTAGCTATGCTAATCTGTCTGATTCCTTTGCCTGTTTTAGCATTCAAATTAGCATGCATAATGAACCCAAATCCTTTAAAACTACTAGTCAACATCCTCATTGGGTAAAGGCCATGAATGAGGAGTTACATGCTCTCTCTATTAACAAAACTTGGTCTCTTATGCCTCAACCCAAAGGAAAAAAGGCTATTGGCTCTAAATGGATTTACAAAATAAAGTATAAATCTAATGGTGAAATTGAACGGTACAAGGCTCGCCTTGTTGCCAAAGGATATAAACAACTCGAAGGCATTGATTATTTTGACACCTTTGCCCCGGTTGCAAAGCTTACTAGTGTCCGCTTTCTTTTATCTGTTGCTGCCATTAAAAATTGGGAATTACATCAACTTGACATTAATAATGCTTTTCTTCATGGTGACCTGTTAGAAGATGTTTACATGGAAATACCTGAGGGTCTTACTGTTGCCAAATCTGGTCTGGTTTGTAAACTAAACAAATCTTTATATGGTTTAAAACAGGCTAGTAGGATGTGGTATGCTAAGTTGTCTTCTGTTTTACACTCTCTTGGTTATATACAGTCTCAAAATGATCACTCTTTATTCACTAAAACCACTGGCACTTCTATCACTATTATTTTGGTATATGTGGATGATCTTATCGTTGCTGGCAATAACAACAAAGAAATTGAATCTGTTAAGTCTTTACTGGATGCTAAATTCAAAATAAAAAATCTTGGTCATCTAAAATACTTCCTTGGGCTTGAAATTGCAAGATCCCATCTTGGAATTTCAATATCCCAACAAAAATATGCTTTAGAACTAATTGAGTCTGCTGAGCTTCTTGCAGCTAAACCAGCACCGACTCCAATGGTGAAAGGAATACTAAAAAAAGCCTTAACTGATGAACTTTATGAAGATGTTGCTAGTTTTAGAAGAATCATTGGCAGATTACTGTATTTGACTACAACGAGACCTGACATCCAATACGCTGTCCAACATCTCAGTGAATTTCTTCACAAGCCTCGAAAAAAACACTACCAAGCAGCCATCAGAATCTTACGCTATCTGAAAAACAACCCCGGCCAGGGAATCTTTTATCCTTGCAAATTTGATCTGTTTCTCACTGCATATAGCGATTCGGATTGGGCGTCTTGCAAAGAAACAAGGCGTTCCGTCACTGGTTTTTGTATATTCCTTGGACATTCCCTTGTTTCATGGAAATGCAAAAAGCAGCGAACTGTTTCCATATCTTCGTCTGAGGCTGAGTATCGAGCTCTCGCTGCCACCACATGCGAGATCCAATGGTTGACTAACCTTTTAAAGGACTTTCACATTAAGCTTCCTGCACCTGCCAAGCTTTTCTGCGATAATTCTTCAGCCCTTCATATTGCAAACAATGTTGTTTTTCATGAAAGAACCAAGCACCTTGAAATTGATTGTCATGTGGTCAGGGAAAAACTGCAACGTCGCCTAATTTCTCTGCATTCTGTCCCAACACAGGAACAACTTGCAGATATCTTCACCAAGGCACTTGAGCCCATTCCTTTCAACTCCAACCTCTCCAAACTGGGAGTACAAAACTTGTACTCCTCAGTTTGCGGGGGGGTATTGAACAATATTTTAGATATTACTTAGCTTTCTCCCTTTCTGTTTCTGTTGTTGTAAATAGGCCCAGTTTATCTTTTCTGTCCACCTTGGCCCAATCTCTCCTGGGCTGCTCTGTGTATATATGTTGTTTTTGTATCAATGAATAGTACAAGTTTTTCCAACCCTAAATTCCATCACTTATCTCTAACTATCTCTTTAAAAAATCTCATTAATTAATGGTGTTTGCTCCGGTGTTCCTTTGTGGGAAGGAAAAAATTTGCTCCTCCACATGGCTCCATTTAAGTAACGACACTTGTAATAATTTATGCACATCATCTAATTTAATATAATTTTATAATATTGCAAACTCATCCTCTATTCTAAAATCATTTGCCCTTAGTTTAAGCACAATATTTCTTAAAATTTCTTTATCTTTTATCTTTTAACAAATTAAAATGCAACATTCACAACTAAAATTGAAATTAAATGCAAGTGATCATGAAAAAATAATCAAAGAAGTGTGAAGAACAAGTATTAAAACATAATAGTGTATGGCTACCTTTGATGTATTCATCAGGAATACATTATACACAATTCTAGCTCAAGTTTTTTTTTATCGTTTTTTGGGTTTAGTATGTGATTTGTAATTTTTGATGTTGTTTCGATGTTATATTTAAATTCTTCACGTCAAATTGATGTAAAATATGTGCTAGTTTTCCAAGTTCTACTATAATGTTCATAGCTATTCTTAATTGTTTTTGCTATTTCTTAATAGGTATTTTCTATCCATGATAAAATATATATTACATTTGTAAATATTAGTATAAATTTTAAAATTATCATATACCATGTTAAATTGGTTCAACCAATGACTTACTGGTTCGACCAGGATCTTGACTGAGTCGATGACCAGTATGAGTTTTATAACTATAAATATAAGTAACTAATACTTGTGTCTTAAGCAAACATTTTGCCGAATAGAATGTAACTTATACTTCAGTCTAAAGCAACTTAGAAGAAAAATACATAATTAATGAATACTTTAAAAGCAAATTGTATTTCAAAAATAATATAACGTAAATAATTCATAATTGGACCTGAAACAAATGATAAGACTTAGAAGAAAGATATGAAATTAATGTAATGTTAAGAGAGAAGAAAGATAAATTTAAAATATTGTACAATTTTTTACAAATAAATACATTAATTATATTGACATTTTTCTTAATATACATAATTATCTCAAGATGACCTTATAATATGAAACAGAATAAGTATTTACATTTTTAGGTTAATGTACTTCTAACAATGTTGAAAAAACAAAAAATTAGAGCAATGTGCTAAGAAAATATGTGTGTATGTGCCGGTTTCCGTGCTTGAGAACCGTTTTATTTTAGGTTAGGATCATTCATTTCCAAATTACTATATATTGTACTTTTTTATACATTATTTATAAGTTCCTAAATTAAAAAAAAAAAACACACACACATATTAAAGAAATGTACAAACACCCAAAAAATATATTGACTTTTAAAAAAAATATGTTCTCTTTTCACTATTATTCTTATTAAAAACCAATTCACGTTCTCTATCATTTAAAACTAAACTCCACTCTCCAAATTAATTAAGGATGAAAATAAAAAAAGTATAATAAATAGTCTTCATTTGTGTAGTAAAAATTTATAAAAATGAATAATAACATTTTATGGATTTATAAATAAGAATAGAAGGAACAGTAATTAGTAAGTTAAATTAAAAATATAATCCCTATGGTTGAAATTAATTTTTATTTTGTCCTATATGAAAAAACTTTACTTTTTGATCATTACATGAAAATAAAGATGGTCGGATACCCGCCTTTGTCATTATGATAGTATTCAACTTTGCTTTGTTCACCATCTTTACTTAGTTGGCATTATTTTATAATATTGTAGAAGGGTTGTCCACGTTACGATCATCTTCACCCACATACTCTTAAGGGCTTGATAATTTAACGACCACGGGGCAAGACAAGTCGAGTTGTTAAAATAAGTAAGATTTAGCCTTTTTTTTAGGAACTGTGGTGAACAATAACAATAAAAAAGAATTGTTGGTTTCTTATCAAATATACAAGTTGTATAATCAATATATCGTATCAAATAAAGAAAAATAGCACATGCAATTCTTTTAGTTATTCCACAATCACAAGAATTATAAGATATATAAAAATAAACAAGTCACACTCTAAAAGTTTTTTTCCCCTTCTTTAGGTTTCCATTGAAAGCATTCCCTTTGTCCATCAAGATGAACCTTACATGGTTTCACTATTCAATGTTTTCACTATTCAAATAAATAAAAAAAATTTCAAATATTTTTTTCTTTTATAATTTATTATTTTCTAGTTCTATAATCAATCTTGTTTATTGAAGTCAAAATGAGTTGTTTTTCTTTTTTTTCTTAATAACTATACAAATTTTCATGGGGACAATTAGGGCGGGCTTGGGTTCGGGTCTATCCATGAACCTCAATAACCCGAGCAAACCTAAACTACACAAAAAAAGTTTCTACTTCGGGTAGGGTTCGATTCATAGAATCTAAACTCCATCAATTCAGATATTGAGTTAAGTGATTTGAACGGATGAACCCAACCCAACACTATGTCAACTAATTTTTTTATAACTTTTTATTAGATACGATTGATATTCATAAAAAAAAATCATGATATTTATATAGTAGACAAAGCTTAATTCATCTTCTATTATTAAAAAATTAATAAAAACATTATTCAATTAGAAATAATTCATCCAAACTTAAATAAGAATAAATTAATTGTATTTTTTCAGATACAAGAGAAAAATAACACAGAAAATTCATTGTTTTTATTACAAAAGTTATGTAGATACTTTTTAATATATATTTTGTAAAATTTTATTATACAATTTTAATCAATATTTTAGAACACTTAATAGATAATATTATATTATAGGTTGCTATAATTTAGTATTTTTCTATTTTTTAATGTTTCCTTTTTAAATTTTAATTTTAGAAAGATTTTTTTTTCTTAAAAAAAATCAATCAAAGTACCAATGTAACACCATAATAAAATGGCCTTAGACTACTATGAAAAAGAACATACATGCAATTCACATGCTGAAGTCGCCTTGTCTATGATCCACAGAATTATCTCATTTACATTATTACATAATCACACTAGTGAGAGTTATACACAACTACTTGGCAAAAATCTCAAAACGTGAGTCCAAATGACAATAATGGGAAAGCTTCATCATAGGATATGACAATTTAACTTTACAAAAGGGGAACATTGACAAAACATTTAAACATAATTCTTTACTCCTTGGCTCCCGCATCCTTAACTTCTGAATTACCTACAATACTGTAACCATAAGATATATGGAATCACATATATCTCAGTAACTCTCGGTTTAATAAAATATTTCACAGTGTTGCATGTTACAAGTTGCAAAATTATCTCCTCCTAGATCAAGCACAACATCTTCAATAAACATCAAGTTTTATCACAATCAATCATTCATAATCTATCAACTTAAACAACATATGCTATGAAAGTTCCTTTTTATCAATTTTGTGTCGACAGCCGACATCCTCTTTGGAGATCTCAAATCTCCAAGGAAGCGTCCCTCCTTGAACCCTCATTCTGCTCGGTCTTACACCTGAAGGTGTATATGCAGTGTTTTCAGTCATGAAAGTCAATGCAACATCAACCTTAAGCAATCATAAACTAAGCTTTCACTTAATCATGAAAAACATAGCTTAAAGCCCCTCAACATTGCAAGGCCATTACAAATTCTCTTGCAATTTTATTTACATTTCAAAACTTCAATCATTCATTAGTCAAATAACCCACATACTAGGGCAGTTTATAACATAACACGATTCTATGGCCCTAATGCATGTTTTCTAAGTCATAAAACCCAATTTCTATCCATTCCAACCCTTGGAGTAGACCATTTAGATTTACATTACAATTCGGAAGCTAAAATAGGTCAAATGGCATCAATTTTGTGTCGGCACCCATTTTGGCACTTAAGCACCAGTCACAGGATGCTTGCTATCCAGTTTTTGGCCCTGGTGCTTAAGCGCCGGTCAAAGATAACAAAACTTTGAGTTTTCATAAAAAATGCATCCCTTTACCCCCACAATCTCAACCCTTGATCCAAATTAACTTCCAAGACATTAAACCCATGAATATACACCAATTCATCACACAAACAAGCAAAAATTTATCAAACATTAAGTGCACAATAAATGGCTCAAACATCAATTTCACATTCCAATTTTACAATAACAGTTCCTATCATTCCATACACTCAATTTCACAATTGAAATCCAAAGCCTAACAATTGCAAATTCATCTATCACTTAGCTACCTTGATTGGGGATTGTGAGTTCATTAGGGTTACCTTTAGAAACTTGCTCTTGTCTTTAAACTTGATGCTCCCAACCACTAGGGTTTATCACCCAAGTCCATAACCTCCTTGCGTTTTCCCTTAGCTTGGTCTTTAGATTGTTGTGTCCCTAAGCATCATTCAACCACACAATCCCAACATGAGAAAAATGAAAGGGAATCCATAAATGGAGAAGGAGCATGGAGAGACTAACTTACTCAAGCTTGAATTAAGAAGGGATTAGGCTTAGGAAGGCTAAAAACTCCACATGCAAGAAATGGAATGGAGAGGAATTGGATGGTTTCTAGAGAGAAGTTGAAGAAAATGGGTTGCCTAGTGAGAGGAGAGAGTGGCGCATGAGAAGGACGAAGATAGAATGATGCTTGTGTGGTTTTCTTGGTCCTTAGTAGCTGTGTGAGGAGTAGAGCTGGAAAAATGGGGCCGAGCCCGTCAGGTCGGCCCATTTAACCTGCCAAAAAAGGTGGGTTGGGCTAAGGTTTTGAACCTAATAACACGTATAACTCGCCAACAAAACGGGTCGGGGCGGATTGGTGGCGGACAGGTCCGTCAGCCTGCTTTTTTCCCTTTTTTTTTTGTTATAGTGGATATGTGAAATTTTTTTTTTATGATTTTGCTTTGTTGATTTTATATAATTTTGAATGTAACTTGTATAATGAATAGTTTAGTTAGTAATATATATAAAAGATTTAGAAAAAATATGGATTATCAAATTTTTTGAATTTTTATGCTTTTTTTTTTTTAATGTATAAGCTGGTCAACCCGCTAACTCACCCAAATATGGATTGGGCTGAAATTTTCAACCCATATAAAAAATGCGGGCTAGCTCACCCTGCCCTGTTTAAGGCGGGCCGGGCTGGCCCATTTTGCCAGCTCTAGGAGGGATTACATTAACTCTTAATAGCTGGTATTTAGAATTTAACTAGAATGTAACACAATTAAGTAACCTCTAAATATTAACAATAGTAAGTTGGAGGATCTTACAACCTAAGTCAATCCAACTCGAACCATCTCGGGTTGGTTTGACTCCGATTTTATTTTAATAATTACAAAATTTGATCTATCACATTTCATTTAAATTTGATCGATTTTGGACAAAATAAAAAAAAAATCTATCTAAACGCGAAATCACCCTTAGAGACAATCATGTTCTAGTAAAAAATATATCTAACATACCGGGTCTAGTTTTCTCAAAGGAATTTTTATATACATGACTCGAGCCCAAAACCATGCTTTAGTGAAATCAAACATACATACACACACACATATATATATATACTCCTTTGGTTGTGATTCTTTTTATGTTTCTTAATTATTTTGATTTCTTCCTTGCATTTGTTTTAAATAATAATTTTTTAAAAAAAAATACTTGTAAACTGAAAAGAATAGATAATTAGAAATATTTTTAATTGTTTTTCTAACGTGTGGTCATAAGCACACATTTTTTTTTCAAGAATGACATTTAAAATTAAAGGAAACGCAACTAACATTAATGTGTAACGAAGAAATTGCTATATTAAAAATGTACTATCAATAAATACTTATTGGCAACAAATAAGATCAACACATACAAGCAATAAGTGCAATCAATAAATGCAGTTAATGATATTCAAAATTGTTAAAATGAAAGCAATAAATATAATCAATAAAAAAAAGCAATAAATATAATCAATAAATGCAGTCAATCAAATTCATAAATATTATTAAATGTATCATTTGATCCTAAATTCATCAAAGAACATTTCCATAACTACCACTAATTTTATATCCCAATTGAAAAACCTTTATAGTTATCACTTTCTGAACCTTTTAGACTTAAAAACCTAAAAATAACACTGAAGTTTTCATCTTTCAATAAAAGACTTCATAATTACCTACCATCATTTTCACTCCTATATGAAAAATGGAAACATTGGTATGAAGTATGATTGAAGAGCTTTCCATTGAAAGAAATTGACAAAGACAACCATTAAAGGACGAATCTAATAACTTAATAAAACAAGTGGTGAAATTTACAATACTTCAAATAGGCAAATTAACAACGAATAAAGAAAAGGTTAAAGAACTCACATAAATTTGACTCTAAAGTTAGAAGACCAAAATTATAATTATTTCATCTATATAACATCAACTCAAATACAACAAAACTAATGCACTTTTTCTATTCATTTAATTATTCCCTAATCATAAGATTTACAATATATAGAAAAATAAACAAGTCACACTCCAATAGCTTTTCTCCCTAATTCGCTAGGATTCCATTGAAAGCATTCACGTGACTCGGGATGAATCTTGCATGGTCCTGTTTCTACTATTTCCCAAGCACATAGGAGATTGTCACAATTTTTATCTCGATGTTCAACATAAATGTCAAAATAGTATAATTTGAAGCTGCAAAAGTATAATGTTTTCTCCATGAAAACAGCAGGTACAAACTCGAAACTAAATGTTTGTCAATATTTAAAACTTGGTAGCCAAGATCATGATGCTTGTCTTTGCAATCCAGACCGAGTTGTAAGTTGGTTAATTTGTTGGCTATTTGAACCGTTACTGTACCGTCACTCCCACAACAGCATTTGAATTTCACAAGTATGGTTAAAAACATGAAGAGTGATAATAATAGGGTTTTGGGGACTAAAGACATTGTTGCACAATGGGTTAATATATATAGAGAAAAGCTATGGTTGGGAATAGTATATATATAGCCAACTAGACATGATGAAATAATATTAAATATTTTCTCTTATCTTAATAGCACTTGGTAATTAATTGGTAACGTTTTGGTGCCTTGAATAAGTATATCAATACAAATTTTGATTCATAAATTATTGTTGACCCAAATAAAAACAATAAATGTATTAGCTTCTTTAAATTTGTGTTTAGTGTAATATATTCAATATTTTAAGTATTCAAATAAATAAAAAGTACCCAAGAGTTTTTTTCTTTTGTCATTTGTTCTTTTCAAGTTCTTTTACTCAATCCTATTTATTGTTTTTAAAATAAGTTGTTTTCTCCTTTTATGATATAATTATAAGTATTTTTATGGGTCAAATAAACAATCATATTCGTGACAAAAAAAAACCCATAACATAGTGAGTCTAATTTTCTCAGAGAGATTTTTTAAATGCATGATGACTTGAACTCATAGCTATGCTACAATAAAATTAAACATATACCATTTGAAGAAATCAAACCCCTTTTGGTTGTAGTTCTTGTTTATGTTTCTTATCTTGTTTTCTTCCTTGCATTTGTGTTAAATAAAAATTTTCAAAAATACTTTTAATTGGAAACTATAGAAAAGTATGAATATTTTTTAATAGTTTTTTAAACGCATGCTCAAGGTTGCACAAATTTAAAAAATTAATTTTTAAAAGAATGATGTTTAAAAGGAAACATTTGAAGTATTAATGTATAATGGGAATTATTTATTGAAAATATACTATCAATAATTACTTATTAATTAGCAATAAATAAAATCAACAAATGTGAGCAATAAATATAAAAACAATAAATGCAATCAATAAAATTCAAAAAAATACTACATGTAACACCCGTTTTTTTAATAATAATTTAAGTAGTATAATTAAATAGAGATAAGATAGAGTAAGAGGAATGATTGTTAGCTCTGTTATTTTCTTTCATTATTCATATTTTTAAAATAGAGAAAAAAAAAGAGATGAGGCTAGAAAGTGATAAGGTTGAAGGTCAACAAAATTGTTTTTCTTTGAAAAAAAAAGGTTTATAAAAAATAGAATCAGAATTCTTTCTTCTCACGTATTTCCTATGCCGTCACAAGGAGAAATAGAGAAAGGAAATAGCTACGTGAGAGACTATGTGGAAAATCCATTCGTGAAGAAGCAAATGTCAAAGGGAGTAATCGTATCGTCAAGCCCTCCTTTGCCTAATCTTATTTCTGATGAGTATAACTCCCACTTTCATATAGCGAGTTGGGCGTCCAGAAAAGAATTTCCCATAACTTCTCTCTAAAATTGATTGCATTAATTTTTTTAATCAATCAATGATTTCTATGATATGATTCCGATAAATAACGAATTGAATTGTAGAAACGGTGAGTAATAGGAAAAGGCCGAGAAAATTGGATTTTAAATGAAATTAGCGCTTAAAGTCCTTATGATCCTTCGATACATAATGGTGTTTCAAATATTTAAAAGGGAACTCAATATAATTCTCCGTGTCAGTGTTATACGTACAAGTCCCTCACCACTACATGACAAAAATTTAAATTCTTCTTCTTGCTTATTTATTTCAATTGAACTGAACATTAATTTGCAACAAATATATATATATATATATATATATATATATATATATATATATATATATATTCTTGTCTTTTGTTTATTTCAATTGAACTTAACACTATTTACAACAAGCATGTACTTATTATGACGTTGTTTGTAACGTCCCGAAAATCTATAAAGGAAATTTAGGATTTAAGAAATTTTGATTATAATTTACAAAGAAAAGAAAGAGGAGGATTGGTGGTAAGTAGAGAGGTCAAAGGAGGGATAAAAATAAAATGAATATTCGAATATGCACTGTGATATTCGAATTAGTAATATTCGAATATGAAAATAGCAACCTTATATTCGAATATATATTCAAAACTATGGACCCCAAAGCCTATAAATGGGGGTGTTTTACATTCAAAACTCAATGTTTCCCTCTTCCTCACTCTACGCTCTTTCAATTCTTTGATAAATCTCTACTACTAATCAATCACATGCCACAACTCCTTCATCTTAAGATTTCCTTCTCAGAGTTGAGTTTCCAACTCAGAGGTAAAGAATGCTAAAGAAGGGAATTGGAGACTGGATTGAAGTTGGAGGATAAAGGATTACCCCAAATCCATAATACTTTGAGTTTAGGAATATGTGACTAGGAAATGCTAGGAACATGTTGTTAGGAAATCAAACTAATGTGTTAGACATTGTTTTAATTTAGGCTTTGGTGTATGTTTGATCTTGATATTCGTATGAATTTGACATGCTCTATGTTGATGTTGTGAAACATGTTATAAGGTATTCCAGAATTAAATGTGACACTAACTGGGAAATTGATATTGAGATAGTTTCAAAATGGATTTGAAAGAGATTAAGTCCCAATATTAGTATATTCAAATATGTATTTGAATATGGAAATGTCATGTTCAAATAGATACATGAATATAACACTTCTGTCATGTAGTATCCGAGCATGGAGGGTTTGTAGTCGGATAAGAGTATACTGAAAATCCTTGTTTGTATGCTATATGCTTGATATGAATGTGCAATGCATAATTGGAAATTGGATTGAAAATGTGAATGATGATGAATTCATAAGAATGATGGACAGGAAGGATTCCAGATTGTAATGTGACAAATTAGGGACTTTAACTTGAACGGATTTAAAACAGTTTTAGAAAAACAAGTCCAAGAGTTACTATATTCAAATATGTGTTTGAATGTAGTAGGCCATGTTCGAATAGATATTTGAATATATCATATTTGTCACATAATATTCGAATACGAGATGTTGATATTCGAATATGGGATTAGTGGAATTCTTGTCTGAATGGTATGAAATGAATATGATGTTTGATGCATTAGAACCTATAATGTGAAATTAAATAGAAAGGAAAATGTGGAAATGTTTTTCCCATCAACAGTGGTTGAGTAAGAGGGTTAAGTCCCACCGGAAGTAGACCGGGTAAGAGGACAAACATAAAAAGAAGATGAGAATGTAGGATTATCCCGAAAAGGGGCAAATAACCTGAAGTGCTAGGCTATCTTCATTAGGTAGGTAGTCTAGTACAAATGGGACTATCTTTACGAGGTAGGTGGTTCCTTGGGCTAGCCCGAGAGAGGGTTCGTAGCCCGGCAGGAGGATCCTAGGGGGACGCTCGCCAGGACCGTGATGATGATGAGCTCAACTATGCGTTACTGCCACGTGTTTTGGTGGATTCCTGGTGCACAGGGTTTCCCCCGTTAAAAGAGGAAATAAAGAAAATGGAAAATGATTGCATACATGTTATAGTGTCATTTCATACATATTGTGTGTTTGCTAGGAATTGGATTTGGGGCAGTTTTTCAGTTAGACTGGCTAAAATACTGTAAATTGTTTTTAGTTAGACCGAGGGTTACTCGGTTATATATTTTACATATAAGTGGCGATCGCAGTATTGCAGGTATTGGAAGACAATGGATGAGACAAAGCGTTAGACTTTGCTTAGGTATAACCATCCTTGGTGACCCTAAGCCTTTTTGTTTAGAGATTATATGGTTCAGTTGTATAGAAAAATATAATTTAAATCAATGAATGTTTCCGCTGTATTTTAAATGTAACATAAAGTAGAAGTTTTGTATTTTAAAGAAAAAATTTTAAGTGTCAGATTTTTTTCAAAGTTAACATTTTCAATAACCACTATTTTAAAAATTAAGGTGTTACATTCTTCATAAATTCATGGGGTCTACAATTGTATGTTACTGCTCTATTATATTGCAATTGCGTTATTAGTCAATTTTGGTGCCTTCTGGGTTGGAGTCAGCGCACAATATTTTTTGAAAATAAAAAGAAACATTCTCGGGTGCTTTTGTTTTCTAAAACTGCTTGGCTTAATTATTTTAATAGTGGGTTTGTGTGAATTCAATTCCATATCTCGTGCCTTTAGTTATGTATGTTGGATGTTTGGTTTAGAAATATCGATAATTGTATGATAAGAATGTAAAATGTATATTGGACCTTTAAATGGACTGAAACGACTTATCTTTAAATGGAATGAAACGATTGATATTAATTACTCTGGCTGTTTTAACTGAAAATACATAAATGTTCCCAAGATAGGGAGAGGACGTTCTCCTACGCTATGAGCTCTAGCAGGACAGAACAGGGAATGGATTGATAAGTAAAAATCCTTGGCTGTTAAATGAATTGAATTGACTATTTGAATGCTTATGAATTGATTGTTATATGCATGTTCATTTGCACGTAGCACTTTATATTGCCTTCACACGGGTTGCACTCACTAGACGACTTTGTCGCTCATACACGATTGTTATTAGACATGTAGAACCACCATGAAAAGTGACCGATTGCTTGGTGGCAGTGTAGTTTTTTTTCTTTTAATTGTTACTGCTATGTAATAAATGGTTGACCTATACTAGGATCACATTTTACTTGTTCTTAAAGACTTGGCGGCAATGCATTATTTCCTTGTATGTCATAGGTGTTTTTCTTTCACTAAATTTTCACTAAATGCAATTGCCAATGTTTATTTTAGAGAAGTAAGGTGTTACATTTTCAATAAGTGTTTCTCTTTAATCTACGTAAGGTGTTACATTTCACCCCCCTATTTCATAGTACCACCTCCAGTAGTCAGGGCCGGCCCAATCAATTTCGAGGCTAGAAGCGAATTTTCGTAGCAAGATCTTTTTAAAATGATGACTAATAAATATTTTAAAATTATTAAAACTACTTTATAATTAACCTATGCATTTTATGTAAGAGATAAAGATGTTTCATAAAAAAATAGACTTTTATATCTTAAAATATTCTAATATTTTTTAAAATAAAAATATATAATATTAGGGCCTAAATATATTAAAAACATGTGCATTTTTTTGGGGACCTAAAGCACTGGCTTTACTGGCCTTACCCTTGGGCCGGCCCTGCCAGTAGTACCTTACTTTTTCTATGTGTTTGAATTGTTACGAAAAGGTAAGAGGCTATTTGGTTTGTATTTTCATTTTCAGTTTTCATTTTCTTTTTTGTTTTTAGTCAGTTTTCTGTTTTCTGAATTTCTATTTTAAACATTTTCAATTTTTCCTTCGTAAAATTTCAAAAAACAGAAAATAGAAAATAAAAACAGGAAATGAAACTACAAACCAAACAGCCCTTAAAAATTTCTTTTTACCCTCAATTTATTATGACTAATTTACTCATTTCATATGAGTGTGATGTTCCTTATATACCAGGCTGTAGGTAGTATTATAAGACTTGTTTCACATGTTCCTTATATACCATGCTGTAGGTAGTATTATAAGACTTGTTTCAATCGTCTATTGTGTTTCATAGATAAGACTTCCTACAAATTTTTGAAAGTATTTATTAATTTTTTTTCATGTTTACCATATAAAATTAATGAGTTGTTTTAAAATAGATAATAAAATTCAATTAATGTCATGGTGAAAGATAATAAATATAAATTCAAAAGATTGTATAATTTGTTTAAAAGTAAATACATTAGTTAACTCTATATGTTACAGAAAACAGTTATTTCAATAGGACCTTATAGTATGCAACAATAAATGTAATTGTTAGAAGTCTCACATCAGCTAGTGATATGACCATTGTTGAGTTTATAATAGTGTGGTAATCCTCATCTTACGAGCTAGCTTTTAGGAGTGAGTTAGGCTCAAACCCAATTTGTAAGATGGTATCATAGCCTATCCTAAATCCTTTTGTTGGGCCCCATGTTTGTTGTTTGGTGTTTGTTAGTCCCATATAGTTGGGTCACCCGTTTGTTTGTCCACCTAGGTTTGTCTACGCTCCAGCTGAGTAGTTCTGGACTTGAGGGGACATATTAGAAGTTCCACATCCAGTGTGACAATCCTCATCCTACAAGCTAAATTTTGGGAGTGAGTTAGGCCAAAACCCAAATTGTAACATATCGATAAAATTCATATGCTCCCACTTTTGATATTACTTTGCTTCATATTATAAGATCACTTTTAGAGATTATTGTTATTATGTTTTATTTTATAAGATCATTTGCGAAATTTTAAAAGCATTATTGTTTTTCTTTTCAATATTTGGTCTTCTTAATGACCTGGGAGTACAATTAATGAAATGGTTGAGGGGGTTCAACACTAAATAAAAGACAACATGAAAGAATTTCTTAAAAAAAGTATACCAACTCACCTTATATCATGTTTTTTTAATATGCATTATTGTCGTCCTAACATAACCTCACAATATGAAACAGAGGAAGTATATGACTCTTTTAGTACATCTCTAATGTTTCATAATATAAGAGTTCGTATAATTCTCTAGATGCATTTATTATTTTTTTAAGTTTATCTTTTATAATTAATGAGTTTTTTTAGAATGATAGTTGAATGCAATTATGCAATTAAAGGTGAAAGAGTATAAAGGTAAATTTGTGGGAATTGTATACTTTTTTGAGAACTAATGTATTATAAATAGCCTTGTTACATGTTTGTGAATATTTGTAATTATCTTAAGAGAGCTTTATAATATGATATAAAGATAGTACTTCCTCCGATCCTAAATATAAGTCACTTCTAACCGAATTATCAAAATTAAGAAATAGTAGTTAACTTATTAAATTTGTCAAAAAGAGAATCGTTTTTCAACTATACCATCAATATAAATATGCTAATAAATGTTTAAATTAATTAATATATCCTTCTCTCTCGTAATTCACTCTCTTTCTCACTCTATCATTAATTGAATCTTTGAAATTTGTAGAAAGGGTAAAATGGGAAAATATGTATTAATGAGTTAGTTAGTGACTTATATTAAGGACCAAAGATTTCTTCCAGAAGACGACCTATATATAGGACCGGAGGCAGTAATTCCCAGAAAATGTTGTAAAAATGAGATCAAATCATCATGATCAACCATGAACTGGTCCACCTATCGATCCATGTCATGACCCAACTTGGACCATGAAATGACCCAACTTGGACCAAGACCAGCACGCATAGTTTAAATTACAAATATCATTTAATCTAGTAAGTCTAATTGCCCAAAACACTTGATAGAACCAACAAATATATCAAATAGTTAGGTTACTAATTTCTAATGAAATTTCAGCAGAGTTTCTTGTGAAATATTACTAGAACATAATTAACCTTTAGCAACATCACCTTCAAACAACATTTACAAAATGTATTGCAAACACAAAAGAAAATATTTTTTTAACAATTTGACAATATTTTTTTTTATGTTGCTATAATATTTTAGTAATATGGCTTTCATACAACAGTCGCCAAAATTGTTTCAAATGCATTTTTAACGACTTAACGCCATTTTTATGGCAATTTAGCAACATTTTTTTTTTTAAAATATTGCTAAGGGTGCGTTTGATTGCTAACTTTTTAAGCACCGCACAACACAAAACCATTTGTGGTTCGTTTGATTCAAAAAGATGAATATATAATAGAGTGCTGATTTTTCGACACCCAAAAACCTCACACCCTCCTTACACCCTCATTATTTTATTTTTTCCTGATTTTTGCTTTAAAATAATTGGGAAATTGGAAAAATGGGAAAAACAGAACGGAGGCAACAAAGCTTTCTTCCTTTCCCTTCATTCTTCAGTTTCCTTTGCTTCTTCTCAGATCTGTCTCAGTTTCTAGGGTTTCCATAACACGACACCACCCACTCGGATAGCATCCAATCTGTCAAGCTTTCTCTTCCTCCGTTTCGCTTTCTCTCGTTGTCTTCCTCTGTTTCCCTCTCTTTCGTCCAATCAGTCAAGCTTTCTCTTCCTCTGTTTCGCTTTCGTCCTCTTCATCTATCACCAAAAAACGTAAAACAATGCATGTCAGGTTTGAAGCTTTGCTAAATTTTCAATGAGCTATTTTGAGTTGTAGTTTTGCTTTCAAGATTCCCCTTTGAAATTTCTAAACTGTTGTTTTCGTCGATCTCAGATCTTTTCTATATCGAGCTTTTGCACATGTCATGTGTGGCACTCCACTGATTGTAATTTTGAGTGAAGCTAAAAAGGTTAGTTTGAGAAATTTTAAACTATCGATAATTACCTATCGTATTCTTGTGGAACTCTAATTATTTTCGTTTTCTATTGAAATTGGGTTGATTTTTTTTTTGTCAACTACTATTAAAGTTGTTAAAAGTTCCACATCGGCTAGTGATATGGCTATTGTTGAGTTTATAAGGGTATGGCAATCCTTCTCTAGATTTTGGGAGTGAGTTAGGCCCAAACCCAAATTGTAATATGGTATCAGAGTCTATCCTAGATCCGTTTGTTGGGCCCCCGTGTTGTTGGGTGTGTTATTGGGTGTTTGTTAGTCCCGTATTGTTGGGTCACCCGTTTGTTTGTCCACCCGTGTTTGTTCACGCTCCAACTGTGTAGTGCTGGGCGTGAGGGGGCGTGTTAGAAGTCCCACATCGACTAGTGATATGGCCATTGTTGAGTTTATAAGGGTGTGACAATCCTTCTCCTACAAGCTAGCTTTTGGGAGTGAGTTAGGCCCAAACCCAAATTGTAAGAAGTAAGTTACTATGCAGCTCATACCAGTTCTCTTTGATTGCTTGTCCATGTTGACATACGATATCCAAGATAAAGATATCTTGTATGGTCAGTTGCTAGTCTTATCTAGGATATTGACTAAAAAACGGCAATTACACTTCTTATAGTATTTTTTGCCTTATCTGAATTTTAGAGTATTAACATTCCTGTCACAATTTGTTGGGGTTAAAGGTGATGATGATAGTATAGTCTTTGGATAAAAGTATTAATCAGTAAATGTTGTCTTATTATGTAAATTGTGTTCATGAACGCAGGACAAGAAGCTGTCCCTGAGAATGCACATATTATTGTCCCTTTAAAAGTTATTTTCTGCTGAAATTTGCTGACTTAAGTTATGTTGTAACTTGTAAAGCAACTTTATTTCCTGTTAGACATCAGCTAGAACAGTCTAGACACATTTTTTGTATGGGATTAGGGCCTGCAAGAGAGGCATGAACTCCTGGTCCTAATTTATTTTTGGCTAAGCTTTGACCGTGAAAAAGATTAAAAAAGGGTTTACATTTGTATGCCAACCTGTACTCTGCAAAAGGGTTCTGCTCAAGAATTCCTACCAATAACTTTTAAACCCTCTCATCACATAATTTCCATCTTATTGTCTAGATCATTAAAGGTGAACAACGATTTTAACCGTGAATTTCTCGTTCTCTCTGTGCAGCTTGTTCGTGAAACAGCTATTCAATGTCTTGTTGCTTTGTCTGAGCTGCCCCATGTGCGTATATATCCAATGAGAACACATGCATGTCAACCTTTTAGATTGAGAAAATGGTTATTAGCTCTTAATAAATATTCTCTTTGGTCTTTTTCTATCATGGCTTGAACTGAATGCTGTCATACTTGTTTCACTTTCCAAATTTTGCTCAATGTTTGAATTAATCAAGTTGTTCAATTTTCTTATTCTTCTTACTATTGATATTGATTGTATTTTAGGTATTACGTGCAATATCGAAGTCTCTAGATGATACAAAGAGAGTTGTTCGGCATGAAGCTGTCAAATGTTGGCAGGCATGGTTGGTACTTCAATTTTGTTCTTCTCCTTTTCTAATTGGTACTTAAACTTGTTAGAAATATGTACAATTGACAATTCTATTTAGTGTAATAGCTGTAATGCTTCTTTTACTTATCTTTTCTCAACCATTTGACAGGGCATGAATTGCATCTAGGAGTCTTTGTTTCTGAAATTCAAAATCAACTTCCCAAGCTAACTATGGCAACACTTGGATTCGAGGACAGGATTGCCTCCATTATCCTATATGGGTCTTTATTCCCCAATCTTGAAACCTTTTGAGTCATGTTCATCTCTCGACACAATAGGTTAGCTAACTTTTGGAGGATTTTCCAAATGATTGAATAGCTAGGTGATTGAATGGCAATTGCTTGCTATAGTTTTGTTCAAACTCAGGTATAAGAACCTTATGCATGTTGTTCTGTTACAAGGGGAGTAGCAAAATTTTGTTGGTTACATGCTTGGTATAATCTTGACCACTTCTAGTTCACTCTTCTTTTAATATATATTTTGCATTCCTAATTTAACTTTGTTTTTTGCTAAGCTTAGCATCAGGTAAAGTGGATGTTCAATTCGGTAGATAGTGACTTCTCATAAGCTATCTGAGGAAGTACTTGGCACACATATCGTTAGTTTTAGCCCTTACAATTTCTGCTAAGGGAGAACAAGCTAAGTATCTACTCCAAAATTGTTTTTCAATTGATGAAAAGTGAACATTCTCAATGTTAAAGCCTTTTAATTATTTTTGAATTTGGATTTCAATTTTTATTTGATTAATGTATAATAGTTAGAAGATGTCTATCATATTTATAACTTTTCTATATTTCTAACTTATCATCACCGGTTCTCTTTGCCATTTTGGTCATCATATTGTACACCAGCATTTTGATTGATTTCACGTATCTTCCAGAAATTGCTTATAACTTGAATGTATCTTTATATGATTATCTTATAAAATTTTATTAGGGTGTTAAGTTTAATGGAATGATTCTTGCTTTGGTTGCGAGAGGTGCGAAAGCGATTCTCACAACACCCTTTACTTTGAGTTTTGTGATTTTATATTTAAGTTAATTTTAACATATTCGAATATATAAATGTCTGGTATTATACTTATATCTCTTGTAAATCAAAACTGGTTATATGCTCATCCATATTTGGTTAATATAGTAGCATATGTGGTGAATTCTATTTTTTTATTTTCTTTAGAAATAAAAGTCTATATATTCTACTATATTAACTAAAGATGGATGCACATGTAACCAATCTGATTTAAAAGTAGGTATAATACTAGGTTTTTATATATCCAAATATATTTTTTTGGTATTATTAAATAGAAAAAGTCATACTTTTGTATATAGGAATTTTTATTTCTTATAAAACATAAAACCATAGAGTTCATATATTATACTATGAATGCCCATGTAATCAAATAGGGATGCCCACGAAACAAGTTTTCATTTGCAAGAGCTATTAGTATAATACCAAACGTTTATATATCTAAATAAATTTGTTATTAATTCTATTTATTAGAAAATACCATCCTTTTGTATATAGGGACTTTTATTTTTTAAAAAATGTAAACACATTGAATCTGTTATATATAATATGGATGCACTTGTAACCAGTTTGGATTTACAAGAGCTTTAAGTACAGTACCAGGTCTTTATATATGTAAGTACTTTTTTTAGTTTTATTTACTACAAAATGTTATTTAAGCACTTTTATTATTTAATAAACATAAACACATCAAATTCGTTATATATGATACTACGGTAATCAAATATGGATGCACGTATTACCAAATATGTAAACAGAAGGTAGTTGTTAGATTTGTGCTCAAGTTCTTTAGAATTTAAACCAACATGTGCCCTCCCATTGTTAGGCCATGATTTTTGCCACAAGTAGTAGTCTAACCACACAAAAATGTTCTCATGCATCTTAGTAACACCCTAATTTTACAAGGAATTAAAGTATCAATACGAGGAAGATGTTTATTATGCAAACTCAGTGGAGGATATATAGCTAGAAAATTAACAATAACATCATGAAATTTTATTTTCAAGTTTTCCTCAATTGTTAGAAGATGATGTGAACATTGAGAAAACTAAACAAAACTTGGAGGTGGACTAGTATCTTCATATATGCATCTAAATCAGGTCTGGCACTATTATTGCCTCTTTCTCCCTTCATATATGCCTCTTCAAGTTTAACTTATAATCTGGATGAAGTTTACCCTAAAAATAAATATTAAGAATAAAAGAGTTAATTGTTTTTAACATCATATATGGTACTTCGTAAACTAAATATGAATGTGATCATAACCAATTTTAATTTGCAAGAACTTTAAGTATAATACCAGGTCTTTATATATGTAATTTTTTTTGTTCTATTTACTATAAAATGTCATCCTTTTGTATTTAGCGACTTTTATTTTTTAAAAAAACATAGACACGTTGAATTCGTCATATATTGTATTACGGTAACCTATTCGACCTTTATATATCCAAATATTTTTTTAGTTTTATTTGTATTTAGGAACTTTTATTGTTTAAAAAACATAAATACAAGACCTTTATATATCCAAATAGTTTTTGAGTTCTATTTACTATAAAATGTCATCCTTTTGTATTTAAGGACTTATATTTTTAAAAAACATAAATACATTGAATTCGTCATATATGATGCACACGTGACCCGTCTTAAATTGTAAGAGCTTTATAATATCAGACCTTTATATATTCAAATATTTTTTTAGTTCTATTTACTATAAAATGACATTATTGTGTATTTAGGGACTTTTATTGCATAAGAAACAAAAACTACATTGAATTCGTCATATACGGTACTACAGTAACCAAATATGGATGCACACGTAACCAGTTTTAAATTGTAAGAGCTTTAAGATTAATTCCAGCCTTTTATATATCCAAATATTTATTTTAGTTCTATTTACAATAAAATGTCATCCTTTTGTATAATAGGGACTTATATTTTTTAAACAACATAAACACATTGATTGGGACTTATATTTTTTAAAGATATTACTGAAATAAATTAAATGCAATTTCCTCAAATGTCATGCTCATGTAACAAGTTATTTAAAGCTTACAATCTAAATATAACCAAGAAACTACTTGCATAACAGGATATAGCATTTAAATTCCAGGGGTGTTGCGAGAATCGAACTCGCACCTCTAGCACTCAAAGCGAGAATCATACCACTAGACACCCAAATATCCTATTATACTATTTGAGAAGAATAAATTGAAAGAAATCTTGTTTTACTTTACTAGTAGATACTAGTAAACGAGTAATACTATAATAATGTCACAAACAAAGAGAGATAGCTCCAAATGATAATCTAACTTGGAAGTTGCACGCATCTGCTATCAAAAGTCTTTCATTTGCTCAATAGGTTCAATGCCTTACAATTAATTTCCTGTCTCAAAGTTACAAAATAGTATGCAATTTTAATGTTCATTTTCATTATATTTTACTTATTGAGAGCAAGAATCCAGAGTACATCAATGAAAAATGAAAAGGAATTTAAAGAAAAGAAAGAGAACTTAAAGAGAGGCTAAATGATACTAAACTCACGAATTTTGAATACCAAAATTTAAAACAGGCATGTCAAACCAGTAACAAATGATGCACCTTTATGAAAACCTCAGTAAAACCACAAGAGTAGTAAATATGCATAAAATGTTACCAAAGAAACTTTTGAGTCCTACATATAGTATCAAAGTAAGTGGGGATAGAAAATGGAAAGTAACGGTGTTTGATTCTCTATTCTTTCTTTCCAAGCCTTCCATATTATCACGTACATATGCACAGTGAAAAAATAATAATACAATAAAATAAAATAAAATTGATACAGACAAAGAAGAATAAAGTTAGGAGAAAAGAGGGGAGTGAGGGAGTACCT
This sequence comes from Cyamopsis tetragonoloba, assembly GCA_037177725.1. Taxonomy (NCBI): domain Eukaryota; kingdom Viridiplantae; phylum Streptophyta; class Magnoliopsida; order Fabales; family Fabaceae; genus Cyamopsis; species Cyamopsis tetragonoloba. The sequence continues at coordinate 36,189,587 of CM074121.1, read as the reverse complement.
TAGTTCTACCCAAAGCTAGTGTTATATGCATTGTAGGATACGAAAAATAGCCAACACAGAAATGAATATATGCAGCTAGTGAATAATAATAAAAAAAAAATATAATTATGATAGCCAAAGATTAAATAAAATTGCAAAAAAATTAGGACTCTTAAAACAAAGAAGGCTCTTACCGAAAAGCTGCACTAAGAAACACAGAGCCTAAAAAAACAAAGGAATCTAACAGTTATAATGCTACTCAGCAATCAAACTAAAAAATAATAATATCTGTTCATTAATTATTATATCATGTTAATGGAAAGCAACACCAAATAGCCGAAGAAAATAAGGCTCTTAATGGAAAATTAAAATCACGATAATCCACATAACAGTAATTCATCCAAAGCATGAAGATGATCGAATTAGCTTTTCTAATTCATGATCTTGCAATTTTGCACTAGTGTAGACACTAGACACAATGATAAATATGATACCTTGCCAATAGGATTCATCTTAAGAAATTCATGAGTTTTATTAGAGACACCCATCTCAAAATTTGGGGCCAATTCAATTGGAACACCAGTATACTTTGCCGCAATGAGTGTCTTGTAAGCATTTTTGCCTGCATGCAGAATCTTTAGAACAGCCAATTAGTTAACAGATAGTAGAAACCCTGTAACATAATTATGTAGGTATTGGGTGGGAAGCATGGATTCCGGAGCAGCACCCTCAAGGTCAACGAATGATCAGGCAAAGGCAAACCGGTAAAAATAAATAAACGAATGAAGTGACGAATTAACATTGTTGTAACTAAGTTGTTATTGCTTTTCAAATGAGCTAGTTTGGTTCGCCAAGTCAAAATAAGGATGAAAGAAACGAGCAACATTGTTGGAGATGGACTCACCAGCGCCATGGCTTCAAGGAAAAACGTGTCCCTCTGGCTTAAGATCTGAACCTGCTCATCGAAAGGAACTAATAAATGAAAACTTGAAAAATAGGAAGACATGACACAAAAGCAGAGTAAGAGAGAGATCTTACAGAGAGTATTAGATATTGAAAATAGATTTTTTCTTTCAAAGTACAAACAGAGATGAAAGGACCATCAATGGGAATTGAATCATAATCTTTTGCACTCTTAAATTTGTAATACCCGGCCATTGTATATTTTTCAATCTATGAAAAATATTAACACCGAATCAATGACAAAACAGAATTCTCAAAGGGCCTTTAAAATTAACAACAGAAAAAACCCTGCAATTCAAATTATAAACAGTACAAATGTATCAAAACTATAATTTCTATTTTCTTTTGCTACTTTTTTTTCTCCGCTAGCAAATTACTAGGGTTAAGATTGAACAAAGTGAACCGCCAAAACGATGAGAATTCTTCAGAAGCAACCAGATGCGGAGTCTTCGTCTTCGTTATAAGAATAGAAAATCAGCGCTACAGGATCGTCCCCGAGCGAATCCAAATCTGGAGAAGCACAGTCTTCTGAAATCAGAAACCGCACGAAGCCACAATGACAGTTAGGGAAAAAATGGCGAAATCAAATCGAAAAGGAGCAAGAGGTGTTGCTACTTCGATTATCAAACGCAAGCCGATCAGCTTTCAGATTCAGAGTGAATGTCTCTAATCGGCAATGAAACCCTATAACGAGAATCGGATAGAAACCCCTCTTTCTTGAAGCGCGAATTTGAGGCGATTTCGGAGAACGAGCGTTCTTCTAAAGCAAGAGTGGTATGCGATCCAAGAAAAAAACACACCTTGTTGAGATTCAGAAAGAAAGGCTGAACAAAACTTTGTTGAGGAAGAAGGTAGAAGTAGAGGAGGGTGTGGCGGGAGGTTGAGGAGGAACGATGGAAGAGGAAGAAAATGGGAAGACAAAGCTTGCGCTGAAGGTCTCCAATTTGTATGAGTGGAAGAGGAAGCTGATTGAAGACAAGTTTGTGTTGTCTTTTGAATTTCACTTCTTGAATTTCAAAACTAAACCTCCGTTTCCTCCGTCCCTTCTCCGTTTCCCCAATTTCATTTTCTTTTTTTAATTTTAATCCAGATATTATTATTTTATTAAGGGTGTAAGGAGGTTGTGAGGATAATGAGTGTCAACAGAACATTTTCCTATATAATAACACTAAAACCAAGTTACCGCACAAAACTAGGATTTTTGTTAATTGCTGGACCAGCGAACAACTTTTTGTTCGTGGTACAAAGTTATGAAAACAATAAAGATTTGTAGCCAGCTTTTATTGGCCAACTAATGGCCATCCGCAATAAAAAAATAATATTTGGTTTTTGAATTAAAAAATGAAAAAAGAAAAGGTGACAGAAGTTAAACAGAACGGAGGGTTACATTTTTGGTTTTATTTCTGGTATCTGAAGGGTTTGGCTTTGCCTTGTTATTATTTTAATTTGAAAGCTTTGGCATGTAAGCACCATCGTGGGTCATCTCTCTCGTTGTTGCTCCGTTGTTGTGTTTTTGTAGGTTGTTGTTGTGCTTCTTGTTGCAGCATTCTTCCAGCGTTCTTCTTCCAGCGATTGTGCTCTAAAATGGAAGGAAGCTAGGGTTCAATTTCGATGTCGAAGAAAAAAGGCAGGGTTCGATTTTGGTGTCGGAAAAAGAAGGAAGTGTTCGATTTCGGTGTTGAAGAAAGAAGGCAGGGTTCATATTCGGTGTCGTTGAAGGAAGCAAGTGTTGTTATCTCACAGTCTAAAGCACAAGTTTCAAATCAAGGTCAGGTCTCGTATATCCAATAATAGCATTAATATTTATCTGCTTGTAGTGCTTTTATTAAAGTTATAGCACAATGTTGTGGGAAATGGGAACCTTGATGTTTAGTGAAATTGTTTTTGTTTTTTCCATTCAATGTTCAATGTTGTTTGAAGTCATAAATGACAAGGTTTAGGAATGTAAATGGGCTGATATGGTTTAGGAATGTATGGAATTTAGACATAAAGACAATGCATGCATCCAGTTATAATCCTGTTGTTAGATCCTTCACCGGCAACAAATGCTTGTATATAAGCAAAACATTTCTTTTGGCATTGTTGTACATTTCCTTTTCTCCTTTAAACAAATTTACAAATACCCTAAAGGAGATTTAGGAGCAAAAGGAGATTACACAAATACCAAAAGGAGATTTAGGGGCAAAATCATGACCCACTAAATCGTGTCTCATCCATTCATAAGATATTGCAAACCATCCCTGTCGTATACAAAACCAGTGATAACTTATAGCAGCCAAAAACAGATCTAAGGTATAAAGGCAGAAAGGATAATAATAAAGCTGATAACTAGGACAACATAATTCGTGTTCTATCATACTCAACGCCTTGTGAAGATTAAAGGCATAGTGTAGGATTCGAACCCTAATCATGTACAGAGAAGAAAACATTTTTACAATTCGCCTTATTCCAATTCCTTGTTCTCAGCTGAATGACTTCAAGTATATATTTAATCCCTTCTCTTTTTCCTTTATAAACCAAGCTATGTTCCATATATACTTTGTGGCTTTTACCCTTGGTATTCAAATATGATTCAAAAAATGTTATTAGCATGTCACAGGGAGGACGGAGTTATATCCTTACCACATATATATGCATTGCCATAAGCTATACAATGTTTTCTCTTAAAAAAAAGTGTGGAGAATACTCTAGACCTTCCTCACACAACACACATCTACATTCATGATGAGTAAGAGCTATTCCTCTCTTGATAAGATTTCCTTTTGTTGCAATCCCATTCCATAGACGCCTCAAAGCCAAACAAACCGTTTTGGGAGGTGCTTTTGTCTTCCAAAATGATCCATAGAAAACTTGATATGTTAGGATAAATCCATCACTTATTTGGTAAGAAGCACGTGACCACTTATGTAGGATAGAGTCACCACTTATATGTGACATTGTCAGGAGTATGTTTTTCATATTTAGAGGGTAGAGGGAACTGAGAAGGGCAAAATTATGTTTGCCTTGCAATTTAACCACATGTTTAAAAGTCAAATTTGCTTACTCTCGGAATATAACCATAATTAAAAAGCTTTTATCACTTATGTGGTACATGTTACCGCATCCATAGAAAACCTGATATGTCCCTGAGTTAAGCTCTATCGGTGAAGTCATCATGCACCTGTTTATGTGTTATGTTATTCTCCATATAAGTATGTGTGCATTGTGTTCATATGAGGTGATTTTAGGATGAGAGGTTGGTTTATGACTTGTGTTATATAAAGGAAGAAGACTAGGTTAATATGTTATGAATTTGACATGTTATTTCTTGTTTATTTTTAGATCGTTGAGCAGAATGGTTCAGGTGCAGAAGAGGTGTAGCACTGAAACACTTTCTGTCATCAATGTAGGTCTTACGGATGTTCAGAGGCAACGCATTCTGAACACGCCGTTTAAGTATCTCGTTGACGAAGAGGTTGGAGGTCTGTACTCCTTGGCTTGAAATAATGTGCAGCAAATGGGATGAGAGGAGTTCTGGTTTTCACTTCCGGGGTCTGGTTGTCTCGTTCACCCCGCTCGATGTGTGCATCGGGTTGGGACTTAGAATAGTTTGTGAACGGGTTAACATTTATGATGACGATGCTTCGGATGCTTCTCGCACGGGAGCTCTTTTTCGGGACAAGGAGACGAGTATTGACACAATCCGTACTCTACTTGATGAGTATAGGTCTGATGAATGTGTAGAGGATTTTTGTCGACTCTATATAGTGTTGGCATTTGCTGAGTTCTTGATGGGCAGGACATCTGACGTTGCTCCGAAGGGACAGTTCAAGTATCTTGATGACCTTGATAGTCTTGACAATTATGTATGGGGACTGGTCATCTATGAAGATATTGTGTTAGTTCTTTGTCGTAGTCGTGTAGCAACGACCACTAATTTAGCACAAATTTATATTACAGAGTGTTCTGCTGTGTTGCAGGTTCAATAGTAGTTATATTTTAATCCTATAATTTGAATTTATTTAAGTGGTTTGGGCTGCATAAGGAGTTTTGTGATGTGTTGTTTTGCAGGTTTGGGCAGCAGATCACTTGTGTTTGTACGATACCCGTGAGCTTCATCAACGCAACCACTTTCCCAGAGTGTTGAACTGTCTGACACTGGGTATGCGGAGTAAGAAAATTGAAGAAGGTTTGGTGAAAAACTAGGTAATTCATAAAGCTTGAGTCCCTGAGAATGAATGTCATGTATGTGGAAATAAAGACTGCCACCATTTGCCGTGTTAGGATAGATTCACCACCTATTTGGTAAGAAGCACTTGACCACTTATGTAGGATGGAGTCACCACTTATATGTGACATTGCCAGGAGTATGTTTTTCATATTTAGAGTGTAGAGGGTACTGAGATGGGGAAAATTCTGTTTGCCTTGCAATTCAGCCGCCTGTTTAAAGGGCAAATTTGCTTACTCTCGAAATATAACCATAATTAAAACAGCTTTTACTACTTATGCGTTACCACATCCAGGTATCTGAATAATTTGGTGCATGTTTCCCGTTGTTGCCATATTAGAGGGTAGAGGGAAATGAGAAGGGAAAAATTCTCTTTGCCTTGCAATTTAGCCTCCTGTTTAAAGGGAAAAATTCTCCGTTTTATGTATTCCTTATTTGATGGTGAATTTTAATTGTGGTTGGTTATGGATGCTTGAGTTCTTAATCAGAGTCCTTTCAACTTTGAATCATTCAAATCCTTTGAAAATTGTAATTGAAAAGTTTGTTGGGGTGGGAATAATTAGCTTAAGGTCTTTATTTTTTCATTTGGCCAAGTCTTATTTCATTCTATATTAATATGATAGCAACATAGATTTGAAGGCTTCCACTCTCCATATTGTAACAAGTAATAAGTTTGGATAGTTTCTATTTTTTTTTTAATTTGTTTCTAATTCTATTTTTTTCCCTAATAATGTTCACAATTGAACATTCAGTGCAAAATATTTGTGTCTTTGAATCCAAGTATTTAGTTGAATTGTAAACCACGGTTGTGGGTTGTGACAAATTGAGAAGTGTTTACTATTAAATATTCAATGCAAAATATGGTCACAAAATCACTTGAGCGTTGATGAGGACCCGTGTGAACGCACAAGTCAATTTACATTATAAATTTCTTGATTTTACACATTGATTTAGGTCATCAAATAAACTTAAATTTTGTAATAAGTACAAAGTAACAATAATAACAAAAAGATAGACTATTCACGGGACTTTACTATCATATGTAACAAACATAAAAATCTATAAGAAATATAATATATTACATTTATATCTTTTTAATAATTATATTAATTTTAATTTTAATTAAAATTACTGACACTGAATACAAAAATATTATTTTTAAATAACCAAATTATGTTTTTTAATATATTTATTTGACATCATTGCCTTCTCACATATGATTTTAATATTGAATATGTATTTTAGAGTATACTACTTGAATTTTACTATATTGCTTTATGTCATCTTAGATTTAGGAAAAAATACAAAGAAATAAAAAACATTGAAAAGATAGATAATTCTCAGGGTTATGCTATCATATTGACAAGAAAAAAAAATTGAAAATCATAACTATATTGCATTTAAATTTTTTTACGACTATATTAAATTCAAACAAAATTACTAAGATTGAATACAGGATAAATCATCTTTTCATAACAAAATTACGTTATTTAATATATTCATTTCACATGATTTCTTTTTCACATAAAAATTTGACATTGAATATGTATTTTATAGTATACTGCTAGAATTTTACCACATTGTTTTAATTACGTTATTTACTATATTATTAGACATGATTACCTTCTTATGTTTGAATTTAATATTGAATATGTATTTTAGAGTTAAATGCTTGGATTTTATCACATTGCTTTTGGTCACCAAATTTACCTAAATTTTGCAATACATATAAAATAACAATAATAACAAAAAGATAGACTATCCACGAGACTTTGCTATCATATTTAACTAACAAAAAAATTTTAAAAAAATATAACTATATTGCATTTATATTTTTTATAATTATATTAATTTAATTAAATTACTGACATTAAGTACGGGAATAATCATTTTTTAATAATTAAATTAAGTTATTTACTATATTCACTTGACATCGTTACCTTCTCAGCATTAGATTTTTTAAAAAGTGCAAAGAAAAATAATAAAAAAAATTAATAATAAAAAAGTTCTTTAAAAAATATAACTATGTACAAACGATTTGTTTAAAACTTATTAAAACATCTACATATATTCATGGCATACATATTTTTGCTAAATATAAGATGTAATATAAGAGTGTGTTTGGATTTGTTATGATTAATTGTGAATATAACTTATGAAAAAATCGATTATATGAGAGATAATCAATTTTTGTTCGGATATATTTGTTGTTAGAAGTGATTTTTAACATGATTTTAAGTTGGAAAAAGTGATTTTGAAGTTGTTCGAAACAATGTCTAATTTTTAACTGAAGAACAGAAATATTTTTCTTTTGTTAAAATAATAATAAAAAAATTGTAAGTAAAAAATACAACTATCCAATATGTGTTAAAAAAATTCTAATCCAAATAAAATACAAACTTATTTAGACATATGGTAAATATATTGAAATGCGCAAAAAAATCAAACCCTGTGCAAGTACTTCCCTAAAAAATAATTGTAGAAAAAAAACTAAAGACTGAAAAAATTTAAAAATAAAATTCCACGTCACATGTTTGAATTATCCTTTAAAAAACAATGGTGGCAACAGGTCCAATACTTCTTTAACTCAGGGTTGTTTTATTATGCATTGATAATATAATGTTTGATGAAGGAAATAACTAATAAATTACGAATTGAACAAATGTTGTCATTCCATTTCCATTTGCAAACTTTTGAAAGTTACGTAATAACTCTTCTTATTTTCATTCTCAATTAATGTTAGCAAATAACTTTTCTTGTTAGTCCCGTTAATATTGCAAATAAGGGCTCCCTCTTTCTTCTGCTTTATTGCAAACATAGGCCTTCCAGTTAGTAGTTAATGATATAATAGAAAATCCTTTTTCTGTTATACAGCTTCCATCTTTCCTTTCCTAATCGATGTATATATATTAGTTTACTTTTTTTTTTGTTACAAGTTAGATTACACATTTTTCATGTAATTCTCACATTCTGTATCTTTCTTTTCTTCTTCAATGAAAATCACTCTCAATGTTTGATTCTTTCCTCTGCTCTGTTTCTTCATCAATTACGCTGCCTAGAAATGCAGCTTTCACTCTCGAATTCTTTAGTTAACATGGTATCAGCCTGAGATCCGTCTTGCTTCCGCTCCTCTTTTCTCTTAGTGTTCTCACCATTGGCGACTCCTCCGGTTTCTTTGGATTTTAAAGATCCATATTTCCTTCATCCTCAAGAAAGCCCAGCAAATGTCCTCATCCCAATCCAGTTCAAAGGCGACAACTACCATCAATGGTCTCGTGCGTTTCTCCGTGCTCTCCGCAGCAAGAACAAGGTAGGATTCGTTGATGGCTCAATCTCGCGCCCAGCTGATGCGGATGAGAAGTTTCTTGCTTGGGATCGTTGTAACACAATGGTGCTTTCTTGGCTTCTTCAAACTCTTGATCAATCTATTGTTAATTCCATCCTTTGGATGGACCTTGCTTCTGATGTATGGATAAATCTTCGTAAGCGTTACTGTCAAGGAGACTTGTTTCGCATTGCAGAGCTCCAAGAATCCTTGTTTGCCTTCAAACAAGGTGATTTATCCATTACTGCATACTTCACTCAATTGTAGGGAATTTGGCTTGAGTTAGCCAACTTCAGACCCATTCCCTTTTGTAGATGCAATCCTCCCTGTAGCTGCGACCTTCTACCCACCATTCAAAAATATCATGATTCTGATTTTGTCATTCGTTTCCTTCGGGGTTTAAATGACCAATATGGCAATGTTAGATCTAACATCATGTTGATGCACCCTCTCCCGGATGCAGATAAGGTTTTTTCTTTGTTAATCCAACAGGAAAGGCAGATCCAAGTTCCCTTGGAAGAAACTCGTATTTTAGCTAACTTTAGTGACAGGAATTCCTCTTTCAAAGGGAAGAACAATGGGAAATCTATTTTGGGAAAACCTTGGCCTCAGAAAATGAAACAGAAAGTTTGTTCTTTCTGTGACAAGATTGGACATACAGAGAGCATTTGTTACAAGAAACATGGGCGTCCACATAGTTTTCGTAATATTAACCCTATAACTGTCAAACTTCCGAATGGCAGCCCCTTCACTACTGCTATAGCTGGAACTGTGGTCTTCAATGATAATTTTGTCCTTTATGATGTCCTTTACATCCCAAATCTCCATTGTAATTTGATCTCTGCTGCAAAATTGATTACCAGTCTTGATTGTAGACTTATAATTGACAAAAATTCTTGCTTGATTCAGGAGACTCAGTCCTCGAAGATGATTGGTGGTGCTAGATATCACAAAGGACTTTACATGCTTTCCAAATCTGATTTGCCAGCTGATACAACTTCTGTTGTTTTTTCTTTTAGTCACTGTAATCCTGACATTTGGCACATGCGTTTTGCTCATGTATCTTCTGATAAACATCATATGTTACAAAAGTACTATGATTCTATTACTTCTATAAATAAAAAGATCCATTGTGACATATGTCAATATGCTAGACAGAAAAGACTTTCTTTCCCTGATTCTGTTAAACATTCTGTTGCTGTCTTTGACTTGCTCCACATTGATATTTGGGGACCTAACTCTGTTGTTTCAATGCAGGGTCATAAGTATTTCCTAACTATTGTGGATGATCTAAGTAGACATACTTGGATCATTTGCATGAAAGAAAAATCAGAAACACGACAGCATATTAAAGCCTTTATTTCCATGGTTAAGACACAATTTGATACATGTGTCAAGACTATCCGGACTGACAATGGCCAGGAATTCATCATGCCACAATTCTGTGACTCCCTAGGCATCTTGCACCAACGAAGCTGTGTTGAATCACCACAACAAAATGGTGTGGTGGAGAGAAAACACCAACACCTTTTATCCTTGTGTCGTGCTATGATTTTTCAATCCTCTTTACCTAAGCTATTTTGGAATTTTGCTATTTCACATGCATCTTACATTATTAATCGTATCCCTTCGAAAACTCTGCATAACAAGACTCCATATGAAATTTTGTTTGAATCTAAACCTGTTATTGATAATCTACGTGTTTTTGGTTGTCTAATGTATGCATCTTCCTTGTCCAGGAATAGACAGAAATTTGATAGCAGGGAAAGAAAGTGTATTTTTTCTTGGATATAAAAGAGGTGTCAAGGGATATCTTGCTTATGATTTGCATAATCATGAGATATTTATAACAAGGGATGTTGTTTTTTATGAATCTGTCTTCCCTTATAATTTACATGTTCCACAGGATTCTACTGCCACTAACAGGCCACCGATCACTCAATCATCAGATCTTCTCTTGGACATGTTTACAGATTATGGGAGCCATACCAATTCTTCAGCAGCTACTTCACAAACACATGCAGATGATTCTAACTCGGCAGTTCCTGCTTCACAACCTCAAACTAATCTCTCCAATGATCCTTCTGCACCTAGTCCTAACACTGCTGACACTGATACTACAACTACTCCTACTGATCAGATCACCTCTTCACGTATTTCCACAAGAAACAGAAGGCCTCCTAACCATCTAAACGATTATTACTGCTATTTGATCACAACTGAGAAAAATACTGGTGTTCAGCATCCTATTTCTGACTTTCTATCTTATAACTTTCTTAGTGATTCTTATAAGCATTTTGTTCTGACAATCTCCAATGATATTGAACCAAAAACTTCTCAGGAGGCTATCTCACAACCATGCTGGCAACAAGCAATAAAGGATGAACTAACAACTCTTCAACATAATGGCGCATGGACAGTGAGCAAACTACTTAAAGGCAAACGTGCTATTGGATCAAAATGGGTTTTTAAACCAAATTCAAAGCTGATGGCAGCTTGGAACGACACAAGGCTAGGCTTGTGGCAAAGGGATACAACCAAACTGAGGGAATAGATTTCAAGGAAACCTTCAGCCCGGTTGTAAAGATGACAACAGTTCGAGTTATCTTAGCTTTGGCAGCAACCAAACAATGGCACATAGATCACCTTGATGTGAACTCTGCTTTCTTAAATGAAGATCTTAATGAGGAGGTTTACATGTCCATTCCACAAGGTCTAGAAGGGATTCAACCAGGGATGGTTTGCAGATTAAACAAATCCCTCTATGGTCTTAAACAATCTAGTAGACAATGGAATATCAAACTCACCAAAACTCTCTTGGATTTTGGTTTCAATAGATCTAAGGCAGATTACTCTTTATTTATCAGATCTAAACATGCTAGTTTTCTTGTTGTTTTGGTTTATGTAGATGACCTTTTGATCGCAGGAGACAATAAATCAGACATACAAGAAATCAAAGACTACCTTCATCTATACTTCAGCATCAAGGATCTAGGACAAGCTAAATACTTTCTTGGACTTGAAATTGCAAAAACAAAAGTTGGAATTGCTGTTTCCCAAAGGAAGGACCTATTGAAAGACTCAGGAATGCTGGGAACAGCGGCCAAGGACACTCCTATCGAGCTAGGACAGAAGTTAATCAGAAATAATGCAGACTTGCTGGAGGATATCACGAGCTATAGATGTCTAATTGGTAGGTTAATATATCTCACTAACACAAGACCTGATATTAGCTTTGTTGTTGGCAGGTTGAGTCAATTCCTAGATGCACCTACCAAAGCACACATGATAGCAGCTGCTCGCGTATTGAAGTACCTCAAAGGCTCACCTGGAGATGGTCTTTTGTTCTCTGCAACCAGCAAACACGACATCATAGGCTATTCGGATTCAAATTGGGGATCCTGCAAAGAAAACAAAAAATCCATTTCTGCCTATTGCTTCTTCATTGGAGACAACCTGGTCTCATGGAAGAGCAAGAAACAGAAAACTGTTTCCAGATCATCAGCAGAAGCAAAATATCGAGCAATCGCCTTAGCTACTTGTGAAGCAAAATTCTTGCGCAATATATTCATTAGCCTCGGGATGCCTTGCCAGAAACCAGCCACCATATTCTGTGATAACGAATTCGTAATTCATATTGCCAACAACCCGGTGTTCCATGAACGCACTAAGCATATAGACATGGATTGCCATTTTGTGCATTACGAGATTCAAGACAAAGTCATACATCTCCTGCCTATTTCATCGAAAGAACAAACTGCTGATCTCTTAACCAAACCTCTTGCAACAGCAGCGTTCCAATATTTGAAGACTAAACTTGGAATGAAAAATCTGTACCTTCCAAGTTTACGGGGGGATGTTAGCAAATAACTATTCTTCTTAGTCCCGTTAATATTGCAAATAAGGGCTCCCTCTTTCTTCTGCTTTATTGCAAACATAGATCTTTCAGTTAGTAGTTAATGATATAACACAAAACCCTTTTTCTGTTATACAGCTTCCATCTTTCCTTTCCTAATCAATGTATATATATTAGTTTACTTTTTTTTTGTTACAAGTTAGATTACACATTTTTCATGTAATTCTCACATTCTGTATCTTTCTTTTCTTCTTCAATGAAAATCACTCTCAATGTTTGATTCTTTCCTCTGCTCTCATATCCTCTATTTCTTCATCAATTACGCTGCCCAGAAATGCAGCTTTCACTCTCGAATTCTTTAGTTAACAATTAAACCTCATTCAATATAATCTAGTCCATGCATAAAACCTCATTTCGCGCATACGCCAACCTTCTATGAGCTCTCGCGGTCACCGGTTTAAACCATGCCACCTTACTTGTTCTTCTTATAATAAACCCCTCTTAAGAGTTAAGCCCCTTTTGATATTGAGATTGATATTAGGAAAATATTTTTTTTATACTCATTTTCCTTACATCTATCTTACACCCTTATTAAAATAATATCTAGATTAAAATAAAAGAAAAGGAAAATAAAATTGGGGAAGAGAATCATATAATCATTAAAATATTAAGCGTGTAAGAAGGTATAAGAGAAAAAGATGTCAGAAAATCGGAATTCTTGATATTATTGGGTAAAATCCTGGATTTTTTATTATCAAGAAAATTTTAAATACATATTACCCTCAATTTATACATCTAAAATAGTCCTTGACATTGTATTTTATCATTCAGTTTAGTCCCTCGCGAAATCAGTCATTTTAGTCCCTGACTTTCACTATTATTGGTCATTTTAGTCGCTGACTTTCACTACATCATTCATTTTAGTCCCTGATTTTCAGGGACTAAAATGAATGATCATATAATTCAGGGACTAAAGTGACCTGTAAAATATAAAGTCAGAGACTAAAGTGACCTATTCGCACAAAGTCAAGAATTAAAATGAATTATTCTCGTAAAGTTAGTGACTAAAACGGTACATCACTCTTATAATAATCATGTGAATAACGTTTGCTATAAAGTGCAGAGAAACACAAGGGACAGAATTGCATATAGTATGTTTATAACGGAGTTACGTTTATCACGATGTTTGATATTCACAATTTCAGAACCAAAATATATGAACCAATGCATGATGTTATGTAACGCATGTTCAATATAGAATGGTAAAATCATGAAGTAAGTACATATATAATTGAAAGACTATATGTGAATAAAAACGTTACAATTGGGATGACAGTTGGACCCAGATTCATAGGGTATCTGCATAAATTACCTATTGTGAGGAGGGTATTTACCCAGTAAAATGGAAAAGGGTCCGGGTCCGGGTAATTATCCGTACTTTTTAGTAGGGATTGGTGCTGGTATAGGTACCTTAGTACCCACCCCGTCCCTTACCCGCATACTTAAGTATTATATAAATTTTTTTATTATTTATAATTATGTTACTTGGACAATTAAACTATGGTAATAACTAATGTGTTTCTTTACTTCTTTTTTTAAACCTTAATTATATTGTCCTTAAATGCTTTCATAATTATATTGTCCTTTCACTTTGTTGCAATTTTTTTAAATTGACTATGTTACTAAATTGCTCATCAACCTTATCTAGTCTCATTCTTTCATTCGATAATTTCAACTTCATAACTTAAAACTAAATTATAGTAATATTTTTTTTGAAAGGTCTTGGAGAGCTCCACATAATACTTACGTGAGTATTATTATCTCAAATTTAAAATTGTATTATGTTTCATAACTATTTTCTTCGTAACTTTAAATTTTAAACTATACCATGTTTTATAACTAATTACCTTATGCCTTTACGTATTGAATTTGAAATTAGATAAATGATTATCAATAAAATTTTAGATAGCTTGTTCATTAATTTATATATTAACCCAATGTAAATATTAAAAATAACTCTTGTTTTAGTAGTGTATAAAAAAATAGAAGAAAAAATATATTTTATTTACTTAAACTGCGGGTATTAGGTCCGGGTACGGGTATATAGGTACCCAAAGAGTATGAGAACGGACATTAAAATCAATACCCACGCGGAGATAGGACTAAGTACGAGAATTTTTTTAAAACGCGAGTATGAAGACGGGTACTTAAGTACCCTACCCAGATCCTACTCAGACCCTACCCATTGTCATGCCTAATTACAATTAAACAAAATAAGCATACACTAAAATGTAGCAACACCAAATTTTCTTTATACATACGAAGGTAGATATAAAAAATTGAAAAAGTGACCAGGAGCGATAATATCAAGTACGAAGCATTTTTTTTTGGAAAGAGTACTTATTTTTGTACTAAAAGTTTTCTGTACTATGTATTTATTTATTACGTATATTGTAAAAAGTGGTTACATTATTTATTTTTGGCTAAATGCACCTTTTGGTCATGTATTTCTTATGTGCATTTTATTTTGGTTCTATATCTTTTTTGGTTATATTTTGGTCATTTATCTCTCATAAACGTTTCGTTTTGGTCCCATCTGTCAATTTCGTCACCCCGTAAACAAAACTGACCTAATAAGAACAGAGTCAAATTATGCCCTATATGTAAAAACCATAACATACACATAAACCCTAATAAGAACAGAGTTAAATTACCTTGTAACAGGGGTGACAGAATTGACAGACTGGACCAAAATGAAACCTTTATAAGAGATACGGGACCAAAATGTAATCCAAAAAAGATATAGGACCGAAATGAAATGCGCATAAAAGATACAAGACCAAATGGTACATTTGACTTTTATTTTTTTTGTTACTGTGATTTTTCAGATTTGGTGGTTACACGTGTAAAAATAGGTGGTTACAATATAAAAATAAAAATTCAACAAAACTACTACGAGCATAACCAGATATTTTAACGTATGTAACCATCAGTATAAAATGAGTACGAAAAACGTGAGTACGAATCTTTTGGAAAATGGGGCTTGAGCACAACAAAATTATGCATTATAATAAGACTTAAATATGTTTTTCGTCCCTAAAAAGTAAAAAAATAATGATTTAAGTCTTTAAAAAATGTTTTCTAGGATTTAAGTTCTTAAGAAACTCAAAAATAGGAGATAGAGTCCTTGAAAATACTGATGTAATGACTCAAATAACCTGTTTAAAGATTTAAATCATAAAAAACATTTTTTAGGGACTTAAATCCTTATTTTCTTATTTTTCAGAAAAAAAAACATATTTAAACCTTATAATAATAATAATGTGAACAAAATTTGATATAAAGTGGAGAGAAACACAAGGGACAATCCACAAAATGAATTTCTCCAACCCCAGCCAAACACAAACATTAAAACTATCCTCTAGTAGCTTTAATATATATCAATTATCAGTTAGTTGTCAAGTTCCACCCAGAAGTCTAGTTGAAAGATCAGATCACAATACTTGCAAAACACCATTGACTTGCTTGGTTTACTAATGTTTTGTGTACATCTATTAGAGTGGGTGTAAAACCCATTTAGTCCTTTGATTTACTAATGTTTAAACTTTAAAAAATTTAAAAGTATAATGAAAAGTTTAATTTGACTTATATTGAATGAGTTGTAAATGAATTATACATCATAATGGAGTTATAAGAATTATTATTGTTATGAAAAATGTTTTGGGTACACCATAATGGGTGTACAACCAATAAATTTCTTTGGTTTACTAATTTTTTAATGTAAAAAAAATTAAAAATCAAAATGAAAAGTTTGATTTGACTTATGTTAAGTGAGTTGTAAATGAGTTTTTTTTTATCAGCCAAACACACACACCCCACACTATACTACTCCTAATTTTATCCCACTAGGGATTGAACCCCTCTCCTTCAGCTCAAAGAGCTCCTCCTTATGCTACTTGAGCTAGCAGCTCTTGGCGAGTTGTAAATGAATTGTACACCATAATGAGTGTATACGAATCATTATTAAAAAGAAGACATAAAGTTAAGATACTCTTCAAGGACAAAAACCATACAATTTCTATAAAGTGATAGACTAATGTTCAAAAGTAAATAAATTTAGGGACCAAAATCAAAAAGCACTTATTATACGGGGATCAAAAACATATTTAAGCCATTTAAATATGATCCAACGGGTGCCTCATGCAGGGGCGGAGCCAAGGGGTGGCTTGTGGGGGCCATGGCCACCCCCAAGGTTTCAATTTTTTTGTAGTTACATGAGTAAAAAAAATTATGGCTTCCTCATGGTTTGGATTAGTGTCTAGTGTAGTTATTCATGCGTTTTTCTTCTCCTTTTAACTTGCCTTCTACACATAAAGACGTGCAGTGATATTTACATAGATTGGGAACCATGGTTACTCTGTCATGCCTCTCACGTTTCTTCTGTAGAGAGAAAGAAAATGAGTATTTTGAGTTTCTTGTCTTCTGGATCTAAAGGCCCAATAACTATAATAAAATGATGGCCCAACAACTAATATTTCAAGCACCAGTGCATTTAGCTTTTTCTGTTATTTGTTGACAAAAAAAAAAGCTTTTACTGTTATTTTAAATTTTTATTAGGCAAAATGACACTTTTGGTCCCTTAACTTTTTGTGCCAATTCACTTTGGTCTTTTAACTTTTTTTGACTCATTTTGGTCCTTTAACTTCTATGTTGGATTCGATTTGGTCCCTACCGTTAAGTCCGTCAAGAAAGTTAACGGATCGAAGGGACGGTGTTAAACACTGTTATCTTTCAAATCTAACGGCTCATATTGATTAAAATCAATGGCTATAAAGAAATCTAGATATTTTTTTTTAAAAAAAAATAAAAATATCATATCTTCATCTTCTCTAATCAAACCCTAATTTCCCCTAACCCTAATAAAAAGAAAGAAGAACACTCCTCCTCCTCCTCCTCCTGAAACAGTTCGGGGTATGCGTCCCTCGTGTCTTGCTCCTTTTCCCGTGTGATTTCTGATGAGTCGATGTTCTCCCACAGAACTTTTACCAATAGAATCACCTTGTTCCGTAAGGTCTTCCCTCTTACTCAGCCAATGTTGATGGGGGAAAGTATTTTCCACTTTTTCTTTTGTTTGGTTTCATATTACATGTTCTCATGCATCAAACATTCATTTTCATATCATAGATATCCATACAAGAGTTCCGGTCACCTCATATTCGAAAATAGACATCCTATATTTGAATATCATGTGACAGAAGTGTTATGTTCAAATATCTAGTCAAATATGGTCTTCCATATTCGAATATACTAACTCTGGGCTTGTTTTTCTAAAACAGTTTAAAATCTATATTATTCATTTTTTCAAATCAATTCCTAATCATGCATCATTTATTTGCTCATTCAATTGAAACAAACATCATTCAAGACATAGCATGTAGATTACAAACATATACCTGATCCTAAATCAATCAATCTATAACATATTGTTTTTAGTCCTAGCCACATGTTTCTAACATTCCATGTTATCCTTGATTTGGGGTTTTCAGAGTTACCTCTAAGCTTCCAGAATCCATTACTTCTTCAAGCACCCTAATCTCAGTCTCTAACTACCTTCTTCATCACTTGCTGTCCTTGAGTATGAATCTCACCCCATGGAGCTTTAGTCAAGGGGAAGCTTGTGAGAAGGAAACTCTAAGATGGGAGAGTTGTGGAGTGTTGTTGATTCGTGGCAAAGGTTTAACCTCTCTACCTTGCAACTGATCCTGCTCCCTCTTTTTTTTGTAATTTGCAACTAAATCCCTTAAGTCCTAAGTCTCTTTATTACTTAGGGATTTTTGGGATGTTACATGCCCACATGGCCTCAATAGTCTCAAAACACATCAATTAACTCAATTATGGTTCCAAAGAGATTTAATCAACAAGATCAGGGACCAAAAGCAAAATTTTAATCAATGTATAATGAAATGTCATCCATTTCAAGTATAAGAGAAAGCAAAGATGAGTTTAAGAACATAGCATCATTACTTCATGCATAACATCAATAATTCCTCAAATAATTTAATTTCAAGAGCATTCAACAACTTAATATTGATTCTAATCACAATTATTTAATAGAAACATGAATCTAAATAATTAATTTCATGAATGCATCAAGAAACTTGTGAATTTTGCATATGAGAGATGGTGAAATTGGGGTTTTGCTCATAAAAATAACATACATTAAATAAATTCAAAAATAAACACTCAATCATGTATAATAACTCATATAAAACATAATTTATCAAAATGTAATTCCCTTTCCTTTATGGAACTCGAATTTCTTACCCACATATAGATTAAAGTTTCAACACAAAAACAGAGCATGTGAGTTTAGAAAAAATAGAGTGAAAGAGACGAAATTACATACCTTGGTGTCATTAGAAATGAGAATGTGCTAAAGATGGAAGAAATTAGAGTTTAGTGGAGAGAATTGAAAGAAAATAAGAGAGAAGAAAAACGAAATTTTTAGAACTTGGCCGCCAACACTCGCATGAGCGAGTATCCTGCTCATATGGTAAAATATTAATAGAGTTAATTTATAAAAGAAAAAGATAAAAAACTGAATATACACAAATAGAAATATTTTCGAAAATATAATTCTTTTATAAAAGAAGAAGATTTTTCGAAAAGAATTAAAAAGATAAGATTTGAAGAAGACTTAGTTGTAAAAGAAAAAGATATAGAAGAGAGAAATAGTTAAAATAGGAAGAAAAAGATAAAATCAGAATTTAAAAAATAAATTAATAAAATATTTAAAAAAATGAATTTTTATCTAATTCTTTTTTTAAAAAAAAAGGAGAAAAACTTTTCAAAAATAATTTTTAATATAAATTTATAAAGGAAAACTTTTTCGAAAGTATTTTTTTATCAATTTTTAATCTAAATCTTTTTAAAATGAATTTTTAACATTAAAAACAAATGTTTTTCGAAAATTATTTTTGAAAATAAAGAAAAAGATAACATTTTGAAAATAATTTTTAGAAAGAGAAAGAGATAAAGTAAAAATCAGAAAAACAAAAATACAAATCTTTTTAAAACAATTTTTTAATCTAAATCATTTTCTGATTTTGATAAAAACACATTTAAAACACAATACGATAGGATAAATTCAGAAATAAATAAAAATAAAAAGAAAAGAAGAGTTTAGTAGGGAAAATAAGTACAATCAAAATCACAATAAGATATAAAACTAATTTTTGATAGACTCAAACAAAACAAAATTAAATCAAAGAAGATATAATATAGTGTTAGAAAAAGAAAAAGAAAATATAATCAGAATTAAAAAGATAATTATTAAAAAATTTCGGATTTTCATATTTATATATTTTTATGTTTTTTTCGAAATAAGATATAACTAATTAGAAGATAAAATCAAAATTTTATTAATATAAATTATTGTTATTATTACTATTATTATTTTATGTTTTTAAATACACGTTCAGATTTTTATTTATACTTTTTATTTTATTTTATTTATTTTATTTTTATTATAAAAAAGAGAAGAAGATAGAGAAAAATTGAACAAAATAAAGAGAAAGAAAGAAGGAATTCCGGAATTTTTATTTTTTATTAATTTTGTTCTTTTTTAAAAAAAATTAAGGGGAAGAAAAATAAAAACATATCAAAAAGATATAGAAAGAGAACTAAAATAAAATAAACAAAAGATATAAAATAGAAATAAAATAATAGATAAACCTAAACTAGATAAAACAAAAAGAAAAACAATAATCTTGAAAAATTAACTAGAACCCTAAACAACCGTGCTCCTCGACAATGGCGCCAAAAGTTTGTCAGTTGGATTTGTAACTACTAAAATTGGGTTTTCAATAAAACACATAAAAGGTCAAAAAAAACTAAAACGAATCATACTGACTTGTAACAAAGTGGTGGTAAACAACTCAGGATTTATCGTCCTCAGGGAGCAATGTGTTTAGAAAAACTAATCAATTATTCAAGAAGGGGTTTTTCATAAAAAAGTTTGATTTTTAGAAAAAGGTTTTAAACATATAAACTAAAAGAAAGCAAATAGAATAAAATAGCTAACTTATAATAGAAAAGAAGAAGATTTTATGTTTCGGTTCATCCTCATATTGTACTCAATTTTAATTATTAATCGTCTTGTTTCAATCGATTGACACATGCATAAAATTATCCTGCCCCGATATCTCAGTGACAAAACCTAATCTAATAAAGTCTAGCCCAATGTCTTGGCACTAGCTAATTACCAGAAAGCATTAAGAACTTGCATTATTGTGATTACACGTCTGTCCATATGTCTATGCTACAGCTCGATATGAGATCTAAATCTCTTCTACGATTCACACCTATCCTTTCAGACACCACGCAAAACAATAAATGATGTTGTTGATGGCCAGTCAAAAGCAAGCATTAAGCAAAGAAAAAATAGAACCAATTGATATAAAATAAATAACCCAAAAATTAATTAACATAAAAGAAAAATAGAGTAGGAGTTACACTTAGACCAAACCTGGGAAGGATTTAACTCTACGTGCACATAGTAGCAAAATGAGTCCAGTCTAGATAAAGAGATGGAGAACAAAGGTTGCATCGGAAGACATCCTAGCAAACTCCATAATCCACTTCTATCTCCAAACACTTCGAAACTATAAAAGTATCATCCTAAAACTAAGAAAAACTTAGCCTAGCAAAGCTGAGCCTCCAAAAGTATCAGAAGTCTACTGATCTAGGATTAATTACAAGTATTTAAAGGAGTTAAAACTGGCTTTTGGGGCGCTGGAAGGCCCAGAAGACAAAATTTAATCCTGGCTGCTTGTAAATAGGCGCTTAAGCGCCCTTTCCCCAGACAACATCACCAAATTTGGTTTTTTCTCCCGCCTCATTGCTTCCAAAGCTTCAACCTGAATACAAAATACATGTAAATTAGTACCAATTTATTATAAAAACACTAAAAGGAATTATTTTCACTCAAAAACTTGTATATACAAGAATTGGGGTATTTTTCCATTAAAAACCGTATAAAATACTTAAATAAACGCGTAATTAAAGCTTTAACAACACATATATTTTCTGTTTATCACACTTTGTCTTGGAATGACCCGTCGGCCTTTCTTTAGTATCTCGAGGGTTTGTTGCCCGAGATGGTTATAGGCCTTTCTTTGTTGTTTTCTCCTTTGGAATCATATTGACTGGGATGGTTACCACCATCTTCAAGCTTGTGTTTATTTGACGCATTTAGCTAGGATTGTTGTCCTTTTGATTTTCGTAGTGTAGAATCGGGTTGCCTATAACCATTGCCCTTTGATTTTTCCTCATCTCGGATTTATAGAATTGGGTTGAGCGTAGCAATAACCTTTTTAGCTTTGTAATCTTGTTATGGGTTAGCCTTGGCGGCATCCCATTCTGATGTTGTTGATATAGGTTACCCTTGGCGGCATCCCTTTGTTGATCTTGTTGTTGAGGGTTAGTCTTAAAGGCGTCTCTTATTGATAGCTCTCAGTTTTGAGCTTTCAACTTTGAAACAATATTTTGTATATACTTTGGAGTACTTGTTGCTTTAATCTAGCCACATTTTGTCATCTCAAGCTTTTGCCTCTAATTTTTTACTTTGATAGCTGTAGATTTACATCTTGGTGCTTTCTGTAGAGCTTATATTTCTACATTGCATTTTTCGACCGACTTTGATATGTCATTTTGTAAGTTGTGTTGATCTCGTTTTGTAGAGTTTACTTGCAGTCGTAGCTATTTGCTTAGCTTTTGACTTGTTGTTCTTGAATAGCCTTAAAGGGCATATTTGTTTGTTGTCTATGGTCTTCATTTTTATCTGTTGAATAGCCTTAAGAGGCATATTCATTGGTCTTCCTTTCTATTTTTGGAATAGCCTTAAGAGGCATATTCATTGACTCGTCGCTTTGACATAGCCTTAAGAGGCATATTTGATGATCCACCATTTGTAGATAGCCTTAAGAGCCATACTTCATCGCTTTGTCGATGGCCTAAAAGTCCTTGATCATCATCGTTTGTAGATGGCCTTAAGAGGCCTTGATCATCTTTGTTTGTAGATGGCCTTAAGAGGCCTTGATCATCATCGTTTGTCATTTTTGTGGGTTAACCTCAAAAGGTGTCCCGGTCTCGATCTGGGCTTGCCTTTATGCTTTATGTAGAGATTGTATCTCCATGTCGTAGTCTTGTAGTCTCAAAGGAGTCTTTTTCTTTCGATTTTTGTCGCTGAGGTTTAACCGTAATGGAACCTCGTTCTCTTTGACCAGGGTCAGCCTTGAAGGCGTCCTTCTTGGTTTTCGTCGCTGAGGTTTAACCACAATGGCACCTCATTTTTTTCTTGCCAGGGTTAACCCCACAAGGGCCCCTTTTGATTTTCGTCACTGAGGTTTAACTGTTATGGAACCTCGTTCTCTTTGGCCAGCGTTTTTGTTAGTCTGGTCTGAACCAACATTTTTTGACGACACCTGTATCCCGGCTTGTCTTATTGAGATGTATCTCGATTCTAGTTTCTTCATGAAATCTCGTTCTGTTTGTTAACATACTCCGGGATATCTCTTTCACCTTTATTAACTTCCTGTATCTCAAAATTTCATAAACAAAATATGCATGATGGTAAATAGCCACAAATAATTAAAAAGAATACTTTTATTGATGAAGAAAAGTAACTGATAGGGATAGAGAACGCTATCTTGCTTTCTTCTTTTTTCTAGGATTTCTCCTTTGGAATTTCCATCATGATTGGACTACTCCTGTTTACAAATAAAAACAAGGCTTCACTAGTAGTATATAGTTGACCGACATGATATTTATGCCGGTGCATGTAGCCATGAATGTTGATATATAATTTAATATCATAATACAAATATCAATCATGGAGTATTGTACCGACAATATTCGTTTGATGCCAGCATATATGGAGCAAATATAGACAATATCATAGGTGCACATATTTTAAGCTATTTGATGTTACATAGATAATGTTGTGAATGCTAGCATGCAAATTATGAAGCAACAATTGAGCAGTAGATATGGCGTAAACTATGTAATGGCTGCTAGCATATCATATTAAGATAATTCTACCATGTAGCATCAGACATGACTATGATGTATAAATATTAAGCATGGAACATATAAACAAAAATAGATTGTTCTGTGCATCAAGATTTTTCAGTGATACTGCATAGTAGGTCGTGCCTTAGAAAGCTCCAATGCAGTTTCTGAACTGAAATGTTCATCTGTGGAACCGGGATGGTTTCTGGATCAACAAGGTCTTCTTTTAACTAAGGATGTCCTTTTGTTCTGACTAAGCTCTTCGTTGGTTTTTTGCTAGACACACCACCTTCTTTTTTTGTTGATCAGATCTGCTTCTTCCTTCCTTTTTTGCACTTGGGCCTTGCCCAATTTTGCTAATTGCACCATTTCTTTTTTAGTTTTAAACAGGATGACGTTTTTGTTACGGACACCACCCCACTTTTTTTTGCTGACCAGGTCTGCTTTTTTTGCTCTTTGCTGATTTCCCTTTTTTTTGCTAAGTGTACTATTCTTTTTTTTTTGTTTGTAGATGCACCAGTTTTTCTTGTTTTGCAAGTGAGCCTTTTCCACTTGCTATTCGCACCACCCCATCTTCTTTAACCTAACGTGTGCCGCAGGCTCCTTTGTTCCTCGATGCGCTACGAAACCACCGCCACCAAAGAGGTATCAACAGTTGATCAAGAGCGGGTTTGGAAGCTTAACAAGTCTTTCAACAATCAGAGCCGTAAGTAGCGAATCTTTTGGTTCCCCGTCGATGAAGATAATGGCGTCAGATTAAAGCTTCGAATCGGAGGAAAATGATGGTGTTCACAGTGTGAGCGATTGCTTTAGGTGTGTAACAGTGCTGTAGAAACCCGTCGCAGTGGCACTAGTTTTCCGATGGTGAGCAGTGGTACTCATATGGTAGTTTCGTCGGGCATGACGGCAAAAGCAGGGGGTGACACGAGGTTGCCGCTCGCGGTGCTGCGGTCGTGGCGTCTTAAGTGATGGCGGAGAAGAGAGCATTGTGAATGGAAGTGACCTCGGGGGCAACGACGATACCGTGAATGCGTTCCTCACTCCGGCGTATCATCAATAACACTTTATCTACACTTTCCATTTTTTTAACAAATTAATTTCTTGAACGGAGACATCTCAAATGTTAATTTCATGTTGTTAGCTGCGACTCCGGTACTGATGGTTGTGGTAGAGGTGTTTCAGACTTATTTGTCTAATTTCTTCCCATGATGCCAGCGAAAATGCTTTACCGTTCCCCACAGACGGTGTCAATGTTGCGTTCTAAAAATATAGAAACGAAATAAATAGAGGTACGTAGTTATAAGGTAATGATGACGGGATCCACGGGAAGAACTCCGATCTTCGAGTGCTCTGACGGCGCTCCACAACGGCGGGTGGGGACTTCCAAACATTCCAACGCTCAAGTCGGTGTCCGTTTAGGGTCAGAGTAATTATTATTAGATTAATAGTATACCTGACATAGTGTAATAGGTTATATTTTGAGCTTCGTGAGCCTTATCTTTGAGTCTAGCCCAATTCTAATAAAGACTGTGTTATTGTGCCCGACATGATATTCATAACCGGGATATCTCCTGATTCCTGTACACAACAATGGTACATCACTATAAGCTTCACATGATGCATTTTATATATTGCAGATTAATGCATCACATGACATATTCTATAGATTACATATGGTGAATTATGTAAATCTCCCTTTCCTAATTGTGTGGGCATTTCTATTTCTAAATTTTATTATGTCAATTTCCAGAGCACTAATAAGGTGAAACAACTTTAGAAATTTAGAGATCCTTTAAATTTTGTATGCTGGCATTTTACTAGTACGTAACTCATTTTTATTGGAAATGGGAGTGGATTCCTACTTAGTGAACTAAATTAATTTAGAATCTTTATCTAGAAATTATTGCAAATTAAGAGTGATTTTCCGTTTCGTTATTGATCATTTTGTCCATTAATTCTTGTTTTTAATTTACTCAGGGTTTATGGGCTAATGACTGCTATGCACTTGTCTCCAATTTGCTTACATAAATGTCAAATAGCTTCAAAAGTGATATTGATATTCCCTTGAATATGGAGGAACTTATTCAACCTTGAACACGATGTAGAAAGGTACCTCTTTTTTAACCTAATTGTTGTGACTTAACCTGGCGGAGATGTCGGACGGACAAGGTAATAGTTTTGGTAGGCAGGAGAGAATGGAGATGACTCCTAGGCTTGAGCTCCGACGGCGGTGGTGTGCAGCTGCAAGGACTCCGACGCTCAAGTCAGTGAGTGAATTAGGGTTGTGTATGTTGATAGGATAATTATGTACCTTGCATGGTGCATTTATGTTAGTATTTATAGAGGAGTGTATGACCTAAGTGTAGATCGTATTGGGCCTGGATTTGGTGCCTAAGCCCAATCCGTATTTCCTAGGCCCTAACTGCAGGTAGCGCCAGGCCTTCCAGGAAGTAAGCGGGACTGTTGTAAGGTATTGGCTCCGGCATGTATAAGTATATCCGGATACCATTATTCTTGTCCACAACAGTTGCCCCCCAAGTCGTCGAGCTTCTCGTAGAAGAAGTCGGCGAGTTCATTCTTCATGCCGGGCCTGTTCCAAGTGATTCAAAACCGAACATGATCCTAACATGGTCTTCCGAGATAACGATTGATTTTCCTTCGGCGGCGTGTTGCACACGCACTCTCCCTTGGGTGATGTGTATGATGATTAGCATGGCCTTGGCCCCCACGTTCATTAAGATGGTGTGACATTTTTTACTTCTTTTCTTTTCACCCGTTACTTCTTACTCCCTTTTTCTTTCAAGTTTTCACTTTCTCTATTCGCGCTTCTTGCCCCTTCATCTTACCTGAGACAAAAAACTCTATGACCTTTCTTCTTCTTCCTCCTCGCATCCTGGTTTGCAAGTGTTTGTTTTCCGGAAACACCCCCTCTCAGAGCATTTTTATCTGGTTCATCATCAGGTATTGCTTCTGCCTTTTGTTGATTTATGCTTTTAGTCTTTCTTTTCTGATTTTTGGGTCGTTCTGTTGCATTCTACCCCCTTCTTAGGGTTTAGTTTCTCTTCTTCTCAAAAATGGCCGATAATGTTATCGTGTTGTCAAGTGGTTCCTCCTCAGATTCAAATGACTCTGAACTTCTTGCTAGTTTTGTGAGGAGACTCCCGTAATTTTTGCCCCCCGCTGACTCTACTCTCACTCCAGGTACGCTCTCTGTAGCCAGTCCTGATTATTGTGAATCTTCCCATCTTTGGTTCTATCCTCTGTATTCACGACGAGTAGAGAGTGGTGAGTCGGTTACCCAAAGTGTAGGTGGGTGTTTTAGTGTGTTAAACTCTGAACCTTCTGCTCTTTATCTTGCTTCAACCCATCTTCTTGGCGATTGTAGTTCTGAAACTCAAGTTCCTATTGATCAGGATTCTGATCGTCGTGCTCCTAACATGTCGTTTCCTGTTATTCTTCCACTTACCAAAGGAAAGAGTGAATCTTTGTATCCCGGGGATCCTTCGGAAGATGGGGAGTCCATGTCGTCTTCTATGTCTCATTCCCTAGATTCGGAATCTGACCCAGCTTATTTTCCCTCATCTCGCTCTTGTTCCTCCCTGGGATCTAACTATTATTTACCTTGTCATGTAGATATGGAGCCTGTTCGAGATGAGATTCCTGTCTGGGATGGTTCTGGTGTCCCGGGTTCATCTGCTAGCATCTCGGTCGTGGATGTCGCAAAGGGTTTCAGAGCAGCTGCCGGAGAGATGGAGGGGCCTAGCTACTCTCAACCCCGTATAGAATGTCATCCGGACTAGTTAGGGTTGAAAATATATGGATGTTTTTATGGGCGCCTTCTACTTTTATTAAGGAGGAAAGCTCAATCAAGGATAATGTCCGGTTGAAAGCAGTGGAGAAGAATTGGAAGAAGTGTTTTCACTACGGCCCCAATTCCTCTGATACTAACACCAGCATTGACCCCTCCAGTAACCTCTCTACTTGCAACTGATCCTCCTCCCTCTTTTCTTTGGGGAAACACACCTTGAGGTCAACATATCCTTTGGGGATAATTGTGTCCCCTGTGAAACCAATTAAACTACCTTTGTGAGGGATCAAATCCTTGGATCCAAGTCCCATTTTTTTCAAAAAGGCTCCAAAACATAATGTCTGCCGAGCTCCCTTGATCAATAAAGATTCGATGAACCTTGAATCCATTTAGATTGGCGGCTATGACCAACGGCTCATTATCCCGGACACGTTCTTCTGGCAAATCTGCATCTGAGAAAGATAATACCGGGTTAGCTATAGAGGTTACATGTGAACAAGATTCTCTCGCGTCTCGGGTCCTTTTCTTGTCCTCGAGACCTTTTAAGCTGGCTCCCCCAGCTATTTCTTGGATTACTCCCCTGGGAGGGGATTCTTGAGTACGTCTTGGACTACGGGATCTATGTCGTCCCTCTGTTCACTGATCTCGGCTCTTGGGGGGAGATCTCAGTGCTTGGTTCTGAGGGGATTGGCTTCGTCGGTGATCCCGCTTCTTTTGGGAAGCGCGATCATAATTCCTTAGCCTGCCTTGTCGGATCAGCTTTTCTATTGCATCTCGGAGTTGGATGCAATCATTGGTGGAATGCCCACGATCCCGGTGGTATTCACAGTACTTGTTTTTGAATTTCCCGACCGTCTTTAATGGCCGCGGTCGGTCTCCAAGTTCGGAATGCATCACCTCTTTCAGCATTGCAGCTGGCGGGACTGTCATCAAGGTATAGTTTGAAAATATACCTCTGCACTTCTTGGGAGATCTATCCCAGGGTTTGTCATCCTTCCCCCGGGATTTGTTTGGAGGAGTAGTTTTTGTTTTATCCTCCTTTTTGGCTGCTTGGGCCTTCTCCCATTCCTCTATTCTGATCCACTTTTCAGCTCTCACTTTCAGATCATCCATGGATGTGGGCTTATCTCCTGCCAGTTGTTTGGCGAAAGCCCCTGGTTTCAATCCTCTGACAAAGAAATATAGCACCAAGTTAGGCTCAACATTCCTAACTTCCAAGACTTCATTATTAAAGCGTGTTAGATAATCTTGCAATGATTCATCTTATCCCTGTTTAACCATTTCTAAATGGAATTCAGATTTAAATTGTCGTTTACTACTAGTAAAGTGAATGATGAACTTATCTTTGAGAGTTTTCCAATTACTGATGGACTGTGGTAGAAGGTCTAAGAACCAGCGACTTGCAGCCTCGGACAGCGTGAGGGGAAAGGTGCGGCATACAATGGCCTTGTTTACCCCTTGGAAATACATGGCCCTCTCGAAGGCGCTGACGTGTAAAGTGGGATTTTTGGTCCCGTCATACTCCTTTAGTTGCTTAGCAAACTGGAAACCATGGGGTAATGCGTGGGACATGATCTAGGGAGTAAAGGGGTTGTCAATATATCCAAAATTCGGGATGTTCTCCGCCATGTGTTCCTGGTGCCCAGCGTGTTGTCCAGCTTGCTAGCCCCCAGGGGCGACAGGTGGCGGGTTAGTTCCCTCCACCTGGGATAGGTGTGGAGCACCCTCATGTAGTCGGCTTATTCGTACTTCTAACTGCTTTTCCGAATTTTTAGGTTCTCCATGCCTATCCCCATCATGTATAGATTTCTATTGCTGCTTTTCTGTGTCAACGATCGGATCTTTTTCTACATTCCCAGCGTTTGCTTGAGTGTACTTCTCAGCTCTCTCCTCTTCTGGATCCTTCTCAACAACAACTTTTTCCTTGCCTTTTCGTTGTTGTTCTTTCTTCTTTAGAGCTGCAATTTCCTTGGCCTGGGCCTACACCAGATGTTGCAGTTTACGAAACTCTTCTTCAATATTGAAATGTCGCGATGCCCCTTCCTGGTTGGATGCACCACCTTGTTGTCCTTCTCCTTGGCTCTGAACACTCAGATCGTTGTACTCCCTATTTCTAGTAGAGCAAACCATTGTTGATAGTGGATGAAAGCAAGACTTTTGTTGCGTTCCCCACAGACGGCGCCAATGTTGTGACCTAACCTGGCGGAGATGTCAAACGGACAAGGTAATAGTTCTGGCAGGTAGGAGAGAATGAAAATGACTCTTAGGCTTGAGCTCCGACGGCGGTGGTGTGCATCTGCAAGGACTCCGACGCTCAAGTCAGTGAGTGAATTACGGTTGTGTATGTTGATAGGATAATTAAGTACCTTGCATGGTGCATTTATGTTAATATTTATAGAGGAGCGTATGACCTGAGTGTAGATCGTATTGGGCCTGGATTTGGTGCCTAAGCCCAATCCGTATTTCCTGGGCCCTGACTGCAGGTAGTGCTAGGCCTTCCGGGATGTAACCGGGATTGTTGTAAGGTATTGGCTCCGGCATGTATAAGTATATCCGGGATACCATTATTCTGGTCCACAACACTAATCATTTCTGTTCCACCTTAACTGCTTAATATGGCTGCTACTAGTTTTTGCTATTTCATTTTTGGATGATGGAACTATCCACTTTGGAGGGGATTTTAATTTTTAATTTTAAATGAGTTCTATAACTCATGTAACTTCAAGTGCTTCCCTAATAATTAATTCCTACAGCTTGTAGAGTTTTTCTGACAATTAATTTTTAATTTCTTCGTTTCTCTCTTACACGTTTTTTCTTGTTAGTTTATATCCAATAGTACTTGATGAGAATGGAAGAAGTATCTATTGGGAAAATTTGGGGACCATTTTTTCACTGTTTTTAGTATTGCAATTTAATAACTATATATTATGAGGGGTAGTCTCAAAGGAGAAAAAAACTCAAAATCAGTTACTAATTCATTATAAAAAAGCTGAAATCACACAAACACACCTATTTATACAACTTCTAAAGGACCTAAAAACACATAAAATAATGGAAATATCTGGGCACCATGATGCTATCTAGAAAGCTCTATTTTGAAGGTAAAAAACAGTAGTCCTCCATGTGAGCACCGTTTGCTCTTTTGGAAGCTTCTGCCCTTCTAGAATTTGGACCATATTGCTCGGTTATTGGGCCTGGGTGAAGCTCTGAAGCTAGGTGCTTCAATTCCATGACATTCTCTTCGGGTTGGAGAAGACACGTCCTCGAGTCTAAACACATTCTTTATCAATGCAACATTTTTTCATGCATGCTTAACTCGTAATCTTGACTATGAAATTTTTGTTTCCGCTATGCCTCTGTCATGTGGTTGCCATATTAAAGCATCTTAAAACAAACATGGAGGAACACAGCGAAATTCTTGCTTGGGTAGAAATTGTAACATCCCGAAAATCCCTAAGAAGACTTAGAACTTAAGGGATTTAATTACAATTCACAAAGAAAAGACAAAGAGGATTAGTTGTAAGTAGAGAAGTCAAAAGAGGGACAAAAAAAATAACACGCATATCTGAATATGCACTGTCATATTCGAATAGTATTCGAATATGCACAGTAATATTCGAATAGTATTCGAGTATGCACAGTAGTATTCGAATATGGACTTTTTATATTCGAATATGGAAGTGGGGAATTGAATACAGGAGCCTTATATTCGAATATATATTCGAATATGGACCCCAAAGTCTATAAATAGCGGTGCCTTGTCTTCAAGACTCGTTGTTTTCCCGATTCCTCACTTTACAAAACCTCTGCCACGAATCAGCCAAACTCTGTAACTTCTTCATCCAAGGAATTCCATCTCACCAAGTTATTTCCTAACTAAAGGTTTCAAGGAGTTGAGATCCAGCCTAGGAGACAACAGGTGTAGAAGGAAGGGAGTTGGATACTGAGATTGGGTTTGGAGAAGAAAAGGATTCTGGAAGATTCCAGGTAACCCTGAAAACCCCAAATCTATACTTTGGATTTAGGAACATGTGCATAGGGGATGCTAGTAACATGCTGTTAGAAAATCAAACTAATGTGTTAGATATTGTTTGGGTTGAGGATTGGGTGTATGTTTGAACTATGCATGCTATGATTGATATTCGTATGAATTTGTCATGCTTTATGTTAATTAGGAATGCATGTGATATTGTGAAAAATGATAAATGCATGTAGCTGCATCAATAAGGTATTCCATAATTAAATGTGACACTAACTGAGAATTTGATATTGAGATGGTTTCAAAATGAATTTGATAAAAATTAAGTCCCAGTATTAGTATATTCAAATATGTATTTGAATATGGAATGTCATGTTCGAATAGATATATCAATATAACACTTCTGTGACGTAGTATCCGAGTATGGAGTGTTAGTAATCGGATAAGAGTATACTGGAAATCCTTGTTTGTATCATATATGCTTGATATGAATGTGTGATGCATTAGAACTAAAAATGGAAACGTTGAAAGATGCTCTTCCCCATCAATAGAGGTTGAGTAAGGGGGTTAAGTTCTGCCGAAAGTTGACCGGGTAAGAGGACAGAGCAGGAAATTGAAAGATGAGAATGTAGGATTATCCCGAAAAGGGCAGATAACGTGAAATGATAGGCTATAGCTAGTCTAGTACTAAGGGGACTATCTTCACGAGGTAGGTAGTTCCCTGGGCTAGCTCGAGAGAGGGTTGGTAGCCCGGCAGGAGGATCCTGGGGGGACGCTTGGCAGGACCATGATGATTATGAGCTCAACTACGCGTTACTGCCATGCGTTTTGGAGGATTCTCGGTGTACAGGGTTTCCCGGTAAAAAGGAAATAAATGGAAAATGGAAAAGACTTCATGACATGCATACATGTTATATTGATAATCCATGCATCTTTGGTGTGTGTTTGTTAGGGATTGGATTTGGGATGGTTTTCCAGTTAGACTGGCTGTAAAACTGTATAAAACTATTTTTACTGTCGACGAGTTACTCAGTTATATGTCGAGCATATAACTGACGGTTACAGTATTGCAGGTGGCTCGGACTCGGAGGGTGTCAGCGTGTGAGAAGTTTGCAGCCATCTTCTGTTACTTAGGTAATCATTAGTGTCGTTGTATGGCTACCTTATCTGGACTTGTATATATTCTCTGGATTGTAAATAAAACACGGATGTATATATTTGCATTTTGATATATGTATATATATTTGTTAATTTCTGTTGTGTTTTAAAAAAAAACTACCCTAAAAATTCAGGTATTACAATTTGGTATCAGAGCAGTTTGATCCTATTCGGACTGTGGTATCCAAATGTGTAACTTAAAAAGTCTAGAGAGATAAGTCATATCTTAACCTGAGATGTTGACTGTATACGATTCATTATATTGATCCTGATCAACTCAGTGTGGTGCGTTGTATGCAGGAAGACATGGCAGGCAGACCACCCGGTAGGAATCATTCTAGTTCCAATGCGATACCAACTCCGAGTGATTCTCCATTGATACAGCAGATGGCACATGCCATGACTCAAATGATGGAGGCACAAGGACGGGAAGACCGATATCAGAGTTTCTGTAGACATGATCCACCCATTTTCTCTGGTGGAAGAGATCTCATGATAGTAGAGGAGTGGCTAGATCAGTTGGAGGAGATATTTAGAATAACTAGATCTGCTGATCAGGACAAGGTAGAGTTGGCTACCTATAGACTAAGAGGAGAAGATAGGAGGTCATGTGACATGGGAGGAATTGAAGACTCTGTTCCTGAACAAATATTTCCTCTCTAATGTAAAGGATCAGAAGGAGATATAATTCCTTACACTGTAGCATGGAGACATGACGGTGGATGAATATGTTGCCAGATTTGAGAGTTTAGCCCGATTCTCGAACAATCTTCAGAACCAACCTGATGAGGCATGGAAGTCTAAGAGGTTCGAGTAAGGACTCAGACCCGAAGTCAGAAACTTAGTGATCACTTAGCAAATCCGGGAGTATCAGACCCTGATTCAAGCATGCCATTTTGCTAAACAGTCTTTGGCTGCGGTGATAGCTAGTAGACAGCTGACGTGGAAGCGTAAGAGGGAGGAAGGAAGTTCTAAAGGGAAAAAGGACAAGGAAGTGAACAGAGGCAAGGGTACCATTCCAAAGTGTGAAACCTACGGGAAGTTCCATAGAGGAGAATATTACAAGAACAAGAGAATTTGTTTTATATGCCAGAAGCCAGGACCGCCGTGTTTTAAAAAAAAAACTACCCTAAAAATGCAGGTGTTACAGAATGCTTTCCGATATTCCATGCAATATAATCCAATAGGACTCCAAGCTTCTAAATCGTCTGGAGCTATACTTTCATCCTTAAGCACATGAAAATCATTTAATACATTCTTTTTTTTCTCATTGACATTAGAGAACCTTCACACTTATAGTATTTAGGTTCTACATCAAAGATCAGAGGAGAATCTACGTCAAATTTATTTTCTTCACATTCTTCTTCATCAAAAATTGGAGGATCATCAAAATCATACTGAATATTTCCAGTTTCTTTTGAAAAATCCCGAAAAATATTTGAAGAAGAACCATCTTCATAAAAATCATTTTCAAAATTTTCTTCTCTTATTTGAGCCTCTTTAAATTCAATTATTTCTATAAGCATTTGTAGTTGTTGGCTCACAAAATTTAAATTTCTCTGAATGAGTTTGTATTTTTGCTTTGGTAATGGCATGATGTGAGAAATTTAAAAAATTTGGATTTTAAGGATTTTTTTAAGGCTCGAGGCACAAAGGTAATTTTGAGGAAGATAGGAGTTGTTCTGCAATTGCTAGAAGTACAGGGGCTAAACTACAATTTCTTGAAGTCTAGGGGCTTCTACGCAATTTCTAGAAATTTTTTGTAAAAGTTGACTTTTAGTCAACCCTGACACGTGGCACCACGTGATTGGGCGTTGATGGATTACGTTCGACACGTGGCAGATAACGTTATTGGATGTTGTGGATGATGTTAGACACGTGGCTGGATGTGAGTGGTTGGTCAATGACCACGTTTGGATAGAGTGACACATGGCGGAATCGGATTGGGTTGGTGGTGATGAGGTTTGACTCAGTCAACGCAATCACGCAATCACGTTTTCCAATTGTGCGATTTTAGTTTTCTGACTTTGTGAATTGTGTAACTTTGGTTCCCTAACTTTTAATTGTGCAGTTTTGATTCTGAAACTTTTCAAATTGCTTCATTTTGATTTTTTGACCATATCTCCTTAAGAAGCTAATGGTCAACAACGTTGAAGTTATATAATGAGTTTTCATTTGTACAATTTTGGTTTCAAACTTTTCTTATTGCATGATTTTGGTGCACTTACACATTCGATTTTATTAATATTATTGTGTTACCGTTAGCTTCTTAAGAAAGATAAATTAATTAAAAAAAATTGCACAGTTTGACAAAGTTAAGAGGATCAAAATCACACAATAGATAAAGGTAGGCGACTAAAATCACCCAATTAAAAGTTGAAGGATCAAAATCACACAATTGACAAAATTGAGGGACTAAAATTATCCCATTGATAATTTGGGGACCAAAATCACACAATTGATAAAATTAGGGAGTTAAAACTGCATTTAAGCCTTACATAATTTTTTATATCTCTAAAACTACGATGTTTTTTTAGAGATTGTGTACACAATTGAAGAATATAGTGTTTTTCTATTTAAAAATTAAAATGATTAATTTAAATTAATTAAATTATTTGAAGTTTTTTGAAAATAATGTTATTCACTTTGAAGTTTCTAGATCAATTTAAATTATTTTTTTATATGTTGAACAACTAATTTTTTTGAGTTCATGTACTATAACACTTGAAAAATGTGACATTTTTTCACTTAAAAATCAAAATGTGTTTTTCAAATTAATTAAATTATTTGAAGTTTATTTTGAAAACAATGTATTATTCACTTTGAATTTCTAACTCAATTAACAAAATTTTCTAGTTTTTTTAAAATTGTAACTAATTTAAAAAATTTGAAGTTTAATAAAAACAATGTGTTATTCACTTTGAAGTTTCTATCCCAATTTGTATAATATTTTATATTTTTAATATCGGAAGAATTTTTTTAGAGATTTTGTAGTATACACGAGTAGAATACGGTGTTTTTCAATTTAAAAATTAAAACGCATTTTTTAAATTAAATAAATAATTTGAATTTTTCTAAAAATAATGTGTTATTTACTTTAAAGTTTATAGATCAATTTACATAAAATTTTATATTTTTAAAATTACAATACTTTTTTTTGAGATCCTATATTGTATACTTAGAGAATATGATTTTTTTATTTGAAAAATAAAATGAATTTTTTAAATTAATTAAATTATTTGAAGCTTTTTGAATACATTGTATTATTCACTTAAAATTCAAGCTCAATTTTTATATTTTTTTATATTTTTAATATTGCAACTATTTTTCTAGAGATCGTGTACTATACACTTAAAGAATATGGTGGTTTTCAATTTAAAAATCAAAATTTGTTTTTTAAATTACTTTAAGTATTCGAAGTTCTTTTAAAATAATGTCTTATTCATTTTGAAGTTTCTAGCTCAATTTATTAATTTTTGTTTAAATTGCAATTATTTTTTTATAGATCGTGTACTCACTTGAAGAATATACTATTATTTTTCAATTTAACAATCAAAACAAGTTTTTTAAATTAGTTAATTATTTGAAATTTTTTGAAAACCATGTTTTATTCAATTTGAAGAATCTAGCTCAATTTACATTTTTTATATCTTTAAAATTACATCACTTTTTTTAGAGATAGTTTATTATACACTTGTAGAATACAGTGTTTTTCAATTTAAAAATAAGAAACGTGTTTTTTAAATTAATTAAATTATTTGAAGTTTTTTGAAAACAATGTGTTATTCACTTTAAAGTTTCTTGCTCTATTTACATAATTTTAATTTGTATATCTTTAAAATTGGAACATTGTTTTTAGAGATAGTCTATTATACACTTGAAGAATACAGTTGATTTAAAAATCAAAATGAGTTATTTAAATTAATTAAATTATTTGAAGTTTTTTTCAAAAGCATGTGCTATTCACTTTGAATTTCTAGTTCCTCTTACATGATTTTTTTATTTTTTTAAAATTACAACTATTTTTTAGAGATTGTGTTTTCCACTTGAAGAATATAGTGTTTTTCAAGTTGGCAATGCCTATAGACCCCTATGATAGTTCAAAGGATTCTCAAGATCACGTGGAGGTTTTTCATCAAACTATTGTCTTCCAAAGCGTGAAATAAGTTGTGATATGCAGGGCATTTCCATTGACACTGAACAAAACCACTAGTAGATGATTCTCGTCCTTACCAGAGGGATCCATCAACAATTGTAAGAGCTTGAAAGATAAGTTCATCCTAAACTTTACTAGTAGCATACAACAGTTTACAACTTAATATCACCTAGAAAGAATGAAGCAAAAGAAAGATGAACCATTGCAAAACTATCAAGGGCGGCTCAACATATTTGGAGGCCTAAAGTAAAATTTTGATATAAGGTCTTTTAAATATATACGTTAAAAAATAATTGTAACATCTTAATTTTTAAGACCGCTTTTTTAACTCAGAGCATACTCAGCGGAAATAATATACTGTTTGACTACTAAGTTCATCACCTACATAGTCATATATATAGTCATATATCTATATGTACATAATTGCCCCCAAAGGGTGTCTTACTCCCAAAATATAAGTTAGTTTAGTACATTCTAGAGAGAAACATGTCCGACTCATGTAGTCACATTAGGTACAAAACAAAAGGGGGTAATGACTGCCTAGATTATCACAAAATAGTCCTCTAACCTAAGTCTTCACGCACTAAATTTTTCCTTATCTTCTTCAACACCTACAATATTATAACCATCAGTTATATGCAAAACATATAACTGAGTAACCCTTGGTTTATAAAAACAATTTTACAATATTACAGTCAATTTAACTAAAAAATCTCCAATTTATCCTATTCAAATACACAACTCATAACATTCTCAATTAATGAATGTAATGACAAACATATGGATGTATGCATGCCATGATTCTTGATTATTTACGTTCCAGTTCTTTAATTTTCATCTTTTAACGGGAGTCCAGTGCACTAGAACTCCACCATAGTGAATTGGCAACAAATGTACAGCTGAGCTCATCTCTATAGAACACTGGTAAGTGTCCCTATCCAGTGCCAAAACCGGGCTATCTACCGCTTTCGAGATAGCCAAGAACTATCTATCCCTTTTGAGATAGCCCAAGACTATCTATCCCTTTTGGGATAGCCCTTTATGTACCCCAAGTTATCTACTCCTTTCGGGATACCCTTTGTTCTTCAGGTTATCTGCCCCTTTCAGATAACTCTACATTTCATTTTCATTTTACATGTCCACTTAGCGGTGCACTATTGGTGGGATAATCAACCTTCTTACTAAACTATTGTTGATGGGGGAGCTCATGTTATTTTCTCTTAATTTAATCATACATTCATGTTTCCACACATTATTTAATGCATTTAACATTCATATATAGCGTTACATACATAAGGCCTCTTAGGTGTAGTTGTAGGCTTGACAGCCCCCTAGTAGGAATATTTAGAAAAATAGAGTTTCTGGGTTTTCGCCGTAGGGAAGTCACTTTCGCTGTAGCGAAATGAGCCCAGAATTCCCCTTGAATCTTAAAGTTTCTTCACTGGAGTAAAATGGATTTCGTTGCAGCGAAAATGAAATTTTCACTTTGGCGAATCCAAATTCATTGTAGTGAAACTATTTCGATTTTAACCTTCAAATTGGGCAATTTTCGCTATAGCGAATCTCACTCGCTACAGCAAAACTGTTGCGTTCCTCAAGGCTTAATTCCATGTTTTCTCTAAATGCAAATTGTAACACCCCGGGTGGGACGCTACCACCATCCCCGGCGGTGTACTTAGAGCTTAGCCACCCCCTTTAAGTGGCCTATCCCCCTGCGAATAAATCTATTTTATTCCAGGATTTGGGGGACCTTCCGTGGTTCGAACTCATGACCAAAGGGCTATAGTCATGGATTTCTAAGAACCACTAGGAATCCATGACTATAGCCCTTTGGTCATGGGTTCGAACCACGGAAGGTCCCCAAATCCTGGAATAAAGGAGATATATTCGCAGGGGGATAGGCCACTTAAAGGGGGTGGCTAAGCTCTAAGTACACCGCCGGGGATGGTGGTAGCGTTCCCGCCCAGGGTGTTACACAAATACCCATGCAAAGTGGTTTGGTTCCTACCGACACCAATTCCATCAACATACAAGTTTAAGATTTGTAGAACACTAGAATGATAAATCATGACATTCCAAATCAAACTCCATCACAAGATCAAGGTTTATCTTCCAGCACAAACTCAAATTACTACCCATTTACTCTATGCATTTCATAATCAACATACAAGAAATAAACTTACTTACTAATTACAACACCCAAGCATACATATTCCAGCATCCCTATTCAAATTCAAAAACAACAAATCACCGCCAAGGCCAAGAACCAACATGCATCAATAATTTAACACACATGCAAGTGATATAACTAAACTCAAGCTTGTTTTTCCAAACACGTCATCATTCACTTCAAATCCATATCAAATTTCAAAATCAATATAATATATTCTCATCTAACATAAACAAAGTTTCAAAGTCCTAACGACATGCATGGGCTACTCTATAATTACTCTAATTTAGGATTTTAGTTGGGTTGCCGAAAGTGAAGCTCCAAATTCACAAATTTTCCCCTTTATCCAAGCTTTCCAAATACAAGCCTCCAATCACCCTTATTTAGACTTGGGTTCTTATAGTTTACAAACACTAAGTTAGTAGAGGACCCCATTGACCCAAATCATTGGTTGCATGTAAGCATGGGGCAGGGGGATTTGGGACCCTTTGCTCATAATGAAAATGCAACTAAAAGAGAGGAGGAAGGAGATGCATGTGCTTACCTAAGCAACACTTGAGCTTGAGGTTGAAGATTCAAGCCTTGGAAATGATAAAGAACTAAAAGAAGAAGAAGATGATGATGATCAACTTTTAAGGAAGAAAATGGAGAACCCTAGAGGAGAAGAGAGTAAAATGAAATTGTGAGTGAGAGTGAAGGAGAGAAGGTGTGGGAAGGAGAGAGAGAGGAAGGGAGATTGTGTCCTCGTTTTCCCCAAACTTTTCCTATTTGCTATTAAATCCTCTCCTTAAGGCCTAAATTGGTATTTTCACTAATTTAACTCTTAACTTGGAGAAATTTAGGGATGTTACAAGACTAAGGTTAACTATGCAGTTATGTATATCAATTAGTATATCATTTTTCACTAAAATAATTTATTTTAAATAATACTTTTTATATTCAATATATTGTTAAAATTAATTATACTTTTAATTTTTGTTTATAAAAATATTATTTGGGGGCCCAAAGCCCTTGCTTTAATTGCTCGGGCCTTGAGTTGGCTGTAAAGAGTATATAACTTATTTCAATGTAGAGGCTTTGGAGTTGAAAGACATTGAACCAAATATGATGCTTTATTTTTTGAGATACACATTACGCTCTAGGAGGGTTTGCGAATGATTTAGTTGGAGAAAAGCCGAATCCGATGGAAGAACTCAAGAGGAGGGCTGAGAAGTGGATCTAGATTGTTGAGGAATGAATGCGAAACAGCAGGAGTGATGATCTCACATGTCATAGGGACAAGCACGATAGGGGAGAAGTGGCCATGAATTTTCTTCTAGGGTTTACGAAGAAAAAAACGGAAATAAGTTTGGCAAGCCACCACGAAGTGTGTTTTCGAATTATATGCCATTGATTATATCAACAGCAAAGGTGTACATGTATCAGGAGGTTATGTTCTCAAAGTTCGAAGAGCGACCCCTACTTTAAGAACAAGGACAAATTCTACTTATATCACAAAGATAGTTATTCATTGTGTGCTAAATTTTTTAAAGAAAGGTTGAAAGGTGACATGCACCAAGTTGGTGAAAAGGAAAGCGTACCATGTCATACAAGTAATATAGTGAAAATATAGGTTATTGTACCCACTAGAACAGTAATGATTACTGAATTCTTCAGACTTGTGCAAGTTAAATGTAACAAATAATATTAAGATCAAGAATGCAATAAGGAGAACATAAAAAAGAGAAATAAGATGAAGAAAAAAGATACTTATGGGTAACCCAAGCCTTTAGGGTTCACTTGTGTTCATCCATTCCACTCTAATTTACTCCAATTACATTACCAAATTAATTGCTAACCATCCTTATTAAATCAATTATTAGTCAATGGGCATGCACTAATAACTATCTTTCCCCTAATTATCCCCTAGATGGTCACTCAAAGAATTGAAATAGTGAAAGCCTAAAGAACTTAAGGGCTTGTTAATTCAATAACTAGTTAGAAGCAAAGATCCTAAATTGGTTCTTGATAGTCTTTGTCTCGTCAACTTTGTAGTTCCATTAAATAGGTGAGAATTTTTATCTACAACTAATCAATTAAAACGCGCCTAAGAGTGGCTAATTCCTAATCACAAAATTAAAATACCACAGTAGAATTAATTAAACACAAATAAATATAATTGAATTAAGTATGAAAAACAAAAGAGTTCACCTAAGGTCCCCCATAGCCCTAACTATGGATTAGCTACTCCTTTACAAAACATAAATAAGAACAAAAACATAAAAGGAATCAATAAGAAAAGAGAATGAGAAGAGATAATCAAATCTCTAGTGGAGAAGTCGGAGTTTAAATCCTTCATCTCCGTGGAGAGGTGGTTCTTCAACTTCCTTTAAGTGAGAACCAAAGGATGAGATATTTCAGCTATCGACACCAAAACGGAGTGAAAACAATAAAAGGAAAAGATATCGCCTCTAGCTCTAACAATTGGCTTCAAATAGATATTTTTTTCTAGTAGCTCGGTGCTAATCGTATATGATTAGTTTAAATCTGTTCAAATATAACATAATATAATTTGATAAGATAACATGATTAGATAAACACTACAAAAAATTATGTTTTTAGCTACACTTAAAACTTGATTTTAGCTACGGTTTTAACCGTAGTCAAAACGCTTTTCCACGGTTGGCACAAGCGTAGTCAAATCTTTGGTAGGGAAATCACTTACCTACGTTTTTAAGCAAGCGTTGGAAGTTCAAAAATAAACCGTAGACAAATTAGCATTAACTACGGTTGTAAACCGTGGAGAAATTCTCGCATTAACCATGGTTTAAACTGTAGCAAAATATATTAACCACGGTTGTGAACCGTAGAGAAACATTAACATTGGCTACAGTTTATTTCCAAACGTGGAGAAACACATTAACCAACGGGCATTATATTTTTACATTACCTACGAGTTAAAACTGGCGATATATATATATATACCTTTAAATCTTTATGTTACATGAAAAAATATAGAATTTAGCTATTTAAAACATCATTATAAATAAAACTAGTCAGATGATGTTAAAAGTCTTTTTTTTTTTAAAAAAAAAGAAAAAAAGAAAACTAGTTGAATTGCACCTATCACAATTTAACACTATATCAAGAATTTACTTATTGTGGTCAATATATAAAAATGATATATGGATGTTGCGAGAATCGAACTCGCGACCTCTCGCACTTGAGCGAGTATTTTACCACTAAACTAAACATCCACAAATAATATTTTACTTAAAAAAAATATTACAAAAATGATAATCATAACTTACCTAGATGGCACATGACTTGCTTTCAAACTTTTTCATTCCATAAGAAAAAATCTCCCTGCATCCAAATCGTAACAGTTTGTGTAAAAAAAATATAATATTTTACTTAATTTCAGTGAGGACATATACCAATTTCGTTTTGGTACCTTCAATTGTTTAATACTTACCGCTAACTGAATAGAAATCAAGATAAAAGAAATCCCAAATCTCAAATCAATTTGTTGAATCAAAGAGTAGATTTCATTGTGCTCACCATTTTCTTTGGACAAAAATGAAAACATCATAAACATGAATTATACAAACCAGAAGCATAAGTTACCAAAGAAACAACCAGTGATACGGTAGTTACACGTTAAAACTAGTTGACCAGGTAACCAATTCAACAGCCAACAAGAACATGCATGTATAAACTAATTATTTTTTCTTAAG
Organism: Cyamopsis tetragonoloba; assembly: GCA_037177725.1. Lineage (NCBI taxonomy): Eukaryota > Viridiplantae > Streptophyta > Magnoliopsida > Fabales > Fabaceae > Cyamopsis > Cyamopsis tetragonoloba. The sequence goes on along the minus strand of CM074121.1, from coordinate 36,147,200 downwards.
ATTGAACAATCAAACCTGCCATGAGTCGTTAGCTGCATTTTCAAAGAAGATCGGTGTACTGATCTATGCTGCCACATTTTCAGGGAGAAAGCACTACATAATTGTTCAAAAATATTAGTAATACCAAGGAAATTGCTAAAGTGGAAGATTTACAACAAACAAACTTACCAGCCCTGGTATGAGTCTCGAAGTGCAGGATGGAAGCAAATTCTTTGTTTAGCCCTAAAATCCAGAAGAAAATCAAAAGACAGTCTATGAAATAGGTAGGCAAAAGACACAACTCATGTTGTAAAAGTAAATAAATTCATTTGACTTTGCTTATATGTTCAAGAAAGCCCCCTGCGTTTACCCTCTCCTCCTATTTAAGCTAATTCCCTAACTCTTTTGGCTTATATCAAACATGCATAAATTATATTTTATCTAGAAGCAACAATTCATTTGATTTGGTAATTTAGCCTTATTAAGGAAACTAGACAATCACAAGTAGAGACTAAGATTCATTAAGGAAACTACACAATCACTAGTAGAAACTACGAGAAGAGTTCACACTTTTGCCACAATCACTGCTCAAACTCATACCGAATAAAAAAGGCAAAGCAGAAAGAATAGAGACTTATTTCCTTGCAATCCTAACTAAGAAACAAGAATCAGGAGGAAGGGGAAGAACAAAGAATGCTGCATTTATGAGGAGAAAATGATACATTATAGAAATAGAAATCTTTACCTAGATGAGAATTGAATTTGGATACCCATACAGACATCTTTCCATGTGCTCACTACTTAATTTTTTTTTCTATTTTCTATTGAGAAAGTAATATGACTCTAATATTGAGTTATAGGCACAAGTAAACAAAAGGCTGCATTTTTTCTGTCTCTGCTTTGAACAGGTCCGAAGAGGTTTTCTCTGTCATCATACAACTCAGGAGCAGGCACTGTGGAACCATTTCTCGTTGATGAAAAGAAAATTACGTCAAAACACATTTTCTGGGTTGAAAAGCGTTTGACAGCACAGGGGATATTCTAGTTTGGAAAGAATAATCGTTTAGAAATGAAATTTCATTTTGGTTCCAAATGATGTAGCATACAACTCAATATTCTCTTGTCCATTGGCTTAATGATTATGGTATATATCTAAATTTATGCTAATTAATATGCATTTTTTGTTTTTGGACTAACAATATGCAATTGTATATGTTTTTATAATAGAGGTATAGAGCTCAATCAATGCACAGTTTATATCATTTGGCACTAAGAAATTTTAGACTCACAAAACGAGAGGAGTGAGGAAAATAAGATACATAAAAGAGAGAATGACTCAGCAGTTCCACATTTCAATTGTGTTTTCAATCCACTTTCTTCATATCACTGAAAAAATACATCATAGAATAGAAATATTTACCTAGATGTAAGCATATCATATTTTGATCCATGGAGCCCCTAAATGAAGGTTTTAAAACTCACCTTCTTAGATTCATTGTAAAACCCATACACTTGAGAAATCTGTACAAAAATTATGATAATAGGAAAATTAGGTCAACAAATAATCAACAACTGTATAAGTCATCAAACGTGCTCCTAAAATGCTTAGAAATACATTTTATTACAAAATGCATAGGACTCCAAGTCTAGCTATTATTTTTTCAATTCAAGCATAACAGTTACACTGTAAGCTTAGAAATAAATACCATAAAAGACCTCAGGAAAGATAAGCAAATTATAATCTAATGAAGAGAGAAAACATAAACCTGATGGCTTACATGGTTTCCTCTAAGAATAGTAATTCACTAAAAAATATTTGCTTACTGTTTTTCATGAGTAATGTTCACATGGTATCAGAGTTTTCATATACAAGGAGATTGATGATTTGGACCAAGATTATCACAATTATATGAATAAAGAAAATTGAGACAAGAAGTTACAATTAGTCCTGTGAGCATATACTGTAGATTATATTATAAGACAAGTCAAATTGGCAATTCACTGTAGGAGTAAAACATTAAAGGTCTCAAAACAAAACTGTCCTTGTATTCACATGGAAGACAGATTTATAAGAGAGGACTCTGAACAATGGCCAAGCACTGTGACAGCATAAATGAATTTGTCCTTACATAACCTGCAGATGAAATTACATTTTCCAATACACTTCAACCGTCAACCCTATTCAATGTGCTAGGAAACATCCTCTGCATATTTGGAAGCCAAATCCAACACTGTCAAAACACTCATGTCATACATACCAATTTCATTTTACAACTTGCTTCATCACTAAGACTAATTGTTAGTTAATTTAAACAAAATATCATGAAAAGAAGGAGAACAAGTAGTAAAATAGGAGAGATCAAGGGTTCAATATGAGCAGTAAAATAGGAACTCTAGAAAAATGCTGAGGAATAGAAAAATGAGAGAAAAATCCAAATCAAAACCAAATCAAGTAAATCCAAACAGAGCATATCAACCATTGAGAGACATGCTTCTAACCTGCAATAAAAACTCAAAGACAAGTTAGGGTTCCTGACCTCTAGATTGTAACATCACGAAAGACAATACCTCTACGGTGAACTAGGATTTGTAACTATGGTGAGGATCTAGGGTTCACAAGCACAAAATTAAGAGACAATTGATGCGCAAAGAGTGGAAATTGGAGAAGTTGGAAGCAGGCGCCGAAAAGAAACGTTACCTTGAAAGCCACATACCTATCGGTCTTCTTTGAAAATTGGCGACACAGAGGAAGAGGCTATGAGAGTGAAAGGAGAGTCTAGAGTTCCATACCTGTACCAGAGGAGTGCGACTGATGCGATCTACGACTGAGACAGACAAATTCAAGCGGCGGAACAGAGACAAAAGAAGGAGAACGATGGCGGCACATCTCTGTAACTGCGGCGGAGCTAGAAAAAGGAGCTTGGGTTGCGTGGTGGATTTGGTGGAGAGAAAAAGGGAGGTTGAGGGAAGACGCGAAGCGCCGGAGAGCACAGTGCGGAAAAGAAATGAGAAGCAGGGAAATGTAGTTTTGGCTTGTGGCTCCGTGCCTTTGTGATCTAGGTGAAACGCAAAGAGAGTGTCGGGGTTGGGTGGGTCATTATTTTTTGAATTTGGCTACAGTTGGCTGAAAATTGTAGGGAATTAGCTACGGTTAGTTAAAAGTGTAGGGAACTATCCATGGTTAAAACAAAACGTAGCTAATGTTGTTCATTTGGCTCCGACTAACACTGACCGTACTAATATTTATAATTAACTACGGTTATGATAACTGACGATAAATAAACGTAGTTAAAATCACATTTTTAGTAGTGAAATTATGGTGTTGTGCAAACTTTCATAATATTATGATTTCTCGATTAGACATGATATGATTGTTGATTTGAAATACATAGAGCTATACTTACTCTAGAAAATTTCAGATTGCTATTTTTCTTTCATTTACAAGGAATATGATTTGGGATTGTATTTTTTTCCTCTTGTTTGTAACAAATGTGATTTGAGACTTATAGTTTTTTCTTGTTGAAATAAGTATGACTTGAGGTTTATAATTGTATTTGAAATAATGATGATTATATATAAATATAATTTTTTAGGGAATCCATGTTAGAGTTCCATAGCTGTTAGTGGAGTTAACTGACTAGGTGCATTATTTGAGCAGAGAGGGATACCCATTAGATAGAGCTACTGTGCATGTAGATTGGACAGGGGTATCAACAAAAAGAAGCTAACCTCGATGTGTGAATTTCGGGAGGAGAGAGCTATCCATTAGATGGAGCCGCCAATGCACGGAAAGGGCTATAAGTGAGATAAAGCCACCCCGTTGAGATGTATGATGATTGGCATGACTTGAGAGAGGAGAGATGTATGATGATTCTCTCACGAGTGACCCCTACTTTATGTTTAGTATTCCCTCCGGTCCTATTTATAAGACGTTTTCAATTAAATTACATTTACAAAAAAAGTAGTTGAGTATAGTTAATTTTATTGGTTTTCTCAAAAAATATATGAGATACCATTTTTATTCTTCATTGAATAATGTATTAGCCAATTATAATTAAGAAGTAGAAATAGTCCATACATTTAATGGGGGTAAAAAAGAAAAGAAACAATAAATACATTATAGAAACTATAAAATGTCTTATAAAAAGGACCATAAAAACTTTCTGGATGGTGTCTTGTAAAAAAGACCAAAAAGAATATTAATTAATTTTACTTTGTATTTACTATCGTCTTTGCTTAGCCAGTGCTTGCATCTTAAGTTGTACTATTTGCTTGGATTTAGAAGATATTATTTGTATATTAAATTATTTCAAAACCTTCTTAAGCTTTATTTATGTTTATATATATAATAAAATTGAAGTAGTTGGGATTGTTTATTTTGAGGTCATAGTAATTTTGTTTGAATTATTTCAAAATACTACTCGGTATTTGGTTCTTCTTAATGTTCAATGTATGTCGTTGGTATGCTTTCACTGAGTCTGTGTGACTCACTATTTCTTCATTTCATTTTTTTTAAGTCATCACATTGCTGATGAGTGTCTTAGTGGGATTCGTGGTCTATTTCAATAGATCAATTGTTGGTAGGCCTCTTTGATTCATTGGCCCTGTTTTTTGTGTCTTTTTTGTTAGGGTTGTATCAAGATCATTTGATATTAAAACTTTGTACATAGAGTACTTTAGGAATCAGGATGGATTTGTGGTTTGATTTGAACAATTTTTGAGACGTGGATACCTTGACTTTTAGGGTGCATTTGATGTGAGGACATAATAGGACAATTGATACAACTAAGTACAAACTTTTGAGTCATAGGACAACTTTATTGATGCCTAATGTTTGATGGTTAATGTACAAAACAAGAAATTTTGTGCTATATCACATTTGATATTATTATGCATATGAACAACATGATTACGTGAAATTTACTATGATATCCTTATTGTTGTTGCGTGTTTGTTTTGCGCTAAACACATAAAAAAATATTATTATTTTTTTACTATTTGAATTTTTCATTAAATTATATTTGTTTGATAGTATTATTTTATTACGTGAAATTTACTACGATATCCTTATTTTTTATTTTTATAATATTATTTTATTTTTAATTAAAAGATATTTGTTTGATAGTAATATTTGTAAACGTTCTTCACAATTCTTTTAAAATGGTATGAAGCTTCTTCTTACTATGTAGTGATTCGTCCCATTTTACTTCACCATTCTCAGCTCTCCATGTGTAGTGTATATAATGGGCCAAGCAGTTATCAATTTTGGAGATAGAGGTTGGGGGTAATGTTGCCATTTCCATAACTTTGTACCACAGACAAAAAGTTGTCTGCTGCTGGTTCAGCTAGTAACAAAATAATATTTGCAATTTTGACAAGTGTTGTTTAAAGACTATGTTACTAAAATATTTTAACAGCCTTAAAAAAATATTGCTAAGTTGTTATAAAAATGTTTTTTTTTTGTGTTTGCAATTTGTTTTACAAATGTTGTTTGAAGGCGATGTTTAATTATGTTTTATTGATATTTTTTTTATAGGTCAAAGTACATCCACATGGGTTTGAACTTAGGAGCTACTACTCAAAATAACACTTTCCAACCATTCGACCAACATGTTGAAAATTATGTTCTATTGATATTACATAGGAAACTCTGCTCAAATTTTATTAGAAATTAGTAACCTAACTATTTGATATATGAATTTTTTTAACATGTGCAATATTGTGTAAGTTAAGAAATCAAAGGTAAAAATTTTTTCTTAGAAAAAACAAAAGTTTAATGCGATTATGTTTAACATACAATTAATAATGTACTCTTTTTTATCTTTAATTTCTTAACCTATGCAATATTGCACATATTAAAAAAATCCTTGATATAGTTATTGATTCTATAGAGTCTTTTGGCCAATTAAACTTGTTAGGTTAAATGATATTTATGATTTAAACTATTCATGCTGGTAAGGGGCCGAGGGTAGTTGTCGGTTGGGGGGCCTTGGCCCCCGCATTGCGAAAAACATGTATATATAATTTTACTGAACAGCCCCCCATTATTTTCTGGGACCCCCCCCCCCTCTCCCCATTATTTTTTAAATTTGATATAAGATATTATTTGTAACATCCCAAAAAACCCTAAGAGATTTAGAACTCAAGGTACTTAGTTGCAAATTTTATAGAAAAGAGGAAAGAGGATCAGTTGTAAGTAGAGAGGTTAAAGGAGGGACAAAAATGACTTGTATATTCGAATATGTATAGCTATATTTGAATATGAATGATCCATATTCGAATATGAGTGAGTGATATTCGAATATGGACTTTTCATATTCGAATATGGATGGGTCATATTCGAATATGAAGGGTTGATATTCGAATATGGAAGTTTGGAATTGATTACAGAAGCTTCAGATTCGAATATATATTCGAATATGAACCCATAAGTCTATAAATAGGGGACTGGACCTCCAAAATTCACTATTTCCCCCTCCCTCACTCGGTACTCTCTCAATCTTCTCTTCAAAGATCCTTCACTAAACCTCTGCCACAAACCAACAACACTTCATAACTTTAGTATCTAAAGAGTCTCTTCTCACAAAGCCTCTTCTTGACTAAAGACTCCAAGGGGTGAGATTCGTACTCAGAGACGGCAAGTGCGGAAGAAAGGAGTTGGAAGACTAGGATTGGAGTTTATGGGAAAGAGATTCTGGAAGATTCGAGGTAACCCTGAAAACCCCAATCCAAGATACTATGGACTATTAGGAACATGTTGATAGGAACTCAACATAATATGTTAGGGATTGTTTGATTATGATTATGAGTATGTTTGAGATTGCATGTTATATTTGAATGATGTTTGTGTTGATTAAACATGCTAGTAGATGATGCATGATTAGGAATTGAATTGAAAATATGAATGATGATGAAATCATAGAATTGTACAAGAGTTTCCATATTTTTATGTGAAGACATTGGGACTTTGTCTTGATGGATTTCAAAACTGTTTTAAGAAAAAAAACAAGTCCAGAGCTAGTATATTCGAATATGTATTCAAATATAATACTACTATTATATGATATTCGAATATAGAATGTCTGTATTCGAATATGAAGCCACTGGAACTCTTGTAAGGAATGTCTATGATATTGATATGGATATTTGATGTATTAGAACATGAATTGTGAAATCAAACAAAAAGGAAAAGTGGAAAATGCTTTCCCCCATCAACATTGGTTGAGTAAGAGGGTTGAGTTCGGCCGGAAGTAGACCGGTAAGTGGAAAAAGCATAAAAAAAATTGAGAATGTAGGGTTATCCCGAAAGGGGCAAATAACCCAAAGTGCAAGGCTATCCCAAAAACGGGGTAGATAGTCTAATGCAAAGGGACTATCCCGAAAGGGGTAGATAGTCCCTGGGCTAGCCCGAGAGAGGGTTGGTAGCCCGGCAGTAGGATCCTGGAAGGACGCTTACTAGGACCATGATGATGATGAGCTCAATTGTGCATTTACTGTCGTGCACCCATGGTGGATTCTCGGTGCATAGGGTTTCCTGGTGAAAGACGAAAGAAATTAAATGGAAAATGGAGTAATTCATGACATGCATACATACTTAATTTGTCATTGCATACATATTGTGTGTGTTTGTTAGGAATTGGATTTTGGACAGTTTTCCAATTAGACTGGTTGTAATACTTTATATATACATTATTTTCAACACCGACGATTACTCAATTATATGTCGTACATATAACTGACGGTTACAGTATTGCAGGTGATAAGGACTCGGAGGGTGTCAGCGCTTGAGAAGACTTTAGCAGTTGTATTTGGATATACTTAGGTAGTCATTAGTTTTGTTGTATGGCTACTTAGCTAGACTAGTACTCTCTCTGCGTTGTAAAATAAAACACTTATATATATATATATATATATATATATATATATATATATATATATATATATATATATATATATATAGTTTCTGATTTTCGATGTTGTGTTTTAAAAAAAAAAACTAATCCTAAAATCTAGTTGTTACATTATTTATATATTATTGGATCACTTATTTACTTTTAAATGGGTATAGACTCTCTTTCATATTTTAATTTGAGTAAATACACTAATTAGTTTCCTAAATCGTATGATTATCTCATTTTAACTGTTAATTTTATCAAAATTTCACTTCAATCTTAACTTTTATAAGATCAATCATATTAGTCTTTGATTGTATAAAAATTAATCAATTTAGTCCTTGACTTATAAAAAAAATTCAGTCCTTTTAGTCTAGAGTGTACTAAACTGAATAGTATTTTACAAAGTCGAGGAGTAAAAAGTAATTTCGATATAATCAAGGACTAAACTGACTGACGCGGACAAATTAAAGGCCTAAAGTGGTGGTTCACTCATTTTAATTTTCATAAAAATAATTTCTGAAAGTCTTAGAAAGATATTACTTATCAGATTTAAATATTAAAGAATCAACTTTGTCGGTTAACTCTCTAATTGCTGTTTTTCAAAAAGTGATTTTTCTGCCTAGAGGTTCTAAGCCTTATAAAGATGATTCAATTAGAGAGATTTTCTCTTTCTGTTTTTGGTACAGGTTGATCAAAGACTTAAAGGCTGAAGAATTATTATCTTTTTCAGATTGCAGATTATATAAAATAGTGTATGAAATATCTGAAATACAATTAAGTTGAGCAAACACATATGGCAGAGAGTTATGTTGATTTCCTGCAGTATGATACATGTGTTTGAAATCCTTTTTATTATCATGAAAACATACTAGATTAACATGATCAGTAGTTCCTCTTCTTATATTTCTTGGGAATTCTAAATCTAAATAATCAAGTCTACCTCTTTCAGTCATTATTTATCCTGTAGTTACCTATCCATCATGTGCAAACATCGTTTCCAGCATGGTCTTACCTTCTTGCCATGGTACTAAGATTACCTTCCCTAGCCTTCGGCTATACAGGACTCATAATGCTTGAAATTGGTTTTAATGATTCAAAAGAAATGAGTATGGAATCGCTTATCATATTAATAATATCATGATTTTATGATAACAAAAATAAGATCAAATATAGCTCATACTAATAGTACTCTCAACATAATAAGTTTAGTTCGTCATACCAGGCTTGCTCTGATACCAAAAATAGGTAAGTGCAGAGGAAAATGAATTCATACATTTCTCTTCTATGAACTTCCTGTACTCAGAATAGCGCAAGATAAAGATAGTAGCGGAAGATAGAAGGCACAAGGATCAAATAGAAAGGATTTATTTAGAGAAGTAAGTGGTTGTACTGAACAAGGTGTGTTTTCAGACTAACCATATCACTCCTTTTATAGGCAAACATAGACACACGGACTTGAAATCCGGACTTGAAACTAAAAATAAAAATACAATAATTGAGGTAAGTGGGGCACAACTTTTCTGAAAGTATATGCTTTCAGTAGTGATTGAAGGCCACACTTGTACAAAATTTAAACAAAAACCATACACGTAGAAAGAAAACAGTAAAAAGATAAAGAGATGAGGATTCCTTCCTTATCTGAAAGCTTTGCTGTTTGTCGTCTTCTTCCGACAGTGTTGATGTCATTGCTTACGTCCTCGATGACTCAGCTTTCCATGAGGTCTTCCAGCTCAACCATCAGGTCTTCTTCTTCATTCAGATTAGGTGCTTCAGATGTTGAGAGTAGATCCCAAACGGTGTTAAGATCTGGATGTGGTCGCTTGAGAGGTGCCCAAATCTTCATGGTTGATGTTTCTCCAAGTAGTTGGAATTTATTTCCAAGATCATGAGAAAAGTTGTTGTAGATTCTTTCTTCTCGAACATCTTGATTATCTGGTTCATAATAAATAATTGAATCCGTAAAGAACATACTGGAGAATTTTGTGACCATTCCAATAACCAAATGATGCTGTGCAGGAATAAATTTTCCTTGTATCATCTTTGGAGATGATGAGTAAACTCCAAGTCTAATTGGGGGCCTTGGCCTTAGGTCTGTCTGATTACAATAGGAATTAATAATCTTCTGTGCCTTTGGACCTAGAAAATATGGTGCTGAGCGAAACATTAGATAATGAACAAAACCATAATGAAAGCATTATGAAATTATTGCTTCATTAATTCTATCCGCACTGGTAACCCTGAGTAGCACTGGTGAGGGTTGTAGAGGGTATTCATTGTCGAAATATTCTGAGTATTGAACAAAGGTAAAATGAGGATAGGGTAGACGAGCTTCTTTCCTACTTTGCTGCAGAAACATTTGCATCCCAATGAGGTCTGCATCTAAGCTAGATTCAGCCTTTTGAAGGATGTCCTGTTGGACTTCTAGAGGAAGATCTTGTAGAAAACTTCTTCTAAATCTTGAATCTAGGTTCATCATCCAGCTCCACTTGTCAAAGGGAATGGTATCAACTTCTTGCATGGCATCAATCATATATTCCACTCTGTTAAGTTCTTCTTCCAATTCTCTAATTTTTTGTGAGAATTGTCTAAATTCTCTTTCTCTTCCTGCTCTCATTCTGGAACACATTCTCCTTTCATGGTCTAGATTCTTTCTCAAGACTAGATTTGAAATTTGTTCAAACTCTTGTTCTGGTCCTCGTTTCAAAGTTTCAATGAAAAAATCTACTTCCTGTTTAGAAAGCGTTTCTGTTGAAGATTTTAGGAAATAATCTTCTGCTTCTTTAATGGCATCTTCTAAAGAAAATAAACCTTTAAAGACTGGTTTTGAAGATTTTCCTATAGCCTTCATGAGAGAATCATAGTTTCTGTAGAGTCCCGGTTTTTCTCCTTGAAAAAGAACATAAGCCTTTTTCTGTGGTTTTTCCAAATCATTGGGGCTCATTTTTGAGAAATAATAATTAAGTGCATTCAAAGCATTTAATTTTGCTGTTGGTGTACTTGCTCGACGAAGAGCAGTTAACAACACATGCTGCTCTTTTAGAATAGGGCATCCATGTAATGGTTTAAATTGTTGAGGATGATCCTCAAGTAAAATAGGGAGTTGCTATGAACCAAACTGAAGCGTTGAATATCCTTCAATTGCTGAGGCTGGTTTCTTTCCTTTGTCTTGTCCTGCCATCTTTAAAAAATAGGATTGGTTAGGATTAATCTAGACAACAAATCGGCTGCATGATTATCTTTACCAGAAATATGTTCAATTTTCACATCAACACCTGTTCTGTAAACATTATCAATAAAATTTACCCATCTATTTTTAGAAAGCCTGTTGGTGTTCATGTTATGATAAAATTTTACTATGGCTTGTCAATCAGTTCTTAATGTAAATTCTTTTTTATCTAAGAAAGATTCTAAATTTTTCGAAAGCAAATATACAGGCCATTATCTCGGCATCAATGGTGGATATATTGGTTTTATAAGTTCCTGATGCATACCTGGCTATCTTCTCTTCAGATATTCTTGAATCCTTATTAGGTTTCCATTTAAGAATGGCACCTCATCCTTGTAAGGATCCATCTGTTTGGATAATAATGTAACTATCCTTAGGAGGGAAATCAAGAGGAGGAAGACTCTTAATAGAATCTTTAATTTTCCTGATGATTTTCCAATCCTGACCGTTAAATCTTCTCTCACCATGTAGAGAACATTTATTGTACAATTACCAATGAGTTTGCTTAAGTTAGGGATATAATTTCTTGCATAATTTAAGATCCCTAAGAATCACTGTAAACCTTTCAATGTTTCAAGGTTTTGTTCTTCAAACTCTAGGATTTTCTTGACAATATGGGGTTGAAGTTCATCCTTTCCATTTCCAATCTGTAGTCCTAAGAATTCAATTCTTGTAACACCGATTTTTAACTTATTTTTTGACAGAACAAGTCCTTCCTTTTCACACATTTCAAAAAATATTGAAAGGTGTTTAAGGTGTTGTGAGATGTCTTCAGAAAATACAAGGATATCATCCATGTATGCTATTATGAAATCATCATGCTTGTAAAAAATGTTGTCCATTTTTCTTTAAAATACTGCTAGTGCATTCTTTAAGCCAAATGGCATAACAAGCCATTCAAAGTGTCCTTCTAGGCAAAAGAATGCGGTCCAAGGAATGGACTCTTCTTCCATTGCTACTTGGTGAAATCCATATTTTAAATCGAATTTGGAATATACCCTTTTATCTCGGATTTTTAATAGCAAGTAATCAATACCTGGAAGAGAATATTGATCCTTATGAGTGTTGTCATTGAGTCGCTTGTAATTATAAACCATTCTTGATTTACCCCTTCTTTCCTTTCTGTTAATGACTACTGTTCCTGATAGAACAATAAAAGTTGTTGTTCGATGCCTAGAATTTGATTTTCTAATAACACCTAGGTTAAGGAGGTTTTAGATGTGAGTCTTATACTCCTTTTGCTGTTCTGGTGATGGGATGATGGGCTTGTCTTGTATTATCAAGTTTGGGTTGATCATTTCTAACTTACAAAGGATCTTATTTTTCTGCCAGTGTTTTACTGGGTTTTCACCTATATACTGTAATTGTTCTAACCTATTCAGGACCGGCATAATTTTTTGTTCAAAATGTGTCATTGATCCTAGGTCAGACAAGCACAATTCTCTGTTTAGTACCTCAGTTTCCTCACTTGTGGGTGCGAGTTCTAATTCTTCTGTTATTGCTTCTGAGATATTACAAGAAGCATAGGGGGATGCTTGGATTGTGTCAGCCTTTTTGTAAAGCTTTACAATTTCTGCTTCTATCTGTATACCTCCTTTGAAGTTATAGATGAAAGACATTCCAATGATTAATTGGATTTTTCTTTCTGCAAATTCTCTTATCCTTAAGGGGATAATGTAAGTGTAGGGCATGAGATATTCTTCTTTGTTGAAGATTATCTTAGCATTGCTTAATCTATGATTAGTTTTTTCTGATCCTCTTAGACCATTTACTATCATAGGTTTGTCTATTTATTTCCAACACTTCTTAGGAAATGCTTCAGTGTCTATGAAACAACGGCTTGCTCCCGTGTCAATTATTGCTTGTAACACTTTCTTTTCTCCTTCTGTTGTTACTATAACACTGCAATTCAAAAGATTATTCTGTAGAGATGCGTGTCTTTGTATTGAAGCACAAATTTCGTCATCACAATCTTCTAAAACGGGTTCTATGTTTTCGGGATACATATTCTCCTTCCCGGGGTTTTTTGCGAAATTTGGGCTCTGCTGCTCTTGTAAGGCTGCTTCAAGGGAAAACACTCTATCTTGTAAAATCGGTATTTGTTGTTGTTAGTCAAGTATATATTTGGATTGTTCCTGCACTAAAACAGAAAGGTTTGTTTTGTTCTTTGAAATTTCCATCTTAGGTTTAATCGGGATGGATAAGTTTAGAATTCGCTGAGCGTCTGGGATACATACTGTTAGACTGCATGTATCACAATGCGCATTGTTATTATCTGGAGTCAAGAGACGACAGATGTAGCATTTTCTATGCATTTCATCTAGTTTTAGATAAAATTTCCATTGATGTGAACAATCTTGTTGTTCTTTAGAGAGCACAGATGGTGTTCTCCAAACTAGCTGTATTACCATCATCATAAAGGATGACTGGTCTTCGAATGAACAAATGTCCCAATCTGCTGGATCCTCGTCTTCATCAACACTCACTATGTCCCAATCTTGAGGTAAATCAAGTTCTTGGTAGACTGCAAGACGTTCTCTGTTGACTCTTCCTGATCTACATTGATTTGCAAAATGGCCTGCTTCTCCACAAATGTAACACTTGCATTTAGTGTTTCTTGGCTTTTTAGTTTTGAATTTACGGACATTATTCTTGTGAGGAGTTCCTTTATAGTTAGTCGCTCTCCTGAGTGGTCTTTTGGGGCGATATTGACTTCTATAAACTCATGGGACATCTATGTTTTTACAAAATGAAAAATTCTTTGCTTGTCTATTGATTTCATTTTGTTGACAAAGCTGTTGAAGTACGTCGAATATGAACTTTTTCTGGGTGCTATCCCAACTGTTTGGTTAGGATATGCTTGATTCCATAATTCTATCATTTTGGAACCAAAAGGTGGGGGAAGTTTTCTAAAAAACTTCTCAGAAATTTCTGGTTGTTGGTATATCCTACCAGTCTTAGCTGCCAATTCCTCATACTGTGCTGCATATTCAGCAAAAACCTTCATATCATTAATCGTCAGTTGTTCCAGCTGTAGTAATGCTTGATCTTGCATTTTGGTGTGTCCTCTATATTCATCATATCCAAGGATCATTTGCCTTACTTGTGTAGTTAGGTTGACAGTATCATTGGCTAGATTTACTAACTGTTGATACTCATCAGGGTAAGCAGCTCTCCTGATTGGAAAGTTAATTTTTCTGTTGGTCCTAAAAGGTTTTCAAAGTATAGAACCTTGTCAGAATTTTCTGCAAACTGTAGGGATGCTAAATGGGTTATAGTGGCAGATTCCCATGTCCTAATGGTGTCTTCCCATTTTGCAATGTTTGCAGATGGTAATTCTATAGGATTAAGATCTAAGGGTCTTCCTATAGGTGTTGCTGTGTTAGTGGTCCACTGGTTTATTGGAGGGATTGCTATTTTTTTTCCTGCTCCTGGCCCAAAAGTGGTTTGTCCTGTGGTTCTTGTTTCAGGGACTGAGTTACTACTTTCTCCTTCCATAAATAAGTATTCATGCTTAGTAGCTTTCTTCTTGGAATATGGTAGATAATCATCCTCCACTTCTAAAATAAGACCTACTTCTTGCTGTTCAGAGAATGGATTACAAAATTCATCCTCTTCATCAAATCTAGGGGGTTTACTATAGTCTACTGGCTCACTTATTGATTCACATCTATATTCTTGGAAATACCATGGTTGAGTTTCCATAAATTCCTCATAGGATATTCCTTCATCCTGATTTGTTGTAATTACTAGTGCTGTCGAGATTCTTTCGATCTCTTTATCATCTTCATCTGATTTTATTTGAGGTCGAGACTCGTAGTCGTAGAATCGAATGCTGAAGTTATTTCGCCTCATACAAGATACTACCTTGGTTGGTGCCTTCACAGTTTCCTTCTTTGGCATAGTTATTGTCCATTCCTCTTCATTAAGAAGATTTGGATCAAAATCCTTTCCTGGGATAGCTCTTATCCCTTTAGATCCTAGATATTCAGCTATGTGGTCTGTTTGGACCTTGAAATTTAGGGCAGCATAATTGCTTAGTCCTGCTGTTACAGCTTTAATGAGAATTAAGTTTTCTTCTCCAGCTGTCATTCTTTCATAACCTTTGTTTTTTACTGTGATCATTACATGATTACAAAAATCAGATAATGAAACCCTATAATTCTTAGGAATAATGTAAACTAATTCATGATTTTCATGCATGTCGACTTCCATTGTCTCTATGACTGCTTTTGTAAGATCATCACCAAACTTTGTATCTATTAGGGTGACTAAGACCTTAGCTCCTATATGTTCTCTGTGTAATCCGTAGATTCCTAAAAGAACAGCTCCTAGATGGATAGTTTTGTAACCTGTTGCCATCAGCTTTCTTTTTGATTCTAAGTTTATTAGACTTAGATTCTTCTGTTCATTACCAACATACAATATAGCTTCTTCACTATAATGTTGATAATATTCCTGTTTATTCTCAAAAAATCTGTGAGAATATAATACTTTAGCGGGAAGCATTTTTGCTTTTTCATGCCTTGCACGTTCTAGCTGTTGTTCCGGGTTAACAAGCTGTATCATTTCCATGGGCTTGCGTTTTCGGAATATATTTTCTACTTTCTTGTATATACTGTAAGGTCTGATAACATCCCTGTTATTCTTGAGCTTCTAAGGGAACTACTCCTTCCTAGAGAACTAGAACTCATTTTGAACGAACTAAATAAAAATTAATTTTATTTAGAAAAAGATAATCGAGAAAAGACAAAATTATGAAAATGCGTCAGAGAAACTCAAAGTGAGTTTGAGGCTTTGACTATAAGACAATGCATGCTTACTTTAGTAAATAGTTATTTTTCTATATTTTTTAAGTTAATAAAAATAAAACTTATATTATTATGGTAGAAATTCCGCTCTCTTAAGATAAATATAAGGGTAAATTACATTCACCACCCTTGAGATTTGGCTAAATTGCACTTCTCTCTATTTTTGAGATGAAATTGCACTCCATCCCATTTTAATAACTATTGTTAGTTTCAGTTTTTTTTACAATGGTTAATTGATTATTTTCTACATTAAAATGGTTAGTTTTTAGGTTTGAATAAGTTTTTAGACCCAACAATTTTTGTTTTTAATTTTAATCCAACTTAACTCAAAAAGTATATTTTTAGTTCTTAATAATGTCAAATTTTTTCATGACATTTTTTAGGGGACCAAAAGAAAATTAAATAATAGGATTAAAGTTAAAAAATTTAAAATTTTTATTGAAAACTAAAATTAACAAATTCAAGGGACTAAAAATGAAATTTTTTAATTAATTTATTTCTTAATTAATTTTTTTGGTACATTAAAATGATTAGTTTTCAAGTGTAAATAAACTTTTAGTCCCAAAATTTTTATTTTTCCTTTTAATATAACAGAATTCAAAATATAACTTAATTAAAAACTTTTATTTTTAGTCTCTAATAATGTTAAATTTTTGCATCAAATTTTTTGAATGACCAAAAGAAAAATAAATCAATTAACAAGATTAAAGTAAGAAAAAAAGGGACCAAATATAAAAATTAGTAATTACAAGGACTAAAAAATTATATATTTATCATGAAACTAAATTTTATATGAATTAAAAACAAATGTTTAGAATTAACCAAAGGGTGGTTCGCCCTATAATTACTTTTTTAATTTTTGAAAAAATTAATTCAAATATTCTATTTTTAGACCTTTGATTTTTTTAATTTTAGTTTTCAATAAAAATTTTAATTTTTTTAACTTTAATCCTATTATTTAATTTTCTTTCGGTCCCCTAAAAATGTTATGAAAAAATTTAACATTATTAAGAACTAAAAATAAAATTTTTGAATTAAATTGGATTAAAATGAAAAACAAAAATTGTTGGGTTTAAAATCTTATTCAAACCTAAAAACTAACTATTTTAACGTAGAAAATAATCAATTAACCCTTGTAGAAAAAAAAAGAAATGAAATTAACCATAGTTAATAAAATGGGATGGAGTGCAATTTTACCTTAAGAAGGAGGTGTAGTGCAATTTAGCCAAACCTCAAAGGTGGTGAGAGCAATTTACCCTGAATATAAATATTCAAAAACATGTAACTAGGTTATTTATAATGCATTTGTTCTTAAAAAAGTATACAATTCTTGTTATAAAACTAGCATAAAAATACAAGAGAGCGAAGTAAAAAAAATAGAAGAACAGATAGAATGAGAGAATTTTATTATATTGTGTCCATCACCATTACAAACATGTCATATTTATAGGCATGAGAGACAAAACCTTCTTGGTAATATAAAGAGGAATAGTTATAATGGTAATGAAGAGAGGAGTTACAAAACTCATAGGATTCTTTAGGAAGGTGGACATCCACATTTTGATATTATTAATAACACTCCCCCTTGGATGTTCATTACTTAAGAATGTGCCTCGTTAAAACCTTACTAAGGAAAACCCAGTGGGACAAAACCTTAGTGAAGGAAAAAGAGTACATCATCTTTTGATACGCATGAGATGCTGCCTCATTAAAAACCTTGTTAGGAAAACCCAATGGGACAAAACCATGACTAAGGGAAAAAGAGTACAGCGTGTATCAACACTCCCCCTCAAAACAATATCCTTGAAAAGTTGTTGAGGTGAACAAATCACATTTTTAATAAGGTCTTCATATGCTATGACAAGTAGTACTAAGACTCAAACATGGTGAAGTTGTTGTCTTCATCCCTTGAGCATTAGAAGCTGAATAGTTGCTGGCATAAACACTTCTAGTGTTAACTTATGGAGACTTCTCTAGGAAGAACCTCGAAAAGAATAATCTTTTATACTCCCCCTGAATTTTATAAAACTTCAAGTTTATCCCAAATTCACAAATGTCCTCATAGTTGCCTCATTAAAAACCTTTCTAGGTAAAACCTTTTGGGAGAAAACCTTGACAAAGAAAAAAAAAGAGTGCAACAGTTGCTCCAAAACCTTTGTTAATAAAACCTCTTAGGGAAAAACTACACAAAGGAGAAAGAAGCAGCAAATATATTTCATCTTCAATGACTTAGCGTTTGTGATAGTATGAGTTATAAACTCGTCGAATATAGACCTCTTCAAGAGGTAATTGCTCAATCTCATTTTTTTAGAACAGTATGTGCTTAGTCAACAAGGTGAGGACATCATAGATGATACTTGTATGAAATAATCTTTTATAATCTAGGATTGATGTGGGAGTATGTTATACAATATCACATGGTACTTCGGGACCATTTCATTACTCTTTAAATTCAAACTTTCATGTTGAGCTATCAACGTTGCAATCAACAATAATATTAATTCATTTTGCATTTTACTCCTTATCATTTGATGACTTCGAGTCATAGTTATTGCAATGAAACATTTCTCAAAACTTATAAATAGGCATTCTGACTTTAAATAATAAGTCATAGAGGTTCATACTCATAAATTCTTTGAGAACTTTTCTATAATCTCATATGTGCCACCATATTCTTAACCAGACACATATAGTCATTTTCGAATAATTGTAGTTGTAGATATAAGAATTTCTCATAATAGTTCGAATCAATTACCTCCACGGTAATATCTTGATTCTTCAATATATGCATTGTGCATGCAAGATGAAAAATTACTTTACTAAGTAACTAGAATGAAAACATGTATTAAACATATTATAGAAATAAAATGCAAGATGCATGACTTAATTTTCTAATGAGCGCGCTAAAGTAATTCTAGTATATAAATTTAATAGTTTAAACTTCAAGTTCATAAAACATGAACTGCTAGTCCATGGGCCCTTTTCTATCTTTACTTGGTCGACCTCAAGATGGACGTACATATATGATCCCCTTTCGCTTGTCCATCATTTTTCGCATATGCGTATCGGTTCCACAATTCATGATATAAATTTGTTATTTATGCATCAAATTCATCATTATTTTTCGGCCGCGATCTGGTATCTAAATATTTCTCATGAAGTACCTTTTCTTATAGGTCATCTATTTTTTGTTCAAATATTTATGTCTCTTCAGGAGAACCTTATAACTTTTTCATCTGTGTATCTCTTTTAAATTTCCAACTGTAATGTTTGCCATAATATTTCATTCATAAATTGTTCTATTCACATAATGGAACCGGTTTATAATAAATTTCATTGCTAGCAAATATATCATACTTAAATGTAAACTTTATTTGAAAATTGGCAAGCTCTACAATACTATGACATCAAGTCATATATAGGTGTGGGATGAAGCTAATATTATCTTTTGAGATAAATTCTCCAATTTTATTCCTTGAACCTCCACTAAAAGGATTTTATTTGCTTATCACCTCTTATTGAACTTTTGGTTCATTTGTTATAATCTATTCTGAACTTATAGTTCAGATGGGGATCAAAATTAAGCATTATACATATGCTTACTTTTTGCATTAATATTTTTCTCAGCTTCAACCTATTCTCCTCTCCCTAAGTTGGGAAAAACTTTGATAATTTTTTTTTATACAACCATTCCCAACTGAAATTTCAAAGATTAATAGTCTTGCTAAGAAGTTTGCTTTATTAAGTCTCTTCTGGAGACATATAACCCTTGGAGGAGTATAAATTAAATGCAGTTGGTTTTCTGAGTACTCCTTGTGGATACAAATAATTGAAAGAGTTTTGATGATTCCAACCAAATAGCTCCAAGCAAGTGATTCAAGATAAACAACATGTTGTGCCAAGTCAAAGAAGACTTCATTGATTATGAACACAAGACTTAGGCTAAGCAAGTGTAAGGTCAGCAAGTTATCATTTGATGAAGCAATTTTTTATTCTTGCTTTTACACTAATGTTTATAGCCAACAAATGAAACTATAGCCACCTCCTAAAAAGTTCCTTAAAATAAGAAAAGCTGACACGTGTTCATTGTTTTAATCATAACTTACAAAATATTTTGTATTTTGAAATGAAACTTGTTCTATGTGAAACTAGACTCAATTATCTTTTCAAAAAGTATTTATTTAGTTTAATTGAGTAAGAAATGAAGAAGTTATGATACTTTGAAATCAGTCATTGAAAAAGTAATGCTTTTCTGTTCTGAAAAATGACCATTGTCTACTCTTTTGATTATATCTTGAAAACGACTTATCGTTTTGAGTTGAAAATAATTTTATATGAAAGTATACATAATTATATTTCCAATGACTGGTAGTTGGTTAAAAATGGACAAGAAATGAGAACATTAAGATTTTTTGAAGTTAGCAATAGTTTTCAGTTTCGGAAAGTAACATTTGTCCATTATTTTGATCATAAAGGACATATTACTTATCGTTTTGGAACCAAACCTATTTTATTTGAAAGTAGACTTAAAGAGATTTCCAAAAAGTGGTCATATGCATTATTTGGATAAGAAATGAATGAGGTATGACCGTTTAAAGCTTGCGTCTGAAAAGCTGTCGCTGAATAACGGTAAAAAAACGGTCAAAAACGGCCATAAACGACCAATAACGTAAAAAATTCGTTAAAACCTGATGAAAGCTCTTAGAAACACACCCTTTCACATCCCAATGGCTATATCTTCATAAAGGCTATAAATATGTGTGTTTTTAGCATTCGGATAACATCAAGCAACGCCACAAATCTTTTTTTCTCACATTGATCATATTAATTTCTTGTTCTCTTGTTTTTGCTTGAGTGTTGCTCTTTGTGATAACCTACTGATTATAGAACTTCAATTTGTATAATCTACTCTTGAGAGAGTTCCATAATCTTTTCTTCTCCTTTTTTCATTTAAGTTGGTGAGGGTGATGCATCCCTCATTGAAAACACTAGGGTGAGGCATCGCTAAGGATTTCCGAGGCTTAAGCACTTGGGTGGGGTATCCCAAGGTGTGAGAAGCGCTCTATCTTGTAAAAGTCACAAGCGCCTGTTAAAGCTTGGAAAGATAATAAAGGTTTGATCGAGACTTGAAGAACTGGACATAGGGCACAAAGAGGTTTAGTGGGTATAAATTGTGTTGTTTGATTCTCTCTATCTCTAACTCTTTATTTTCTGCATACTTTATATTTAGTATTGCATTGTTCTTCATCTTCTCTTCATCTCACTTCATATATCTAAATTCATAAATCTCGATATAAACTGTTTTGTAAAGATTTGCGAAAAAGTTTTCAACGCTCAATTCACCCCCCCCCACCCCTCTTGAGCATAGAGGCCCTTGTTCAACACTCATACATTTCTCTATCGTCTAGAAGATCAGTTATCGATATACTATTTTATACTTTATGATAACAAAATCAAAATTCAATGTATCGTATAAGTGAATTTCAAGTTATTTTATATCACTATATAAATAATTTATAAAGTATGAGCACAATAGCTTATTTATTTTTATTCACGAGAATCTTCTGGTTCTCAATATGGGGGTTGCTTTGACCCAAATGACCTTAATCAACCGTCTTAAGATTCGTAATAACTTATAGGCCTAATTCAAATATATGCTACCAAGTAAAAACTAAAAGCTTTAATCTCAAAGATAACTTTTCTAATACACGTCTTCTTCAAATTATTTACATGAAATGAAGGAATTTAACTTTGTCTTCATTTCTTTTCTTTATATAATGTATCCATCTTAAGTGGATATACTTGTTGAAACTTCAAAAATTTCTATAAATATCTATATTTCTTCCTTTGGGTAACAATAGCTTTTAATGTCTTTGTTACTTCGAGTAACAATTTATTGGCTCTGGAGCTTTCAATTATCTTCATACAATAGATATATAATATATGAGAATTTCAATCATCTATTTAAATATTTATAATTTTGGAATATTCACCACAGGTAATATTCTTTAATAGATGTTTCTTGCATCTAAGAAGAAGATGCATAAACTTGACTAAAAAATTTATATTTCTCCTAATATAGTGGCTACTTCTGGAGCACACTTAAGAATTGTGATATACCTACATTTACACTCTAAGAATTCTTCGGGAATTTCTCATTGTTTAATGGCTTAAATGTGTTTTTGTTTCTAACAAAATAGAGCAAATTTGGGTTTGGTCATCCTAATTTTTTTTTAATTTTTTTATCTTTTTTTGCACAAGGTCGTCCAATATCATGAAATTTAAGCCTTGTTTAATTTTTTCAAGATGATTCTTTAGGAACTCATCTTTTCATCTGATTAAATTTAAAGATCATCTTATTGTAATGTATAGTAAGAATTCTTCGGGAATTCCTTAATGTTTAGTTTTTCTCGAACTTTAAAATAATTTACGTTCATTGATATCATGAATGTATCATGCATGCTCAAAATATGTATTCTTCAGGAACACAATAGCCAAAATTCAATTTAAATGTTCGATAACTATCACTCTAAATCATTCAATCAATGATCATAACCATAATCTTTGTTATTTTCAAACTTATATAGACTATATTCACTTCTAAGAATGTAATTCAATTTATTAGTTGTATTTGAGAACTCATCTCGTTTTTGCAGCGTATTTGAGATTATTTTTTTGCATAATATAGAATATTGCCAATTTAAATACAATCATATAGTTAAATTATTGTTCATAATATAATCCAACCACATGATAATTTTATATATACACGTTTAATCTCATAAATCATCTATAAATAGCTAAATTGAATAAGTTCAATTATCTGATTTGGATGTAAAAGGATTTTGTTATGCGTTTAAAGATTGCATTCACTATAATATATGGACTATTTACCTAATTTTTTAGGTATATAAACATAAATCAATTCTCAGTAAAGAATTCTTCGAAAACATAGTTCTCCAGGAAAATAACCAAGTGATTTTCATCAACATTTGGTTCTTTTCCAAACTTTAACATGAATGATGAGAAAGTCATCGTTATCATCAATATTTTTGCACAAAAGATGTGTGACATTGAGCGGTAAAAAAAAACACCTTTTAAATATGTATAACTCATTGTACTTAATAAACATAGAACAATCCAACATCATTCTTTTCAAGAGAAGTATTTCAATAATTTTAGTGGTATACAGAAAAACTCTTCATTGAATTTGCAACAAAAGCATAATCATATCCTTTTATTTTTTTTCCTTTTCTTTCCTCAAATCAATGAGGCCCCCTTGCCTTATAAAATGAATTTTAACTTCATTGGGTATAGAATCTAAGAATTCTTCAGGAATTCTTGTAGGATTAGTTCTTCAAGAACTGTTTGACAAAAGCATATGATCAAGGAAAAATTATTTATTTCATGTCATTCATCAAGGATTCCTATCTGCTGGAAAATATGACTGTTCATATGAATTTCATGGTTATAATTTCAATTACATCGATAACCATAGCATTTTATGATTCTCAAAGTTACGTATCATTCACTTCTCGGAATACAATCACAATAGTACAAAGATGAAGTTCTTCAAGAACCATGAATGATGATCAGTCAACAACTTTTGGTTTGATGAATCCTACAAGAATTCTCCAAATATTATTGTTCGAGAAATTATAAAGTATTAAAATTAAGAAATAATTTGTAGTAAATACAAACAATGTAACATCTTTGCAATAGTAACCGTGAAGATAAATAAATAAATGTCACAAATTATAACTTTGAATACGCTCAAACAATGCTTTTGCGGTGTCAGAACAACGAACACTTTAAAAATAAATAAATCAACAAGACTAACATAAATAAAATATTCTAAAACACTATTCTACAAAAGTAACCATGAAATAGCAAAGCTCGTTATCGATATGCATATAGACTCAAAATAAACATGGAAATCATTGTGCCAATACGATATGGTCTAGTGTCAGTGCTAGATCCGAAAAAAAATCTAAACGAAATATGAGAATAGTAACAATTATGAATGTTATTGCAATTAGGCTCAAATAAAGTGTGACCTTTTACCTACAAACAAACTCACGCCCATCACAACATCATCAAAATCACAGCATAGATTTCACTGTGGTTGGAACCATTGATGAAAAATGTCATCCTCTCCCTCACAAGACAAGAGCAATTCGTGCTGATAACTTGTTATAAAACTAGCATAAAATACAAGAGAGTGAAGTAGAGAGAATAGAAGAATAGAGAGAATGAGAGAATTTTATTATATTGTGTCCATCACCATTACAAACATGTCTTATTTATAGACATGAGAAACAAAACCTTCTTCGTAATATAAAGAGGAATAGTTATAATGGTAATGAAGAGAGGAGTTACAAAACTCATAGGATTCCTTAGGAAGGTGGACATCCACATTTTTATATTATTCATAACAATTCTCAAAATTTTACCTTTATTCTCTTTCATCATTGCATTATTGCATTCAACTTTCATTCTAAACAAATTAATTAGTTATAAAAGATAAACATAAAAAAAATTAATAAATGCTCCTAAAGAATTAAAGAAGAGTACTAAAGCCCCATATAGGTTCCTAACTTTATCAGAAAAGTTCATATAGGTCCATGACTTTTGTGGGAGTTCACTTAGTTCCCTAACTTTGTCTAACGTTGTTCAGTTAGGTCCCTAACGTTAACTACCATTTTAATACCGTTAACAGAAGTTCAAATCAGTCCATGTATTTAAATCAAAAGTTTAAATCAGTCCTTATGTTTATTAAAAAAAAGTTCATATTAGTCCCTGTGTTATGTATCAAAACTTCAAATAAGTCCCTATATTTAGTATTAAAAGTTCAAATCAGTCCCTATATAATAACGATGGTTAACGTCAAAGACCTAGATGAACTTGGATAAAATCAGAGATGTAAATAAACTCTCATGAAAGTTAATAACCTAGATGAACTTTTATTGTAAAATTAAAAACTTACGTGGTAATTATTTTAATTAAAAAGACTTATATTATAAAACAGAGATATACTAAAAGAGTCCTGTATAGATTTTATTAGGACGACAATAATGCATATTAAGAAAAATGTTATAAGGTGATCGAGTTAATGTACTTGTTTTAAGAAATTCTTCAATGTTTTTCCTTATTCAGCATTGAACCCCCTCAACCATTTCATTAATTGTATTCTTCAACCATCCGGTCATTATGAAGTCCAAATATTAAAAAGATAAATAATAATGCTTTTAAATTTTTGTAAATGATCTTATAAAACAAAACATAATAACAATAATATCTAAAAATGGTTTCACAATATAAAACAAGGTGCCTTTTAAGGTGCACTCTTCCACTTTGGGCACACAATACGCCCCAATTTTTTCACCTGTTGACATAAGTTGTCCGATTCCAAAGCTGCATTCTTCAAGTACGAACATTGTTATGTTATAAATATCAATCGATAATTTAACAATTAATCTTATTATCATTTGGTTTGAATTAATTTTTGGAGATCTTTTTTTAGTTTCTGGAGCTTTTTTTTCCATCATTTTATTTTCTATTTTATCCTTCTTTGTATCTTTGGTTTTTTTAATTAATATATTTCTATTTGCCTATAAAAAAAAATAATTGAATTAATTTTAAAAAAAATAAATGTTTTAGTGCTTGAAATTTGGAGAGATGTTTATATTAGTCTCTGAGATTCTTGGCGATGCAAGTCCCTTACATTGCATTATGTGATGCATTTTAGTCCACCGTGAATTTAAAATTAAAATCATTTTGGTCTGGGACTAAATTGAACTTTTAAGAAAAATTTAAGGACAAAATTTAATTTTTAATAGCAAACATAATGGCCTATTTGAATCATTTTTAAAAATTTAAGAACTAGTATAAAATAAAATTATCGATGTTAATTGCAAATTAATGACAAAGACTAATATACACCATAAAAAATTTCTAGGACTAATGGGAACCCCTCCAAAAATCATGAATTGATTGGATAAATAAATATATAGAATAATTATACTAACTTTCCTTGAAGTATTCACTTATTACACTTACCTCTTCAACTTTTTTAAATTATACAAACTTTTCTCAGATTTGAACTTCATTACACTTATCTCTCATAGTTTTTGAAATTACACAAATTTCGCCTAAGGTTTAAAACTTCATTACACTTTCCCCTTCTAGACAACCCTAGGTTTAAAATTCATTACACTTATTCCTTCTCTAAAGAGTAACTGTAATTTCAAAAACTAGAAAAAAAACATTAATAATTAACGTAAATCTTAGAAAAGTTTGGTGTAATTATTCCATAAAAATATAAATATATACCACCTTTATATAATTTTCATCCATAAAACTAATAAGGACTGAAACCCAACATAAAACGAGACGAGTTATTTTGTCATCAGATAAACTTTTATGTAGTTTATATGTTTTTTATTTTTTGACATTTAAGATCAGTAAGTGACGATTACTTTGAAGTTTAATTTTACAAATCTTTCACTTTAGTCTCAATTCGTAGATAATCCTTATTTTGATCACATTTATTTTATATTTCACCTTTGTTCTACAACAAAAAGAAAGTAAATAATGATTTTTGAAAATCGACAATTTCAACTTGTATGTGAGCGTGAATTGAAATAAATAGTTCGTGAATTTTAAATGAGATGAACTTGAATCGAAAAAATTAGTTCGTAAAAGAACTTAATTTGAGTTTAACTTGAGTAAATTCTTATTGAGTTGAGCCGAGTTAAGACAAGTTCAATTTGATTCAACTCGTTTTTCAGCCCTACATTTCTATATTAGGATTTGCTGATTCAAATATCTAACAATTTTTTTTATTCATACTCATCTTAATGCACTTTGTATTAGTTCGGGGGAGTATTCATATTCTTTTGGTATTGTCAGTATGTGGGGAGTTGTTCACATTCTTTTTGCTCGGGGTCTCATTCATTTTTAGTTTTGGCATGTGATTCTTATGTGAGCAAATTATCATAGTTTTCTTTGTAAATATTCAAGTACTTCTATTACTCTTTTTAATACATAATATTTGACCTTTAAAAAAAAACTATAAAATTGATTTTAACCAGGTTTAGGGTCATAATTAGGTTGAAATACAACTTTGATCCTTTATATTTTAGTCAATTCCTATTTTGGCCTTTTATCGTTTTTTTCGCAATTTGGTCCCTTATCTTTTTTTTAAACACCGTATTGATCCTTTTGAGCAAATATGATTGAGTGCTTTTCTGTAAATGTCACAATAATATTGAGTAAGAGGCAAATAAAAACACTCAATAGTATTATCACAAAAGGATCAATATAGTGTGTAGTGTGAAAAAAATATTGTAAAATTTGTTTTTAGTCCCCATAAAATAGGATATTTTTTTAGTCCCTATATTTTTTTATTTTTTTTTTGCATTTTGGACCATATAAAATAAAAAATTGTTGCTTTAGTCCCCGCCACTAAGAAATTTTTATTATGTGTTGACTAGGATGGTAGAGTGCCACGTGTCAACATCACATCAAATTTAAATAATTTTTTATTTAATATTAATATTAATTAATTATTTTATTAAAAATAACAAAGAATAATAACCAAAAAATATTTATCTTCTTCTCCACCCTTCTCCCTTTTCCGTAACTAAAGCATACACATAATCAAGCTACACTTCGCTACCACCGAGCTAGCTCTCTTCTTTCTTCCATAATAGTGCAACGAGTCACCTCTTCTTCTTTTAGACTTATTCTTATTTTTTTGCAAATGCCTAATTGACATGTAGAAAAATGGAATAACAATCAGTTTTTTTCAAAATCAACTAGTATCAGGTGAATCCAGCAAGGCTCACTCTCTTTAAGAGGTCGAATGTAGAAATTTCCTTCCGATGTCATTTGCCAATAAGAGTTTCGATAAGAAGGCAACACCCAGTCTTCTTATTAGTATTCTTTTTTATTAATAATAAAATAATTAATTAATATTAATATTAAATAAAAACTATTTATATTTCATATGATGTTAACGAAAATTCTTAACGATAGGGACTAAAAAAATAATTTTTTATTTTATAGTGACCAAAATACAAAAAATAATTTTGTAGAGACAAAAAAATAAAAATACCCTACTTTATATGGACTAAAAACATATTTACTTAAAAAATATATAAGTGACCAAATTGACAAAAAAAAATAATAAAAAATTAAAATAAAAATTCACTAAAATATAAAATATAAAATATAAAAGATCAAAGTTATATTTTAACTCAATAATTATAAGTTTCATGTTTTACAAGTGTAGCCTACTAGCCTTTCTGGTCCGGTCTCACATCTCAGCCTTTGAATTAAAAAGTGTATATCTAATGGCTAAGGGTAGAAAGGCGCACACAGGGGCATTCTTGAAGAAGCGCAACTTAGACTAAGCCATGAAACAAAGTATTCTCTCTTATCCTATTTATAAGACCTTTTTTCAGATAATATGCTAGTGGTCATTTTTATATGACCCTCCATCAAAATTTACAAGCATTAATTATCTTTTTTTATATTTGTTCTTCATAATAAGTCAACTTTTTTTAATTCCAAAATTTGAATTACAAGAAAAATTAATATATTTTATTATTTTCTAATACATTAAATAGGATAAAACATGTAATAATATATAATTTTTTAAAATTTCAATACATTAATTAACCTAATTATATATTTTCTTAATAATTACAATTGTCACATTCGATCCGAAAAAAGTAATATCAAATGAGGGAGCATATGAATTTGATCGTTGGCATTTACTGATTGTATTTATTACTTGCATTTATTAAATATGAGTAATAAGTTTTTAATTTCATTGGTCCAACTGTGAATCGTTTGTTCTTGTTTTCACAATATTGACTGGAGTACATTTATGTAAGATGTAAATACGTCGGATTTTATGATAGGAAAGTGTAAAAGTTTTCCACCGCGGGAAATAAAAAAGTTAGGTTTAAATATGTTTTTAGTCCTTGAAATATTGGATTTTATTGACTTAAGTCTCTAACATTAAGAATTTAGGACTTACGTCCTTATAAAATTTGTTGAAGTGGTGATTTAAGTTTCTCTAAAAAAAATTTGGGTGATTTAAGTCCATAATCTAAGGACTTAAGTCAACATTTTTCACATTTATCAAGGACTTATATCACCCAAAAAAATTTATTAAAGGGACTTAAATCACCACTTCCAATTTTATAGGGACGTAAGTCCTAAATTCTTAATATTAAGGACTTAAGTCAATTAAATTCAATATTTTAGGGACTAACATCATATTTAAGTCAAAAAGTTACCTGCTATTATAAGTTTTATGTATTTGAGTTTTGTCCCTTTATTTTTCGAAAATAAAAAAGTTCCCCACTCGATTTTTTTTACCCCACCCCATTTGTTTAATTGACTCTCTCTCCCCTTCTCATATTTTCTCTTCCTCCGTCCCTTTCAGTTTCCAACACTTAGTGCCTCTCATCATCACATTCCATTGATGGTTTGTATTTATCACACGACGTCTTAGATTCATGGTGGATTTCGATTTAGAAATTTAATCAGAAATTGATCATCTAGAGGCGTAGAATCATAAACGAGTGGGAAGAATAAAAGGACAAAGGAGGAGGAGGAGAAGCAAACGGTCTCTAAGACATTGGCGGCGTCTTCTTCTTCGTCTTCGTCGAACGAGAGAGTCTGAGGTAGGACCTCCGAGAGCGGTTGAAACCTGAGTTTTGGTGAAGCTTTTTGCCACAAATTTTGATTTTCTTTAGTGATTGATGTGCGATTTATGTTTCTCATTGACGATTTTGTAGATCTCCATCATCTTCTTCATCTTCTAGTGTTATGGCCCGGGATTATCCTAACCCGGTACCCAGACAAACGTCACCTAAGCTCTATTAATTATAACCCGTTGGGCACGCAGGAACATGTTAGGCGAGATACACGTCACCATGTGGTTTCCTTAGTGGGCCTCCATTATGGAGATGAGGCCTAGAAAGGTGTACGTTCAACCCTAATATGTCAGTATAAAGAACCGCATGTATACTCTATGCCAGGTACGTTCTCATCTAATACATAAAAAATAACCTAATTCCCATATTGACTTGGGCGTTGGAGTGTTTGCAGGTGGCCACACCGCCGCGGAGGAACCTTTTCACCCTACCAGGCCTCATCTCAGATTCCTCAGGTACGATCACAACATTGGCGCCGTCTGTGGGGAACAGGACAAAAAGTTGTGTTCTCTTCATTATCAGCGATGGTATATTCAACACGTAACAGAGACTATAACGATCCAGAACTTGAAGATCTGGGGGATGGCCAGCAAGGTGAAGGATCTAATCAGCAACCGGAGCAGCAACCGTCCTTTAACTTAGAAATAGAATTCCTTAAGCTCCAGAAACTGGTGCAAGCGCAGGCGAAGGAGATTGAAACGTTGAAGAAACGAGAGCAGGTTCGGTTGGGAAAGGAGAAGCTGGCAGAAGCAGGCCCTGTGCAAGAGGTTGAGAAACAGCCTCAACGTTTTGGGAGAAACGGCGAAGAGGGGCAACAGAATATCCCTGATAATCTGGAGATTGATGGCAATCCGGATCCGCGTAACGCGGAGCGACAGTTGGATATCAGGGCTAACCACCAGAAAGAAGATGCGGCCCAACAAGATTTACGGGCGGCATCACGGATAGGTGATGCCAACCCGCCACCGGCACACCCGGTCGGCCCACAAGAACGCATAGCGGAGAACATCCTAGAGTTTGGCTACATTGACAACCCGTTCACCCCATGGATCATGTCTCACGCATTACCCCATGGATTCCAGTTCGCCAAACAGCTGAAAGAATATGACGGGACTAAAGACCCGACCCTGCATGTGAGCGCATTCGAAAGAGCCATGTATTTCCAGGGGGTCAACGAGGCCATTGTATGCCGGGCATTCCCTTTGACTTTATCAGAAGCAGCAAGCCGTTGGTTTTCTGACCGGCCACCGCAATCTATCAACAATTGGAAGACTCTTAAAGATAAGTTTGTCTTACATTTTACTAGTAGTAAAAGACAGTTTAAGTCTGAATTTTATTTAGAGACAATTAAACAAATGAAAGACGAATCTTTAAGAGAATACATTACTCGGTTTAATAATGAGGTACTGGAAGTTAGGAACGTTGAACCTAACTTAGTGTTGTATTTCTTTGTTAAAGGTCTAAAACCAGGCACCTTTGCCAAAGCCCTGGCCGGCGAAAAGCCAACGTCCATGGACGATTTGAAGGCTAGAGCCGAGAAATGGATCAGAATTGAAGAATGGGAAAGGGCTCAGGCAGCTCAAGCCGCTAAGAAAGACGACAAAGGGAAGAACCAACAAAACCCTCAAGCACGGGGAAAGGAGGACAAGGCTCAAGACAAGCCGTCAAAGGGTTCTCGAGGAATGTTCAATACTTACACTCCATTGACCGTATCCCTAGCCACGTTGTACAAGGAGGTGATGAATTCGGAGATCAGAGATAGGCCTCCCCCTCTCAGGAACCCAGGGCGGTTTCAGAACCGATATTGTCATTATCACAGAGACAAAGGGCATTCGACAAACGAATGCGTTCAGTTGAGAGATGCCATTGAAAAACTAATTCGCTAGGGAAGGTTGGGGAATTATACTCAAGACCCCAATGATAGAAGAGGCCGCAGGCAAAGCCCCAATCCTTGGGAGCGTCGACCGAGATCACCGCAAGCCAACCGACATCCGATGCCCGAAACCCGGAATAGATCCCGGAGCCCTAGGCGCAACCAGGGATCCCCACAAAAGGGGGTGATACAAGTTATAGCAGGGGGAATTAGCTGGAAAGGGATTGGTAGATAAAAAACGAACTTGTGACACCAGGGACTCATGTTCACAGATAACCCAGGTAAAAAACCCGACTTTATCCTTCTCTGACGATGATTTACCTCAGGAGCTAGTCAGAGACAATGAGCCTCTGGTGATAGCCACAAGTATGGCGGGATTCGAAGTCCACCGTATCTTCGTAGACCAAGGAAGTTCGGCGGACATTATGTTCTGGAGCTTGTTCGACAAGCTAGGCCTGGGGACCAAAGACCTAACTCCCCATAAAGGTAGCTTGATCGGTTTCACTGGAGACACTGTCATGCCAAAGGGATATGTTGATCTAAAAGTCTCATTCGGGCAAAAGCCGGACATCAAGGCGTTAATGATCAGATTCATCGTCGTGGATTGCCCCTCGGCCTATAACGCCATACTAGGCCGCCCAACTATGAATCACTTGGGCGCGATTGTCTCAACTGTACATTTGGCTATGAAGTTCCCTGGAGAAAAGGGATCCGTCATTACGGTAAGAGGAAAAGGCAATGACGCTAGGCGATGCTACCAAGAGAGCCTGAAAATTATGAAAACACCCACACAACCCGTTGAGGTTCCTGAAGGAAAAGGTAAGAAGAAGATGGAGCACCGGGATTCGACGCAAGGGGCGGGGGTAATGATGACAAATCTTGATCCCCACGCTGATTTCGAAGAATAGAGGGCCTCAACCAGAGGGAGAACAGATTTTGGTCCAAATCGGCCAGAATACAGATCAAACAGTGAAAGTAGGAGCAAATTTGCCCCCATCCATCATGGGGCGACTTATTGAGCTTCTCAAAAGAAATATCGATTTATTTGCTTGGGTCTCATCTGATATGCCAGGAGTAAAGCCAGAACTAGCATGCCATCGATTGTCTATCAAGCCGGGATGCAAACCGGTAGCTCAGAAAAAACGAAAGATGGGGCCCGAGAGGACAGAAGCCATTGAGAAACAAGTCAAGGAGCTCCTAGAAGCCGGGTTTATCCGGGAAATACGCTATGCGGAATGGCTTTCAAATGTCGTAATGGTGAAAAAAGCAAATGGGAAGTGGCGAATGTGTACAGATTACACGGACCTGAATAAAGCTTGCCCGAAAGACCCCTTCCCATTACCATGCATTGACAAGTTGGTAGACAATTCGGCGGGATATAGGTATCTATCCTTTATGGATGCTTACTTGGGGTACAATCAGATACCGATGTATCCCGATGATCAGGAGAAAACCGCCTTCATCATCGACATGGGGGTATACTGTTACAACATGATGCCATTCGGTCTGAAGAATGCTGGCACGACTTACCAAATGATGATGAGTAAAGTCTTTAAGGAACAAATTGGCCGGGTCTTGGAAGTCTACATTGACGATATGATAGTCAAAACTCCAGAACTTGGGGATCCAGTGGCAGCCTTGGAGGAAACCTTCGGCCAGATACGCAGGTATGATCTCAGATTAAATCCAAACAAATGTACTTTTGGCGTAGAAGCCGGTAAATTTTTGGGATTTATGTTAACTAATCGGGGGATTGAGGTCAACCCGGACAAGTGTAGTGCTGTTCTAAAAATGCAGAGTCCAAGAACCGTGAAAGAAGTTCAGTAATTGACGGGAAGAATAGCGGCGTTAACCCGTTTCTTGCCGGCCTCTGCCAAAAGATGCTTGCCTTTCTTCAAGACGCTTCGTAGGAAGAAGAACTTTGAATGGAATGTAGATTGTGAGCAAGCTTTTCAAGAACTAAAGGGAGTTCTAGCCTCACCTCCAGTTTTATCAAAACCGGATCCCGGCCAAAACTTGTATGTATACTTGGCGGTATCTGATGAAGCAGTAAGCGCCATTTTGATCAAGGAGGATTCCCGGTCTCAGAGTCCGATATACTTCGTTTCCAAAGCCTTGCAGTGATCGGAGGTGAATTATCAAAGGTTAGAAAAAGTGGCGTACTCTTTATTATTAGCATCAAGACTCTTGCGTCTATATTTCCAATGCCACCCTATCACGGTTCGCACTAATCAACCAATAAGGCAAGTCCTGCACAAACCAGATCTCGCCGGAAGAATGATGGCTTGGGCAATTGAGCTTTCACAATACGACATCACTTATGAGCCAAGGCAAGCAATAAAAGCTCAAGTCTTAGCAGAGTTCGTAGCCGAAATGACTCATCCTGGGGAACAGAATCAAGGATCTTGGACGATATATGTAGATGGTTCCTCAAATGTTAAAGTATCCGGAGCCGGGATACTCATTGAAAATGATCAGGGAGTAGTGATTGAATATTCCCTTAAATTCGAATTCCCGACTTCAAACAATCAGAGAATACGAAGCATGCCTGGCAGGAATAAGAGTAGCTAAGGAATTGGGAGCCACAACAGTAACACTATGTTCAGATTCACAGTTGGTAGTATCCCAAATCAGAGGAGATTCCCAGGCAAAAGAACCATTGATGCAGAAGTATCTTGCCTTGGTCAGAGAGAACTTAGTGGGATTCTCAAGATTTGAGATCAAACATGTCCCACGTTCAGAAAACAGTAGAGCTGATTTGTTATCTAAACTGGCAAGTACAAAGTCGGCCTCGGTCCTACGCTCAGTAATAGAAGAGATCATCCCGGCACCCGGGGCAATTCTCCAGGTAGAAAGCGAAGATTGGAGAACTCCGTTGAAGAGTTATATCGCAAAAGGGATACTGCCCCAAGATCAGAAGGAAGCTAAACAGATCGTCCAGAAGTCAACCAGATATGCTGTAATTGAAGGTCATCTCTTCAGAAAGGGGTTGTCCACCCCGTTACTCAAATGCATCGGACCTACTGAAGTCTGGTATATACTAGCAGAAGTACACGAAGGCAGCTGTGGACACCATATTGGCGGGAAATCGTTAGCAAGGAAGTCTCTGCGGGCGGGATATTTTTGGCCCACAATGAATTCAGATTCAGCGGAATACGTTAAGAAATGCCAGAAGTGTCAAGAACACAGTCCCCTCACTAACATTCCCGCCGAAAATCTGCACAGCATTTCAACACCTTGGCCTTTTCATACGTGGGGCTTGGATCTCCTGGGACCATTCACACCCGCGATAGGTCAATTAAAGCATTTAATTGTTGCTATTGATTATTATACCAAATGGATTGAATTGGAACCACTGGCCAGCATAGTGTCTATAAAAATACAAAACTTTGTTTTCAAACAAATTATACGCCGTTTCGATGTCCCAGTAGAGATTATCTGTGATAATGGGACTCAATTCACGGATAAGGAATTTCGAGAAATGTTAGCAGGACTCCATATCAAACAGTATTTTGCCAGTGTGGAGCATCCCCAGTCAAATGGCCAAGCGGAATCAGCGAACAAGGTCATTTTGAATGGCCTAAGAAAGAGGTTTGAGAAAGCAGGAGCAAGTTGGACAGAAAATTTATATCAAGTGCTTTGGAGTTATAGAATTACAATCCACAGTACTACCGGGGAAACTCCCTTCAGAATGGTATACGGATCAGATGCAGTTATCCCGGTAGAAATCGACCAACCGTCTTGGCGAGTGATGTATCCCACTGAGAACAACGAACAATTACTTCGAGAAGATTCGGATATGATAGATGAAGTGCGAGAAGTCGCTAGGATTCGAGAATTGTCAAGGAAACAACAGATAGCACAGAGATACAACCTTATGGTAGTTAAAAGAAATTTTCAGGTGGGCGACTTAGTCATGAGAAGAGCCAGCATTGGCAATCGAAACGTTAAGGATGGTAAGCTCAAAGCGAATTGGGAAGGTCCATACCGGGTGAAGCAAGCAAATGAGAAAGGTGCCGACCACCTAGAAACTTTGAAAGGCAAAGAGTTACCAAGAACTTTGAATGTCGCTGATCTGCGGCGGTATTATAGTTAAACAAGCATGCAACTTTGATTATGTAACAAGGGGTACTCTTTTTCCTGCAGCAGATTTTATCCCTAAGGAGGGTTTTTCTGCTGGAGGTTTTAACGAGGCCCCACCTGTCAATTCCCATGCAATAAATTGATTTATTTGATATTTCTGTCATTACTACTTTGTGTTCAATAAAGCGCAGGAATCATAGTAACATCCCGGAAGATGCACACGACGACATTAAAATGGCCGTAAAGCCGAAGGCCAAGGTCCCTTCAAAGAAGGCGATAAAGGCCATAACGACATTAAAACGGCTTGTGAAGCCGAAGGCCAAGGTCCCTTCAAAGAAGGCGATAAAGGCCATAACGACATTAAAACGGCTTACAAAGCCAAAGGCCAAGGTCCCTTCAAAGAAGGCGATAAAGGCCATAACGACATTAAAACGACTTACAAAGCCGAAGGCCAAGGTCTCTTCAATGAAGATGATAAAGGCCACGACGATATTAAACGGCTTATCAAACCAAAAACCAAGGTCCCTCAAAGAAGGCGAAAAAGGTCACGGTCATACCGACATCATAACTCAAAAAGCGCTTAGAAAATAAATGATAAACGCAAATTGGACTTCAGCAAATGGATACTTAGAAATATGTCAAAATTACAAGCCAAAGGCCACAAAACGAAAATTAAAAGAAGTTAAAAATACAAAGGAAATAAAAAGCATTAAGCTCCCGTCTCGACATCGGCTTTACCTTCTTCGGCTGGAGGAGGAGAGTCATAGTTAAAAGGCTCCAACTTCCCAGGATCCAGCAAAACAGGATTTTGATGGTCATGGAAGTCCCAGAACTGGCCATCTTTCACACCATGGAATGGATCCAGGCCACGAAGGTTGAGCTCCACCCCGGGATTCAGGAAGACGATAGATCGGACAGCTTCACGATAAGCGTCGAATCCCGCTTCCTTGAGCTCGCTCATCATCTCGTCATCTTTCACCTCTAGGGTGTTTTGTAGCTCAACCACTTGAGCTTTAAGATGGACCACTTCCCCAGCCGATTCCTTCAGTTTGGTGGCATTTAAATCCGCCTTGCTTTTCTCGGCCTTCAGCAGGTCATCTTTCTCCGCCAGAACCCAATCTTTTTTCTCCATCTGTGCCTGAAGAGATGCAAGCTGACCTTCCAGGAGGCTGGAACTTTCTTTGGATTTCCTTAGGAGAATCTCCTTCAGCTCAATCTCGTCTTGAGCATCTCGGAGCTCCCCCTTAAGCCGAGATACCTCCTCGGAA
Organism: Cyamopsis tetragonoloba; assembly: GCA_037177725.1. Taxonomy (NCBI): domain Eukaryota; kingdom Viridiplantae; phylum Streptophyta; class Magnoliopsida; order Fabales; family Fabaceae; genus Cyamopsis; species Cyamopsis tetragonoloba. The sequence goes on along the minus strand of CM074121.1, from coordinate 36,110,332 downwards.
TGATCCGCTTCATCCTGGACAGATTGGAGCAGGGACAAACCCATGGACATCCAGCCCATTAAGAATTGAACTTGACCCTGCAATAAAAGAAGAATTAACAGGTTACCACATGAACAAGGAAGCTTCAACGAAATAAAAACATAAGGCAAGATGTTACCTTCCGGGTTTCAGCACTCCCCTGTTGAAAAAAATCACCATGCCTAAATTGGATGCTAGGAGGACGAAAGCCCTCCCAGACTTGAGGCTGGTGGGAAACCAACGGAATCAGAGTCGTCGGAGATTTATCTCCAACTGGCACTTGCTCAACTACACATGACATCCCACAAATACAAAATAAAAATCCAGGCAAGCAAGGCATACGAGTAAGGAATATTATAAGGAAAAAACAATTCTTACCTTGGGTAACATGTGCTCTCTTGTTTTGGCAGACTTCTCCTCCTTTCTTAACTCCTGCAATTACAGAAGCCTTTCCTGCCAATGGCTGGTCTCGGGCGACAGATGCCACTTTAATCGCCCTTCCGGCATTACTTCCCGTCGCCGTTTCAACTATGCCGGGAGACTGGGAACTCGGCGGGTTGACCTTGCCTTTTCCTTTGGCGTCCTTCGCAGCCTTGGCATCATAACGGGCAGAGAATTTAGTCATAATTTCGGCTGCAAAACAAAAGACTGTCAGGTTACTAAATAACATAGTTAAAAATGAAGAAGCTCAGGAAAGAGAAAAGTCGGTACATAAACACGCAGCAGGACTAGCACTGGAGGACCCAAGTACATCACGGCAATGGATGGCCATCCCTTGGCTAGTAACAAAGTCGTGCAAGTTATTGAAGGTCTTTTCATCGTCATCATTGAGGAAGCCGCACTCCAATTCCTCACAAGTAAGCGACTTGGAGTAATGGTCAACCGACCAATAAAGAGGAAAGAGCGGTTCACGATCAGCCTGCTCCCAGAAAGCCACGAAGTTATCATCTCGGGTTGTCACTTTCACGAACAGATCTCGACGAACTTTTACAGAATCATCCCACGGAATGAACATTTGAGTGACATTCTTCCGATGTCGAAGGGATACCCAGGACCAAATCGAAGATCCCCGATATGGGCCGAATAAATACAGAAATAAGCTAGAAGAGTATTTCCACTCGTTGGCCTAGCAGAAGACTTCAAAGGCTTGCAAAAAAGCCCACCCATTGGGATGGAGCTGTGAGGGGGTGAGATGAAGATTGTGAAGAACTTCTATTTGCAAATCGGAAAAGGGAAAGCGAATTCGAAGCTGGTCAAATAAGGCGGTGTACGCCATAAAAAACGCTTTGGACCCGCAGGCGGCATAGGAGAAAATCCGTTCGTCTTCTCCGGGAATCTCCAGTTGATAATCCAGGGAAGGGTCAGAGGTATAGGAGTTATCGGATGAATTGGGTCCATTGTGAAAACACTTTTTCCACTCCATTTCTACAAGTTCTAGCTGTTCTGAAGACGAGATAGAACTAGGATGGCTAAGCCAGGTAGACGGAACCCACCGCAAATTTTCAATGCCCCTGATACCATACCATTCCGTCCTCATCGCTTGTAAGTTGAGGTTAACTCCTGAAGGACCGACTTGTCCCTCGTTACCCTGTCCACCTTGAGTAGTGACGGCGTTGGTATTACGACGGCGACTTCTTTTTGGCGCCATATCTACAAGGTTACAAGCAGAATAGTTAGAGCTTGGAAGTGGAGGACTGGGAGTAGGGGAGGACGAAGGCTGGTATGCAGGATCAGACTCAGAATCTAAAGAATTCGTCATAGGTGATGATGGTTCTTCGATATTCTCCTCTAGGTAACCCCCGGGATTAAGATAAAGGAGTTGGTTCCTTATCAACATGCGACCGGGATAGGAATCTGCTTCGGCTAGGTATCGGGGATTTTGAGGGAATTTCTTAACCATTTCTACATACATTGGAGGTTTAGAATTCTGGATTCTAGAAGGATCATTCACGAGCTGGGTAATGGACTCTCCACTCTCAGAACTTTGAGGTGAATAAGCCCAGATGAAATGAGGCTCAGAGAAATGAGGATTATTGACGGAACACATACCTCTCACGAGGTCATAATCTGGAGGTTTGGAAGGATTCTTGAGTCCTTTTGCATAAGCCATAAGGGCTTCAGTGTCACAGGAATCAGAAGAAGAAGAGCTGCTGGTAATGACAATGATTCGCTTATCCATAGGAGGAAATGGTTGCTCTAGGAAAAAACAACAGAAAAACCTAAGAAAAACCCTAAGAACGATTTAAACCCTTACCGTAAAAAGAAAAAGAAAGCGAACAGAAAAGAGAAATAGGATCATAGGAAGAAAAAGTGAATACCTGAAGATAGCAGAAGGAGTAAACAGTGAAGGTTGGAAAGTAGTTTCTTCAAGGAAGAAGACTTCAAGAGAAAGAAGAGTAGCAGCAAGAGCAGGAGACTGTATGGAGGTTTCCTTTTCTTTTGAATTAAAGCAGAGAGAGAGGAGGGCACAATAGAAAGTAGAAATGATGAAGTAGGGAAGAAGGAGGAACAGTAACCGTCGCTTCACATTAATAGGTTAGTGGCTCAAGAAACCCCTCAATCATAACGCACAACTTCCCATAATGGCGCGTGGATACACATTCGTTGAGGAAGGTCAACTGTGTGCGCTCAATGGCGAGTTTTGGAGTACGAAACGACATACGTCAAATACAAATCGCCGACTTCATCTTTCAAGAAGCCGCCGACTTGGGGGGCAACTGTTATGGCCCGGATTATCCTAACCCGGTACCCAGGCAAATGTCACCCAAGCTCTATTAATTATAACCCGTTGGGCACGCAGGAACATGTTAGGCGGGATACACGTCACCATGTGGTTTCCTTAGTGGGCCTCCATTATGGAGATCAAGCCCAGAAAGGTGTACATTCAACCCTAATAGGTCAGTATAAAGAACCGCATGCATACTCTATGCCGGGTACGTTCTCATCTAATACATCAAAAATAACCTAATTCCCATATTGACTTGGGCGTTGGAGTGTTTGCAGGTGGCCACACCGCCGCGGAGGAACCTTTTCACCCTACCAGGCCTCATCCCAGATTCCTCAGGTACGATCACAACATCTAGTATGTAATTTTGGATTTTGTTGTGGACCAAAATAACGGCATCTCGGGTATATACTTACATGTCGGGTCCAACAGCCACGACTTACCTTGGGCATCTCGGTAAGTTTAGCACGACCTAATATCAAGGCCCATCTAATGAGGTTGGGCCCAGGTGACAGATCCTAGCCCAATATGGGCCGCATTTAGGTCACTCACCTCACTCTATAAATACTATCACTAATGCACCATGCAAGGTACGTAAGAAATACTATCAGAGGTATAAACCCTAATACGCTCACTGACTTGAGCGTCGGAGTACTTGCAGGTGCACACCACCGCCGCCGGAGCTCAGGACCAGGAACCAATCATCTTTCCCTTTGCAGATCAAGGAGACCACTATGCTCGTCCTACATACCTGTCAGGTTAGATCACAGCATTGGCGCCATCTGTGGGGAACGCAACAAAAGTCTCGTTTCCATCCAACGTCAACAATGGTTGGCTCTACCAGGAATAGGGATTATAACAATTCCAGTGTTCAAAACCAAGGAGCAGGGCAGCAGGCTGGTGCGTCGAACCAAGCAAGGGCATCCCAACACTTTGATATTGAAGTAGAATTCCGCAAACTGCAGTAGTTGGTGCAGTCACAAGCTAAAGAGATCGCAGACCTCAAAAAGCAACAACGAAAGGGGAAGCATGTTGTTATCGAAGATGATTCAGAGGAGGAAAGAGCTGAGAAGCATACCCAGGCAAACCCAGAAAATCCGGAAAAAGATAACAACAATGCGGAAAAACAGCAACGGAAATCCGTAATTGAAGGAGATAAAGAAGGAAATCCGAAAACACAGGAAAGGCAACAAGAAGGACGGGTAAGTCGTCGACATGAAGGGACACCGCATCAATCCCGAGTTGAGGGGGCCAACCCGCCACCTGTCCCCCCTAGAGGCCAGCAAGCCGGACAACCTGCCGGCAACCAGGAGCACATGGCTGAAAATGTCCCGAATTTTGGATACATCGACAATCCCTTCACGCCTTGGATAATGTCCCATGCTCTTCCCCATGGATTTCAGTTTGCAAAGAAATTGAAGGAGTACGATGGGACCAAGGATCCCACTCTACATGTCAGCACCTTTGAAAGGGCCATGTACTTTCAAGGGGTGAATGAGGCCATTGTATGTCGTGCTTTCCCCCTCACGCTATCAGAGGCCGCAAGTCGTTGGTTCTCAGATCTTCCACCACAATCCATCAGCAACTGGAAAACTCTCAAAGATAAGTTCATTCTTCACTTCACCAGTAGTAAAAGACAGTTCAAATCTGAATTCCACTTAGAAACTGTTAAACAGGGAAAAGATGAATCTCTACGAGATTATATAACACGCTTTAATAATGAAGTGTTAGAAGTTAGGAATGTTGAACCTAACTTGGTGTTATATTTCTTTGTAAGAGGATTAAAACCAGGAGCTTTCGCCAAGCAACTGGCAGGAGATAAGCCCACCTCCATGGATGACTTGAAGGTTAGGGCTGAAAAGTGGATCAGAATAGAAGAGTGGGAGAAGGCCCAAGCCTCTAAGAAGGACGACAAAGCGAAAACCATTTCTCCAAACCAATCCTGGGGTAAAGATAAAAAACCCCGGGATAGGTCCCCCAAGAAGCGCAAGGGTCTTTTCAACAATTATACCCCGTTGACAATCCCGCCAGCTTCAGTGTTGAAATAACTGATGCACTCTGAACTGAGAGAGCGACCACAACCATTAAAAACAGTCGGAAAGCACAAAAATAAGTACTATGAGTACCATCAGGATCGTGGGTATTCTACCAACGAATGCATCCAACTTCGGGATGCAATCGAAAAGTTGATCCGACAAGGCAGGTTGAGGAATTATGCCCGAACATCCGTAGAATGACGGGATCGCCGGTGAAGTCCATCTCCTCGAATGCAGACATCGAGATCTCCTCCTAGAAACTGAGTTCAACGAACTAAAGTTCGACATAGATCCCGGAGCCCGAGACGAACTCAGGAATCCCCTCCTAGGGGGATAATCCAAGTCATAGCTGGAGGAGCCGCTTAAAGGGTCTTGAAGATAAGAAGAGGACCTGAGATGCGCGGGATTCTTGTTCCCAGGTAACTGCTATAGCTAACCCAGTATTATCTTTCTCAGATGCAGATTTCTTAGAAGAACGTATCCGAGATAACGAACCGTTGGTCATAGTGGCCAATCTAAATGGTTTCGAAGTCCATCGAATCTTTATTGATCAAGGAAGTTCAACAGACATCATGTTCTAGAGCCTTTTTGATAAAATGGGATTGGGATCCAAGGATTTAATCCCTCACAAGGGCAGTTTAATTGGCTTTACTGGAGACAATCCCGGCCAGATTTATAGTAGTGGATTGCCCTTCAGCCTATAATGCAATTATTGGGCAGCCAACTCTGAACAGCCTTGGCGCCATAGTCTCCACCATCCATTTAGCCATGAAGTTTCCTGGGGAAGATGGGACAGTAGTAACTGTCCATGGAAAAAGCAGCGATGCAAGAAAATGTTACCAAGAAAGCCTCAAAATCACCAAAACACCATCTATCCCGCCAATAAAAGCGGAAGAGAAGGGAAAGCAGAAGATGGAAAGACGTGATTTGATACGGGATGCTGGGGTCATGATGACTAGCCTAGATCCCAGAGCAGATTTTGGGCATCAACGACCTCAACCTGAAGGGGATCAAATCTTAGTCCAGATAGGACTTAAAGAGGATCAAATTGTCAAGATAGGGGCCAACCTACCCCCCATAATCAAAGAGCGACTCATTGAACTGCTGAAAGTGTATAAAGACCTATTTGCTTGGGTTTCCTCCGACATGCCTGGAGTGGACCCAGAATTTGTGTGCCATCGCCTGTCTTTAAAGCCGGGATGTATCCAGTGGCCCAGAAGAAAAGAAAAATGGGTCCAGAAAGACAAGCAGCCATAGAAAAACAGGTGAAGGAGTTGTTGGATGTAGGTTTCATCCGAGAAATACGATATGCAGATTGGCTCTCAAATGTGGTAATGGTAAAAAAGGCTAACGGGAAATGGAGAATGTGCATAGATTATACAGATCTGAATAAAGCATGCCCCAAAGGCCCTTTCCCCTTGCCTTGTATCGATAAACTTGTTGATAACTCTGCAAGTTATAAGTATCTATCCTTCATGGATGCTTACTCTGGCTACAACCAGATCCCGATGCACCCTGAAGATCAAGAAAAAACGACATTCATAACCGACATGGGTGTTTACTGTTACACTATGATGCCGTTCAATTTAAAGAATGCCGGAGCGACATACCAGCGGATGATGAGCTAGGTTTTTAAAGAACAAATTGGCAAGATCCTTGAAGTCTATATTGATGACATGATAGTAAAGACTCCTGAAGATAAAGACCCGGTGGCTGATTTGCATAAAACTTTCCAACAGCTACGCAGGTATGATTTAAGGCTAAATCCCAATAAATGTACTTTTGGGGTCGAAGCCGGAAAATTCTTAGGCTTCATGCTAACCAGTCGGGGGATTGAGGTCAACCCCGACAAGTGTAGTGCCATGTTGAATATGCAGAGTCCCAGGACCATTAAAGAAGTCCAACAACTGACTGGAAGGATCGCGGCATTGACAAGATTCCTCCCAGATTCAGCTAGGAAATGTCTACCCTTCTTCAGGACTTTACGGTGCAAAGAGGATTTTCAATGGAACGCAAAATGTGAAGAAGCTTTCCAAGAGCTGAAGAAGACATTATCAGCTCCACCAGTCCTATCCCGTCCAGATCCCGGGCAGACCTTATACCTTTACTTAGCCGTCACTAATGACGCAATCAGCGCGGCTTTAGTGAAAGAGGAATCCTGGAACCAGAGTCCGATATACTTTATTTCTAAAGCATTACAGGGATCAGAGTTGAACTACCAACGACTTGAGAAGGTCGCCTATACCTTGCTACTGGCATCTCGGCGTTTGAGGCCATACTTCCAGTGTCATCCCATCACAGTAAGAACTAATCAACCCATTAGACAAATTTTGCATAAACCTGACTTGGCAGGAAGAATGATGACCTGGGCGGTAGAATTGTCACAATACGATATCTCGTATGAACCACGTCAGGCAATCAAAGCACAGGCTTTGGCTGATTTTGTAGTTGAGATGACACATCCCAGAGAAGAACCAAAAGGATCCTGGACCATTTATGTTGATAGGTCCTCAAACCCAAAAGGAGCTGGCGCTGGCATACTGATCGAGAACGATGAGGGGTTACGGTGGAATATTCTCTAAAGTTTGAATTCCCAACCTCCAATAACCAAGCAGAATATGAAGCCTATCTAGCCGGGATACGCGCGGCAAAGGAGCTAGGAGCTACCGCGATCACTTTATGCTCAGATTCCCAATTGGTGGTATCCTAGATAAAAGGGGAATACCAAGCAAGAGAACCATTGTTACAAAGATACCTGGCTAAAGTTAAGGAAAATCTACTTGGTATTTCTAAATTCGAGATCAAGCACATTCCTAGAGAAGAGAACAGTCGTGCTGATCTGCTCTCAAAATTGGCCAGCACCAAATCATCCTCGACCTTGAAGTCAGTAGTAGAAGAAGTTCTCCCTTCTCCTTGTGCTATTTTGCAGGTTGAAAGTGAAGATTGGAGGACCCCAATAATGGAGTATATCACCAAAGGCTCCATCCCGGCAGATGCCCGGGAAGCAAAGCGATTGGTACAGAAGGCATCCCGGTATTCTGTGATAGAGGGACAGTTGTTCAGAAGAGGATTGTCCACTCCTTTGCTTAAATGCATTGGACCATCCGAAATATGGTATGTTCTCACTGAAGTACACGAAGGAAGTTGTGGTCACCACATTGGTGGCAAGTCTCTGGCAAGGAAATCCTTGCGAGCAGGATACATCTGGCCAACCATGAACAAAGATGCAGCTGACCACGTGAAGAAATGCCAAAAGTTCCAAGAGCACAATCCACTATCCCGCATCTCGGCCGAAGATTTGCACAACATCTCCACCCCTTGGCCTTTTCACACTTGGGGTTTGGACCTCCTGGGACCCTTCACGCCAACCACAGGTCAGTTCAAACATCTTATTGTTGCTGTTAATTATTACACAAAATGGATTGAACTGGAACCATTAGCCAGCATAGCATCAGTTAAAGCTCAGAACTTTATATTCTCGCAAATAATATGCCGGTTCGGTATCCTGGTAGAAGTCATCTGCGACAATGGGACCCAATTCACCAACAAAGATTTCCGAGAAATGCTAGTAGGACTTCACATCAAGCAGTATTTTGCTAGTGTAGAGCACCCACAATCAAACGGACAGGCAGAGTCTGCTAACAAAGTCATACTTAATGGCTTGAAAAAGAGGTGCGAGAAAGCTGGAACTAGTTGGGTGGAAGACCTCTATTAAGTACTTTGGAGCTATAGAACCACTCCCCATAGCTCCATTGGAGAAACTCCATTTCGAATGGTATACGGATCAGATGCCGTAATCCCGGTAGAAATTGGACATCCATCTTGGAGGGTCATGTATCCCGCACAAGAAAATGAGCAGCTGCTCAGAGAAGATTCCGACATGGTCGAAGAGATCAGAGAAGCTGCCCGAATCAAAGAGTTATCCCGGAAGCAACAAGTGGCTCAGAGATACAACTTGAAGGTCATCCCGAGAAGTTTCCAACCTGGCGAATTAGTCTTAAGAAGAGCCAGCATTGGAAACCGGAATGCCAAAGATGGGAAGCTCCGAGTAAATTGAGAAGGCCCATTCCGGGTCAAGCAATGTAGGAATATTAATTCTACATAAAGCACCAAGATGTAAATCTACAGCTATCAAGCAACAAATTAAAGGCAAAAGCTCGAGATGACAAAATGTGGCGAGATTAAAGCAAAAAGCATTCCACAGTGCATACAAAATATTTTTTTAAGGTTAAAAACTCGAAACAAGAAGCTATCAACACGGGACGCCTTTAAGGCTAACCCTCAACAAGAAGATCAACCAATGGATGCCGCCACAGGTAACCTATGTAAACGACACCAAAACGGGATGCCGCCAAGGTTAACACACATCAACAAAATCAAAGGGCATTAACTAGGGCCAACCCGGTTCTACATTACAAGAAATCACGAGGTCAAATATCCTGGCTAAATGCGCCAAATAAACACAAGCAAGAAGATGGTTGTCACCATCATAGCCAAATATATCCTAAAGGAGGAAACAACAAAGAATCCCAAATTCATTAAAGGGTAAAGTGCAAAACGCATAAATTGCCAAGTTCAACATAAATCATAACATTATTTTTCAGGTAGAAGTGGATAAAATGCCTACGGGCCAATCCAAGAAAAATACTTGAGTCAAAGTCAAAAAGGCTACGACCTTTTCAAGAAGACAATCCACGAGGCTATAGCCATCTCGGGATGACAATCTCCCGGGATATCCCATAATAAGGCCGATGGCCATCCTAGGATAAAAGTATCCCAAAACAATATCAATGAGGCTACAAGCCGCTTCGGAAAAAATTTCCCGATATAGTATGGAGGAGGCTATATGCCATACCGGGAAAAGAAAAGAGTTTCCCGGAAAATAAGCGAAAGAATTGGTTAGTAACCAAAACGTGAAAGAAGCACAAGGGTTCATCATGGGAGAAATGTTAAGTAATTAGAAAAGTAAGTCAAGAGGCTTTGGCTTCATCGATATCAACGTCATGATCTTCTGGAAGATGTAAAGATCAAAAGAAGCAAACACCCGCCAAACTTAGGTGGATACCGAGATTCAAAAATTGAAATATCTTAACACAATCCCTGAAGGCACCAGGACCTCTTCCTTCGAGGAGACCTGAAGAGACCTTGAAGCTCATTCACAAGACAAGTCCCAAATTCGGGTTCAAGATGTTATACGAAAATACAAACCCGCAAGCACACAAAGACCGGGATTCAATAGATCCAGCATGAATAATCTAAAGATGACAGCTTGCTCAAAGAAACTTGTCAACTTGGGAGACTATAGTGTCACAGATCCGACTTCAGGCATACAACAGTTTATTTCGGTAAAACTATTTTGATTAGTACTCCTCAGCGAAGTACATCTCGACAACTGACCCGATGTGGCTCCAAGGCCATGATGATTCCAATAGGGACCAAGTCCCTAATTTGAAGAAGATAACCTCGGCAAGACCATTGATCTCAACATTATTCAAGACGACAACGAACGAGATACGGTTGCAAGAGCATGAGATGCCATTGGTATCCGAGATAGCTTCAGCAATAAGAGTCGTCATAAATTTAAATCACCAAGGTGGTAAAGCGCCTCCTAGTTTATTAGATCACACCTAACAATATCGGTGTCGGTAGAGTTAGTGAATCAAATCATCTAAATGATTCCGCTAAAAAGTGGATGGCAGCAGCCTTAACTTGGGGATCATAATCCCATATCCATATCAGTGACGTGGAGGGTCATAGGCCCCATGCCAAGGAGAAAATGACTGAAACTTTCAGATGTAAATCATATGCTCATAAAGGGCGAACAACAACCCCAAAGAGAAAATTATGTGAAGTCCCGACATGACGATCAGAGACAAAATGTTTTATTCGACATGACGTTGATGTCGGCCAGCTATAATAAAGTCGATCTGAGCACGAGAAGTTCGACATTCAACATCCACCCGGCATGGCAAATGAACTCGCCAACTTCTCCCATGAAAAACTTGGCGACTTGGGGGGGCAACTGTTGTGGACCCAAATAACGGCATCTCGGGTATATATTTACATGCCGGGTCCAGCAGCCACGACTTACCTTGGGCATCCCGGTAAGTTTAGCACGGCCTAATATCAAGGCCCATCTAATGAGGTTGGACCCAGGTGACAGATCCTGGCCCAATACGGACCGCATTTAGGTCACTTACCTCACTCTATAAATACTATCACTAATGCACCATGCAAGGTATGTAAGATATACTATCAGAGGTATAAACCCTAATACACTCAATGACTTGAGCGTCGGAGTACTTGCAGGTGCACACCACCGCCGCTGGAGCTCAGGACTAGGAACCAATCATCTTGCCCTTTGCAGATCAAGGAGACCACTCTGCTTGTCCTACATACCTGTCAGGCTAGATCACAACAGATTTGTAATTCTATTAATTGTTTTTTCCATTTTTCTATATGTGTGTTTTTTGTTGTTTATTTCCAATTTCTGTTCATGTATTTCTAGCAAGCAAACAATGAGCTTCATGGTACCACTTTTATTTATAAAAAGGTGAAATCTTGGTATAGAAAGGTGAAAGCTTTTACAATCAGAAGTGAGCTTTTTGGTTATTGGTATAAGCCTTAGATTTGGAATGCAATGACTAAAGATTTAGATGTGGAAAAATAAGATGAAGGTGACAACTAACACCGGAAAAAATGGAGTTCTTGGTCGCCGGAAAATGGAGTTATTGATTGGTCGCCGGAAAATGGAGTTCTTGGTTGGATGCCGGAAAATGGAGTGCTTGGTTTCCGGCAAAAATGGAGTTCGCCGGAAAATGGCATTCGCCGGAAAATGGAATGCTCGGTCACCGGCAAAAATGGAGTTCGCTGGAAAATGGAGTACTTTGTCTCTGTAGATGCAAGGAGAAAGTTAAAGGACTAAAACACAATTTATGTATTTTGTTATACAATACCTAAAGAACCTGTTACCTGTAGAGCATCTCATCCGTGTAATATAAAAGTAATATATCCAACGGACAATATTTTCTCATCACATTAATTCCCATTGTGGGAAAAATTAATATTTTCCCATCTTAAAACTCACCATGTAAATACTCCTTCTATTTCATATGATAGATCCTATTGAAATAACTATATACATTAAGAAAATATGTAACATATAAAGTTAATTAAGGAGGCATTTGTTTCGAGGTTTCAAAATATATTTTTGGGTATCTTATTCTCAGGAATACATTTTTGAGAATATCATTCCGATGTATTTTAACATAACTTGCTTGGTTGATAATTATTATTCCTAGAAATATTTTATGAAATTCCTGGGAATGTTTAAAATGTATGTTTGGTGTATAACATATATTACTGAGAATATAAGTTGTAATTATCAAAATACCCTTGTTATCTCATGTCTTGTAAAAATTATTTCTAGTAATATAATTAGTTTTAAAAAAATAATAACATCAACTAAACAATTTTAAAAGGATATAGAATATATGTGGTAATAAACAATTTTAATTAAAATGGGGAAATAAATCATAGTTTTACAAAATATATGTGGTAATTTATTTAAAACAGTAAAAGGATATAGAATATTTCTTAACCCATAAAGTCATAAAATGCATGTCCAACCTCATACTAATAATTTGAAGAGCTTATGTAAATTAAGCAATTAGCATATTAGTAATAGAGTGAATTAGAGGAAACACAAAAACTTTTGGCAGGTAATTGGGAAGGTAGAGCAAATTGGAGGGAGCGCAAAAATTTTAGGAGGGTAATTGTGAGACTTAGTCAAAAAATTTTGTTACCCAAGTCATGCGAATGTAGATACCCACCTTTTTAGGTGAGAATGACAATCCATAAAATCATGGGAATATAAATTCCTGAGAACAAAATTTATATAAGAATATTTTTTTATTATTTGCAACCAAATGTGGGAATGTTCATTCTCAACCCTAACATTCCTGAGAATGTTATTATAATCCGTGAAATAAGCGTCCCCTAATGTATTTATTTTTAAACAAATTATACAATCTTTTAAATTTAAATTTATTCTCTTTCACCATGATATAAATTGAATTTTATTATCTCCTTATTTTTTAAAAGAAAAAACTCATTAATTTTATATGGTAAACATGAAAAAAAATTAATAAATTCTTTTAGAAATTTGTCGGAAGTCTTATCTATTAAATATGATAGACGGCTAAAACAAGTCTTATAATACTACCTCTGGCCCGATATATAAGAAACATGTGATAAATTTTATAGAGACCAATAAAACATACTCCCTTCGTCTCAAAATATAAGATCCTTTAGAGAAATTTTGCTTGTCCCGTTTTATAGATCTTTTGTGAATTTTTGTGCACATTTAATTTTTTTTTATCATTATACCCTTGCTACTCAACCAATTTTAATGAATCCAAAACACAATAAATAAAGTCATGAATTAACTAAATCCATTTTTCTCTTCCATATAAGTGGACCTCATTGCCACCAAATTTAACCACTTTGACTTTTCATTGTAATATACTATTTTCAAAACATAGAGTAATTAATAGAGTTTTTCTAAACATAAAAAAATTAATAAAGTAAATAAATGAACAACATTAATTAAAAGAGAGAGAGTTGATAAAAATAGATCGAAAGGGTAAATTTAGAAACTAATACTTTTTGCTAGACAAATTTAATGCATTTAACTAATTTAACCACTTTTTTCAATTCTCACAATATTATTCTAAGGGTCTTACATTTTAGAACGGATGGAGTATTTAATGAGATGTTTTGTTATCAATAAGTCATAAATCTTAATTTTATTAAAATACTCATATATTTAATGTATACACTAATATAAAAGGAGTAATCTACTCAAAATAAATTGAACGTCCTTAAGAGTTCATAGACATAGAAAACGTACGGAGGTGATACTATCAAATAGTGGGTATGTGGGTGTAATATTTTTAAATTTTATTGATTTGTTTTTGGTTTATAAGAAAATCACAATACCAAGGATTAAACCATATATCACACACTTACATATCATTGCTAGCTGTATTGGTCTTACAGGACAATTTATTTATTGCATTTATTGTTTTTATATTTATTGCTTCCATTTGTTGATTTTATTTATTGCTAATTAATAAGTAATTAATGATAGTATATTTTCAATAAATAATTCCCATTATACATTAATAGTTCAAATGTTTCCTTTTAAACATCATTATATTTAAAAATAATTTGTGATTTTGTGCACCCTTGAGCACAAAAACCACAACCAAAGGGGGTTTCATTGCTCTTAAAATGGTATATGTTTAATTATACTCCAACTTGTGTCATTTATCATGTACAACATAAATGTGAACAAGTTTATATAGTACAAATCTATCCATTGATTTAAAATGAGTTGTTGACTTTTTATTTTTTAAATAATAAATCAATGATAATTAAAGGAATTGTGCACTGGTATACGAGATTTTATTTGTATAGCATAAGTGAATTAGACTCACTATGTTAGGGTTTTTTTTTTTTGTCACGAACATGATTGTTTATTTGACCCTATAAAAATGTTTATAATTATATCATAAAAGGAGAAAGCAACTTATTTTGAATACAATAAATAGGATTGACTAAAACACAATTAAAAAAAACTAATAAATTTAATATTTTTATTTGGGTCAACAACAAATTTATGAATCAAAATCAGTATTGGTTTACATATTTAAAGTACCAAAAGGTTACAATATAATTACCAAGTGCAATTAAGAAAAGAGACAATATTTATTATTATTTTATCATCTCTAGCTATATATATATACTTATATACTATTCCCAATATTGTCCCATTGTGTAACAATGTCTTCAGTCCCCAAAACCCTATTATTATCACTCTTCATGTTTTTAACCATACTTGCGAAATTCAAATGCAATTGTGAAAGTGATAATAAAATCACTTCCGGTAAAGTAACTGTTCAAATAACCAACAAATTAACCAACCTACAACTCGGTCTGGATTGCAAAGACAAGCATCATGATCTTGGATACCAAGTTTTAAATATTGGACAAACATTTAGTTTCGAGTTTGTACCTGCTGTTTTCATGGAGAAAACATTATACTTTTGCAGCTTCACATGGATAGGAAAGCTATACTATTTCGACATTTATGTAGAACATCGAGATACAATTTGTGATAATCTCCTATGTGCTTGGGAAATAGTAGAAACAGGACCATGTAAGATTCATCCCGAGTCACGTGAATGCTATCAATGGAATCCTAGTGAATTAGGGAGAAAGGCTATTGGAGTGTGACTTGTTTATTTTACTATATCTTGTAAATCTTATGATTAGGAAATAATTAAATGAATAAAAAAGTGCATTAACTTTGCTTTATTTGATTTGACGTTATATAGATGAAATGATTATAAGTTAGGTCTTCTAACTTTAGAGTCAAATTTATGTGGGTTCGTACGTTAACTTTTTTTTATTCGTTGTTAATTTGAGTTTTTGAAGTATTGTAAATTTCACCATTTGTTTTATTAAGGTATTAGACTGGTCCTTTACTGGTTGACTTTGTCAATTTCTTTCAATGTAAAACTCTTCAATAATCATACCAGTGTTTTTATTTTTCGGATAGGAGTTGAAAATGATGGTAGTTAATTATGAAGCCTTTTATTGAAGATGAAAACTTCAATGTTATTTTTAGGTTTCTAAGTCTAGAAGGTTCAGAAAGTAGCAATTATAAAGGTTCTTCAATTGGGAGATAAAATTAGTGGTAGTTATGAAAATGTTCCTTGAAGAATTTAGGCGAGAGAGGGCTAGTAAGTTTTTACTTTGAGGTAAATTTTTGGCGTGAGATTAAAACGTAATCACAATTCTAATGGGTCTGGTTGATGTCACTAGACCCATATTGTAACATCTAGATTTTCAGGGTCACTTTTTTTTAAAAAAAAAAATAGCGAGCGGAAGACAAAACATTATATATATTTATATACAAAATATTTACACAAAGTATGTTATTTATTTTACAAGCCAGAGAGAGATCATGAGTCCATCTAGATAACCATACAACAAAACTAATGGCTACCTAAGTATAACAAAGAGCTGCTAGGGTCTTCTCAAGAGCTGACACGTTCTGAGTCCGTATCACCTGCAATACTGTAACCGTCAATTATATGTACGACATATAACTGAGTAACCGTCGGTATTGAAAATAGTCTATATATATAGTATTACAGCTAGTCTAACTGGAAACTCTCCCAAATCCAATTCCTAACAAACACACAAACAATAGGTATGAAATGCTAATCACATAGGTATGCATGCATAATCATTTTCCATTTCATTTCTTTCTTCTTTTATCGGGAAACCCGGTGCACGCAGGAGTCCGCCATGTGCGTGGCAATAGCACTCTAGAGCTCTCTGCAAACCCTGGTAAGCGTCCCTAACTAGAGTCCATGCCTCACCTCCAATAGAGGTCTGTAGAACTATTACCCCTTCAGATAACAACTCCCAATCATTTCTCTTATTCAAAGTCAATACCAATTACAGGTCTGCAAGAACTATTACCATTTCCGGTAATAGCCCCCTGTCATTTTCTTTTCCATGCTTGTCCACTTACCCGGTCTACTTCCGGCGGAACTCAACCCTCTTACTCAACCAACATTGAAGGGGAAATCATTTTCTACTTTTACTTTTATTTGATACATTTCAGGTTCTCTTGCATCACACATTCATATTCACATCACAATCAATCAAACAAGAGATTTAGTAGCATAATATTCGAACACAAGCATCCTATGTTTGAATATTATGTATCATAAGTTCCACACTCAAATATCTATTCAAATATGGCCTGCCATATTCGAGTTCATACTGACTCTGAACTTATCCATTCTAAAACAGTTTGAAAATCTATCCAGAGTCCTATTCTCAATTTCATCTCATTATAATCTGGAATCTCTTGTATGTTACCTACACTTTATCGTTCTCACATCATTACCAATTTCTAATCATGAGACATCTATTTGCACATTTGATCACACAACATCATACATCCATATCAAACAACCTCAAATCCTAATCAACCAATTTCTAACACATTGTCTTTAGTCCCTAATCACATGTTACTAATATTCCATAGTGCCCTAGATTTGGGATTTTAGGGTTACCTTGAATCTTCCAGAATCCTTTTCTCCTCCAAATCCAATGTCAACGTATCCAACTCCCTTCCTTCTGCACTTGCTATCTCTGAAGATGGATCTCAACTCTTGAAACCTTTAGTTAAGGAGTAATCTTGGTGAGATGGAACTCCTTGGATGGAGAAATTACAGAGTGTGATTGATTCGTGACAGAGGTTTTGAGAGAGTGTAGAGTGAGGGAGAGGAAAATGCTGAAATGTGGAAGTCAAGTCCCCTATTTATAGACCCAGGGGTCCATATTCGAATATATATTCAAATATGATGCTTCTGAATTCAATTCCACCCTTCCATATTCGAATTTGAAAGGTCCATATTCGAATATAATTGTTCATATTCGAATATGCACAGTCCATATTCGAATATGACTCATCCTTATTTGAATATGCATATTTATATTCGAATATACATGACATTTCTGTCCCTCTTTTGACCTCTGTACTTACAACAAATCCTCCTCTTTCTTTTCTTTGTAAATTGTAATCAAATCCCTTAAGTCCTAAGTCTTCTTTATGGATTTTTGGGATGTTACAATTCTACCCCACTAAAAATAATTTTGTCCTCAAAATTAGAGTATTACCTCTATTACTGAAACAATTCGGGATATGCGTCCTTCATGTCCTGCTCCTTCGTAAGGTCTTCTCTCCTTTGTCTAAGATCCTTACAGGTTCCACCCGATAGGAGGTATTGGACTTTAATGGAATGTTATCTTCTTCTAAAATGTGAAAGGGATCAGCGATGTAATTTCGGAGCTGAGATACGTGAAACACATTGTGTAAGTTGGACAAGTGAGGAGGCAAAGCTAATTGGTAAGCAACGGGTCCTATTCTTTTGAGAATCTGATAAGGACCAATGAAACGAGGTTAAAGCTTCTTTGTCTTCATTGCTTTTCCAACAGCGGTATATGGTGTAACTTTTAGGAACACATGCTCTCCTTCTTCGAATTCTAAGGGCTTCCTCGTTGATCTGCATAACTTTTCTAACAATCTTGAGCCCTCTTCATTCTTTTTCTGATACGCCTTTTACCATCGGTTGTTTCTTGTACCAAGTCCGGTCCCAATAGTAACTTATCTCCAGTTTCAAACCAAAATACTGGTGACCGACATTTCCTCCCATAAAGTGCTTCATAGGGTGCCATGCCTATGCTTGAATGAAAACTGTTGTTATAGGAAAATTCTACCAATGGCAGATATCTTCCCTAGTCCCCACCTTCTTTTAGCACATAAGCTCACAACATGTCTTTTAGAGTCTGAATTGTTCTTTCGGACTGCCCATCAGTTTGGGGATGGTGTGAGGTACTCAAATGTAACCGTGTCCCAAAAGCCTTCTACAATGCTCCCCAAAAACCCGAAGTGAACTTCGGGTCTCTATCTGATACAATACTCATCGGTGCCCCATGTAGTCGGACTATTTCTGCAATGTACACTTTTGCATATCTCTCCACTGAGTAGGTAGTCTTGACAGGCAAAAAGTGAGCAGACTTGGTCAACCTGTCTATGATAACCCAGATTGAGTCGTGTCCTGCTGGCATTCTAGATAATCCAACCACAAAGTCCATGGCTATAGACTCCCATTTCCACTCTGGAATGTCTAACGGTTGAAGCGGTCCAGAGCGTCTTTGATGTTCTACTTTGATCTTCTGAAAAATGAGGCACTTAGACACGAATTCTGCAATTTCTTTCTTCATCCCAGGCCATCAAAACAATTTCTTCATGTCTTGATACATCTTGGTAGCCCCAGGGTGTACTGAGTACTGACTACTGTAATTTTCTTCAAATACCGTCTTCTTGATGTTGGCGTCATTCAGCACACACACTCTGTCTCTAAGAAAATCATACCATCACCTGCCACGAAGAAATCATTTTGTTCCCTAAGTTTCTGGAGTTCGTGATCGTATCTCTGTGCTTCTCGGATTCGGTCTCGTAGTGCATTCTTCAAGTCAGCTTTACGCACAGAAATGCTAGCACTGTAACAAGACACATCCAAGTGTAAGTCTCTAAATTTCTCCAAAAGCATCATCTAATGAATCATCGTAGTTGACACATGCAGAGATTTCCTGCTTAGTGCATCCGCCACTACATTAGCTTTTTCTAGATGATACTTCAGCTCAAAATCATAATCCTTCAAAAACTCCATCCACCATCGCTGCCTCATATTCAGCTCCTTTTGATTGAACAAGTATCTCAGACTTTTATGATCACTGAATACTTCAAACGTTACTCCATACAAGTAGTGCCTCCAAACTTTCAACGCAAAGACTACTGCGGCTAACTCCAAGTCATGTGTTGGGTAATTCGCTTCATGTGGTCGTAACTGTCGGGAAGTGTAAGCAACTGTCTGTCCTTCTTGCATAAGTACACATCCCAATCCTTTCTTAGACACATCACAATACACTTGGAAATTATTTGTTGGATTAGGGATTACCAACACTAGCGCTGTTATTAGCTTTCCCTTGAGCAACTTAAAACTTTCTTCACACTTGGCATCCCACACAAACGAAACACCCTTCCGTGTCAGCTTGGTCAACGGAATTGCAATATGGGAAATCTCTTAATGAATCGCCAGTAGTACCCTGCTAATCCCAGAAAACTTCGGATTTCTGTGACATTGGTTGGTCGTTCCCATTTCAACACAGCTTCCACTTTGCTTGGGTCTACAACTACGCCGTCTTTATTAATCACATGGCCAAGGAATTGAACTTCTTCCAACCAGAACTCACACTTATCCAAATTGGCATACAATGGTTTTTCTTTGAGTATACTTAGTACCAATCTCAAATGTTCTTCATGGTCTTCGACAGTGTTGGAGTAAATGAGGATGTCATCAATGAAAACTACAACAAACTTGTCCAAGGGTCAGAAGATGTAGTTCATATAGTCCATGAAAATAGCAAGAGCATTTGTCAATTCGAACGACATCACCAAGTACTCATAATGGCCGTACCGCGTCCAGAATGCAGTCTTAGGAATATCTTCAGGCTTAATCCTAATCTGGTGATATCCCAACCGAAGATCAATCTTGGAAAACACCTTAGCTTCTCCCAGTTGGTCAAGTAAATCATCAATTCACGGCAGTGGATATTTGTTCTTCATTGTCAACTTATTCAGTTCTCGATAATCCACAAACAATCACAGCTTCCCATTCTTCTTCTTGACGAGCAGCACTAGGGCTCCCCACGGCGAAGCGCTTGGTCTAATAAACTGCCTCTGCATTAGTTCTTCGATTTGTCGTTTTACTTCCGCCAACTCGAGCAGTGCCATTGTATATGGTGCCTTAGAAAGAGGTCCAGCTCCCGGAATTAACTCAATCGAAAACTCTACTTCTCTTTCTGGTGGCAAAGATTCGATATCATCAGGAAACACTTCCGGAAAGTCTCGGACTACGGGAAGGGAATTAACATTCACTGATTTCTTAACATCACTTACACAAATAACCAGATACCTTGGACCATCATCATACATAGACAGATTATGGAGATTAAAAGTAGGATGATGCGTACAGTATATCTCCAAGCCTTGGTCTAGAATATGCACGGTCTTGGTGGCACAATCGATCTTGACTTTGTGAGCTTTGAGCCAATCCATGCCCAAGATTACATCTAACCCTTTCATTGGTAAGTAGTACAAGTATAAACAAAAGGTCTTGTCTTGAAAATCTAGGAATACGAGAGAGCACATAGTAGTTGTACAGATCTTCTTTTCAGAGGGGGTAGACACTAGCACTTCATATGGTAGTTTGGACATAGGAAAATAAATTCTTTTTGCACAGTCTACTGAAATAAGTGAATGAGTTGCACCCGAGTTAAACAAGATATTAACATGTTTTGCTTTTATTAGTCCCATACCTTGGATAGGATCCTTGGAATGGTGAACCTCCTCAACATTCAGTATATATACCCGACCTCTCACTTGATTCTTCTTCTTGTCCTCCTTTGCTGGTTTCTAATCTTTGTTTGGGCATTGCCAACTGATACGTCCAGGCTTGTGGCACGTAAAACAAATTCTCTTGTTTTTGTAGCATTCTCCTTTATGAGGCTTCCCGCAGGTATGGCATTTCGGGATAGTTTCCTTGCCTTTGTTTTCTACTTCCTTACCCTTTCCTCCCTTTGATCTTCCTTCCTCTCTCTTACGTTTCCATAACAATTGCCTGCTAGTCGCTACTGCGGCCAAGGACTGCTTAGCAAGATGACATGCTTGAATCAAAATCTGATACTCCCGGATTCGCTGAGTAATCACCAAGTTTCTGATTTCCGTCCTAAGTCCTTGTTCAAACCTTTTTGACTTCCACGCCTCATCAGGTTGGTTCTGAAGATTGTTTGAAAACTGGGCTAAGCTTTCAAAGCAACATACTCATCCACAGTCATGTCACCCTGCTGTAGAGTAAGAAATTCTATCTCCTTCTGGTCCTTCACATTAGAGGGAAAATACTTGTTCAGAAACAGAATCTTAAATTCCTCCCAAGTTATATGACCTCCAGTTGCCTCCATATGTTCTCGATGTCTCTTCCACCATTGCGATGCTTCTCCTCTTAGTCTATAAGTGGCCAATTCTACCTTGTCTCGATCGCCGGATCTGGTCACTCGAAAAATTTCCTCTAACTGATCTAACCATTCTTCTGCTATCATAGGATCTCTTCCACCAGAGAAAATGGGTGGATCATGTCTCCAAAAACTCTGATAACGATCTTCCCGACCTTGTGCCTCCATCATTTGGGTCATGGCGTGTGCCATCTGCTGTATTAGTGGAGAATCAGTCGGAGTTGGTGTCGCATTGGTGTTAGAACGAGGTCTACCAGGATATCTTCGTGCCATGCCTTCCTGCATACAACACACCACAGTGAGTTGATCAGGCTCAATATAAAGAATCGTACACTGTCAACATCTTACGTTAAGACAGGACTTTATCTCTGTGGACTTTTATCTAAGTTACATATCAGATACCACAGTCCGGATAGGACCAATCTGCTCTATACCAAATTCTAACATCTAGATTTTCAGGGTCATTTTTTTTTAAACAAAAAACAGCCAGCGGAAGACAAAACATTATATATATTTATACACAAAATATTTACATAAAGTGTGTTATTTATTTTACAAGCTAGAGAGAGATCATGAGTCCATCTAGATAACCATACAACAAAACTAATGGCTACCTAAGTATAACAAAGAGCTTCTAAGGTCTTCTCAAGCGCTGACACGTTTCGAGTCCGTATCACCTACAATACTGTAACCGTCAGTTATATGTACGACATATAACTGAGTAACCGTCGGTATTGAAAATAGTCTATATATATAATATTACAGCCAGTCTAACTAGAAAATCTTCCAAATCCAATTCATAACAAACACACACACAATAGGTATGAAATCCTAATCACATAGGTATGCATGCATGATCATTTTCCATTTCATTTATTTCTTCTTTTATCGGGAAACCCGGTGCACGCGGGAGCCCGTCATGTACGTGGCAATAGCACTCTAGAGCTCTCTACAAACCCTGGTAAGCATCCCTAACCAGATTCCATCCCTCACCTCCAATAGAGGTCTGCAAGAACTATTACCCCTTCCGGTAACAGCTCCCAATCATTTCTCTTATTCAGAGTCAATGCCCATTACAGGTTTGCAAGAACTATTACCCCTTCTGGTAATAGCCCCCTATCATTTTCTTTTCCATGCTTGTCCACTTACCCAGTCTACTTCCGGCGGAACTCAACCCTCTTACTCAATAAACGTTGAAGGGGAAAGGATTTTCCACTTTTACTTTTTTTTGATACATTTCAGGTTCTCATGCATCACACATTCATATTCACATCACAACCAATCAAACAAGAGATTCAGTAGCATAATATTCGAACACAAGCATCCTATGTTTAAATATTATGTATCATAAGTTCCACACTCAAATATCTATTCAAATATGGCCTACCATATTCAAGTACATATTCGAGTTCATACTGACTGTGGACTTATCCATTCTAAAATAGTTTGAAAATCTATCTAGAGTCCTATTCTCAATTTCATCTCATTATAATCTGGAATCTCTTGTCTGTTACGTACAATTTATCGTTCTCACATCATTACCAATTTCTAATCATGCAACATCTATTTGCACATTTGATTACACAGCATCATACAGACATATCAAACAACCTCAAACATATACATAATCCTAATCAATCAATTTCTAACACATTGTCTTTAGTCCCTAATCACATGTTACTAATATTCCACAGTGCCCTAGATTTGGGATTTTAGGGTTACCTTGAATCTTCCAGAATCCTTTTCTCCTCCAAATCCAATGTTAGTATCCAACTCCCTTCCTTCTGCACTTGCTGTCTTTGAAGCTGGATCTCAACTCTTGAAACATTTAGTTAGGGAGTAATCTTGGTGAGATGGAACTCCTTGGATGGAGAAATTACAGAGTGTGGTTGATTCGTGACAGAGGTTTTGAGAGAGTGTAGAGTGAGGGTGAGGGAAATGCTGAAATGTGGAAGTCAAGTCCCCTATTTTTAGACCCAAGGGTCCATATTCGAGTATATATTCTAATATGAGGCTTCTGAATACAATTCCACCCTTTCATATTCGAATATGAAAGGTCCATATTTGAATATAACTATTCATATTCGAATATGCACTGTTCATATTCAAATATGCACAGTCGATATTCGAATATGACTCATCCATATTCGAATATGCATGTTTATATTCAAATATACATGTCATTTTTGTAAATTGTAATCAAATCCCTTAAGTCCTAAGTCTTCTTTATGGATTTTTGGGATGTTACACATACACTACGCATTAATATCCTTAATTATCCGGAACACACTCAAGTAAGATGGAATAAGAACTCAAATGAGTTGGTTAAATCATTAAATGAAGCATGATAAGATTTCATATCTGGAAAGTCCAGGTTCAAATCCTAACTTGTTCTCTTTGGGTGAGGTAAATGTAAGAATGCATTCTTTGAGTCTATAGGCTTTTCCTACCCTGGACTGGCCGCCATCCCCTCACCCTAATGTTTCTTTACCAAGAAAAAGAAGTACTCCCGCTATTCCTATTTAAGTGTACGGAGAGAGAAAATTACACCTAGTAAGAAGTGTAATAATTGTTATGGTTTTACTTAAAATAAATTTTGAACTCTTTATAATATCCTTTATCTCTTATTGTTTGATTGGTTGGATAATGGAGCATTGATTAACATCCAATAAAATAAAAGGTTAAAATTGGTAAAAGTACATTAATGTTACATTGAAAATATAAGTGGACAGATAAATAAAAATATTTTTTTTTTACTTTCTTATAGATAAAAAGGAACGGATGGAGTAACATGTAATAATGTTAATGAATTTGATAGATTGCGTTTATTGATTATTTTTGTTGCTTTTGTTTTAATAATTTTGAATGTTATTAATTGCAATTATTGATTGCACTTATTGCTTGTATGTGTTGATTTTATTTATTGCCTATAAGTATTTATTGATAGTATATTTTCAATAAAACATTTTCTTTGATACACATTAATATTTGTTGTGTTTCCTTTAATTTTAAATGTCATTATATTTAAACAATATAAAACGTGTACTCATGAGCACACGTTAGAAAAACCGTTAAAAATGAGTTAGGTACTCTAATTAACTTTTTTTTAATAAAAAAAGATCTTTCTAAAATTAAAATTTACCAAGGAAATCTTAAAAAATAAAAAATGTTAAATTATAGCAACCTATAATATAATTGTAACATCCCAAAAATCAAGTACTTTCTAAACCATTTGTCTATACAAAATCTCATCTTTAGCCCCTAAAGTCATTTTTAGCAAAAATTAAGGAAGTTGAGGGGTATAAGTGCAATTTTAATCAAAAGTGCACCCACACCACTTTAAGTCCCCCACACTCAATAACTCACCCCTCTCTTCTCTCTTTAGCATTCACATATCATCACCATCTTCTTCTCCCTTTCATCTTCATTTTTCCTCTCAAGAGGAAAAGAGAGATGCCAAACCAAAAACCTCTTCATTCTCTCTAAAAGTACACCAAATCCTAGCTACCAAATTAAACATGCAATTCATGATTTTCAATCACCATCACAACCTCCTCTGATTAAGTTGCTCAATGTTGGCTAAGGATCAAGGGAAATTGAAAAGACAGAACAATGAATGAAGAAAGAAAGAAACTAAAGGTTGAAGGGTGAAGATCAAGACCTTGGAGGAGTACATGAAAGAGGCTTGGAGCTAAGGAATCAACTAGTGGTGGTGACAAATTGGAACTTGGAAAGTTAAGTTAACATTTAAGATTTTGGTACTGCATGTTAGAGATTAGATGAGTTCTAAGCCCAAAAATCTAGGAATTTCAGAGTATGAAGCATCTTGATGTGAGTTATGTTAGGATTTTAAAGTCGGCTCTTATCCTAGGAAACCCGTGATATTCCATGCAACATTAGGACCTGTAGATGACTGAATTCTCCTTTGTACTCTTCATAGAAGTTGTAGGCAATCTTTTTATATTTCAATTGACTTTGGTTTCACTCCATTTGGGTACCTACAACTCTAGTTATGGCCCAAATAATGAGACAAGGTCAATGTTTATGGGCTAGGTTTGTTGAAGTGTACCTCTCCGTTTGAGGAACCATTTTGACAATTCTATTTTTAGAAATAGGTTTTAATATCTTCATCAAAATTGTAGAAAATCCTTTCATCTTCAATATACCTTTGACTTCATACCAATCCATGGTCCATAGATGAAGATATGCTCTGATTATTGGAGTAGTTACCAAAGTAGAACAACTTCAGGTCCAGAATTAGTAGTACATCTTTAATTTAGTTTTGACCTCTAAAATATTTGATTATGCCTTTGAGCCATTCATAAAATATGTAGAGAATTTTCTTATATTTGAAATGCCACTAGTTGCATGTCAATCCAGTAACCATGACCTAAGTTATGGTCAAAATAAAAGTAGGTTCACAAATCCATCTTTTGTCACATTGTCAACTTCCAACTAGAAATCCACCCCATAAATGTTGAATTTGAAACATGACATATGAATTGTAGATAAATGTGTTAGGTTTCATCTCCAATTGGTTTCACCAATATATTGTATCTACAACTCCAGATATCCCGAGTTAATGAAGCTGTGCCAGAAATGGAGACTTGGAACTTCAAGTTGAGGTAATCCCAAAGTCCCAAAACCCCACTAGATTGAGTCAACTATTATAAATGAGTCATTTTATGAGAATTGAATGAATGTGATGATAATTTCTATGTATGTGATTTGATGTTTGTATGATTGTGTGTTTGGTTGAAGTATTAGTTATTTCTATGTTGAAATGGAATCTTATGATATTGTTGCAATGAGAATGATGTTGATGATGGTCTGAAATTGATGAAATTAGACTTTGGTCATGTTTGTGAATTGATTCTTGGGTGATTTATATTGAATTAGATGAATTTGGTGTGATTTTGGATGAATTGATATGGAAGGTAGAAATTAAATTGTAAAAAGTTGATCAATGTCATTTTCCCTATTTTGGCAGGATTTTGGCACAGTTTGGACGGAATATTTGACTTGCTTTTATTTTGATTCTGTTTTCAAGGCCTTTTACAAAGTTGTAGTAAATGTTGTTAGCTTTGTAATTTCACAAGTCTAGTCAAAATCTAAGTTGTATAACTTGAGTTATAGGCAAAATACTAAGAGTTGCCAGATTTGGATTTTTATTATAAGCAGGTGCATTCAAGTGAAATTATCTACTAGAATTAGATTAATTCAGATCTTTGGTTGTAAATAATAGTTGTAGATAATTTCATTATCTTTCATTTTCCAATTTGATTCACTCAACTTGGAGATCTATGGTCTATAACTCAAGTTATAGCCAAATTTCCAACAAGATGCAGGGTTGTCGAAAAACAACATGTTTGGTTTTTGGCCAAATTCGCGGTAGCGAAAGTTTTCGCTACAGTGAATTTCACCCGAATACTCTGTATGGAATTCGCGGCAGCGAAAATTTTGGCAGCGACGAATTTAACTAAGAACAGAGACTTTATTCTAAGGCGCGGTAACGGTTGGGAATGAAAGGATTAAGTGATTTTGGTGTTTATAATCATCCTCGACCATTTCTATGACTTAGAATGAAATTAAAATGCATGACATGATTGGTGAATGCTTTGATTAATGTTTAATGTAATTGAGATGTGATGAATGATGAATGTGGAAACATGTTGAATGCAATTGAGATGAAGATGTTTATTGAATGCATGATAACATGTAATGTGAAATGATAATGAATGAATCCCACCGGTAGTATACTGGGTAGGTGGACAAGCATGAAAATGAAAAGTTGGGTCTCCCATAGATGGGGTAAGATGGCCTAAAGAAGTAGGGTCTCCTAGAAAATGGGGTTAAGATGGCCTGAAGAAGTAGGGTCTCCCAGAAAATGGGGTTAAGATGACCTAAAAATTTAATGACTATCCTGAAAGGGGTCAAGTTAGTCATAGGCTATCCCGAAAGGGGTTAAGATAGCCTGACTGTGCCTCAGAGATTCAGGTAGGGATGCTTACCGGGGGTATCAGTGAGCTCAAATTATGCCTTTCTGGCAAGGTACCTATGGTGGAGATCTAGTGCACTAGACTCCCATTAAAAGAGGAAAAAGAAATAAATGAAATTAAAAGTCATAAAGAAATATCATGGCATGCATACATCCATAATCCCGTCATTTCATGCATTATTGTGAGTGTATTTGTATTGTATGTGTGAATATGCTTGGTGTGATTGTTAAGACCTTTATTTGGGGAGATTTTTCAGTTAGAATGACTGCAATACTAGTTTAAATGTTTTTTTAGATAGACCGGGGGTTACTCGGTTATATATTTTATATATAATTGACAGTCTCACTATTGCAGGTATCAAAAGATGGTGAAGCTCAAGAAACGGATGAGACGAGCCTTAGGATTTTTCTTAGAAGTAGCCATACATGGTGAAACTGAGTTTTATGTTCAAGTATCAGTTTGTTCAGTCGAATAGGAATTCATTTAAGTTAAAGTAGATTGTAATTATTATTATTTATTGTAAAGAAAATTTTAGCTTCCGCAGTGTTTTTAAAAAAATAAAAAAAACGGTCTAGAAAATAAGGTGTTACATTTATGGTATCAGAGTAGTTTGATCCATCGAACTTTGATGATAATGAGTCGATAATCAGCTGAACGATTAATATTCTGAACATATCTATTAGGTATGTGGTAAGTTTCAAAGGAACGTGCAGCTAATATTAATATTGAGTCTGATCAACTGAATATTGGTGCATGAGAGTATAAGTTATGACTAATGGATATGAATGATCTTTAAAGGGATTGTTCTTCTTTTAGTATATTTCATGGAAAGTAGGATGAGACATTGGGATATAGGTGTACTGGTGTTTATGATTGTAAGATATTGGGTCTGGCTAGTTCAGTACCTTACTCACGGCATTGATGCATTTGTAACTGATGGATTCAAGTCATTAGCCTAGACTGAGTACCAAGTAGAATGTGTTTAAAGGATAAATGTGGTCAGCCTTCTAGGATAGATAATGGAAAATGAGTGTGATGATTTTGTGAAATTAGGATTCGAATTCCTTAAACACCCTTCCCTTTGTAATTATGATTGACGAACTATCCACTTAAATCCTAGAAATCAAATTCTCTACCTTATTCAAGAAATTCACGAAACCTAAATTCGAATCAATTTCGTGACTGAAGAACCTTTATTTCTTATTCCATACCATTATATGCTTTCTTTTTTAAGGAATTAAGCATAAATTCTAATTTGATGGTCACGTATCCTTAGAGAAGTTCAAGGACTTAATTATTTTCCTATACCGATTACATTGATATCTCTTCATGTAGTTATATCTTATAGTAACTCTCTTTCCTTTTCATAAACATGGCATAACAGTGTAACTTGAAATTTGTCTATTGGCAAGTTTTCCTTTACATAAAATCCAAGTTGCGTGTAAGGTCAAGTTTTAGAAATTCCCTTTAATTGAGATGTATTAGGTTAGTTTTGTCAATCTAACCATTAAATGAAATAAGTCCCACATCTTACTTTATCATCAATCTTAGAATCATTTGTTTTGAACACTTTAGGCACCAAGTATATCCTTACTCAAAGCTGATAAGTTAGAGGCTAAGTATATCCAGTTTAGACTTTAATTCATATGGTGGACTCAAAACAAGATTTGTTGAATATTTTGCTACGGCTTAGAGTCAATTTAGGACAACGATGGAAACTCATTTCTTTTTATATTTGAATCAAGAAACATAGACCTTCCCTCTACTTGCCAATATGATAACATCTTATAATCCTTAGCATACAATGAAACTCTGAGCTTAATTCCAGTTCCTCAGATAATTCTTAAGAATGTTTAATCTTCGAGCAATACCTCCCTCTTAGATTCTCAACCAATTCTTATTATGAGCTACTTAGAAAATTTTGATGGTCTCAATTTTTATGTTGGGATTGAAGCTAAAACTATCCTCAGCCTTATTCTAAGTACCTCAATCAGAATATCTCATAGAGTCATGAAAAATCTCTTGGCGTTACACGCTGGCATTGTAGTCATTAGCCAGAATGTTTCCAGGTAAATAAATCCTTAACCTTATTGTGATAACTTCTTATTCGAGTTAGACATATTCCAATGATTTTAACAAATTTTATCATTGTCCTAGGTCCCGTTCTAAGAATATTATAGTGTGCTCTTTTGTACTCAATGAATCTGAATCAC
Organism: Cyamopsis tetragonoloba; assembly: GCA_037177725.1. Lineage (NCBI taxonomy): Eukaryota > Viridiplantae > Streptophyta > Magnoliopsida > Fabales > Fabaceae > Cyamopsis > Cyamopsis tetragonoloba. Next base: position 36,080,619 of record CM074121.1, on the reverse strand, counting down.
TATATCAGAGGAAGTACTGAGTCAGGATGAACTTTAATGTTCGATTAGGTTCATTCCGTGAAATTTTGCTAAAAGCTGGAAAAGGACAATCTTTATCTTTTCATCCAAGACCTAAAATCCAAATTTCACTGAAGTTTAGACCTCTCCAAGTTCTTATTTCTTTAGACCATCTTTGATATACTGTTATCCTTAGCCTTGGGCTCCATGAACGATTTCATGTTATACCTTGAATCATTTTTCGTTCTATTTTAATCCACGTGTAGGTTAATCCTGAACTCTCGCCAGTCTTAGATAAAGTAATCGCATAGCCTCAAAACATATCTTCACTAACCTAGGAGCTATTCATTGAGATTTACCTAAGCTATTATGTGAAACCTATCTGAACGAGACATAGTATACCCATTCAAAAAGATGTTAATAACGTTTTAGAGTGGGTTAGTCGTCATAAATCAGAGTTGCGCAGTAAGCATACAGGAACTCTTATTAATTCCTTTTGAAATCTTATCACCACGAAGTTTCATACTCCATTTTGTTTTCAAATCAAGCACTAATGACGGACCGTAGATCATCGATTCCAACCTTTGTGAATAGGACCTCACAAAGTATCGCAGCTACTAGCGTAATTCCCAATTTTAAACGTCTTCTTATGCCAAATATTAAATGAGCGTCTTAATTTCCCGGTATATTCAAAACCCATCATTCAGCTTGTCAATTTAACTTCCAATGGAAAGCACTCTATCCCTTTATTAGGCCATTCTTGGAAGACTATCCTAGAAGGGTCCTTAAGCACCAATTGATGTCCAACCCACTATTCATACATTACTCTGACATCAAATATGGAATCCCTTTTTAGCAAAAATCAAGGAAGTTGATGGGTATAAGTGCATTTTTTTATCAAAAGTGCACCCACACCACTTTAAGTCTTCCACACTCAATAACTCACCCCTCTCTTCTCTCTTTCCCATTCATGTATCATCACCATCTTCTTCTCCTTTTCATCTTCATTTTTCCTCTCAAGAGTAAAAGAGAGATACCAAACCAAAAACCTCTTCCTTCTCTCTAAAGATCCACCAAATCCTAGCTACAAAATTAAACATGCAATTCATGATTTTCAATCACCATCACAACCTCCTCTTATTAAGTTGGTCAATGTTGACTAAGGATCAAGGGAAAGTGAAAAGAAAGAACAATGAAGGAAGAAAGAAAGAAGCTGAAGGTTGAAGGTTGAAGGGTGAAGATCAAGACCTTGGAGGAGTACATAGAAGAGGCTTAGAGCTAAGGAATCAAGTAGTGGTGGTGACAAATTGGAACTTGGAAACTTAAGGTAACCTTGCCTCCATCTCTAATTTAAAATTTTGGTTCTGCATGTTAGAGATTAGATGAGTTCTAAGCCCAAAAGTCTAGGAATTTCGGAGTAGGAAGCATCTTGGTGTGAGTTATGTTAGGATTTTGAAGTCGGCTCTAATCATAGGAAACCCGTGATTTTCCATGCAACATTAGGATGTGCAGATGAAAGAATTCACCTTTGTACTCTTAATAGAAGTTGTAGGAATTCGTTTTATCTTTCAAATGACTTTTGTTTCACTCCATTTGGGTACCTACAACTCTAGTTATGGCTCAAATACCGAGACATGGTCACTGTTTATGGGCTAGGTTTGTTTAAGTGTACCTCTCTGTTCCAGGAACCATTTTGACAATTATATTTTTAGAAATAGTTTTTGATGTCCTCATCAAAATTGTAGGAAATCCTTTCATCTTCAATATTCATCTGACTTCATACCAATCCATGGTCCATAACTGAAGATATGCTGTGATTACTGGAGTAGTTATCAAACTAGAACAGCTTCAGGTCCAGAATTAGTAGTCAATCTTTGTCTGTCGTTTTGACCTCTAAAACATTTGATTCTGCCTTAAGCCCTTCATAAAATCTGTAGAGAATTTTTGTATCTTTAAAATGCCACTAGTTGCATGTCAATCAACTAACCATAGCCCAAGTTATGGTAAAAAGAAAAGTAGGTTCACAAATCCAGCTTTCGTCATATTGTCAACTTCCAACTAGAAATCCACCCCCTAAATGTTGGATTTGAAACATGACTCCATCATATGAATTGTAGATAATTGGGTTAAGTTTCATCTCCAATTAGTTTCACCAACATATTGTATCTACAACTCCAAATATCACGATTTGATGATGTTGTGCCAGAATTAGAGACTTGGAACTTCAAGTTGAGGTAATCCCAAAGTCAAAAAACCCCACTAGATTGAGTCAATTGGTATAAATGAGTCATTTCATGAGAACTGAATGAATGTAATGATAATTTCTATGTATGTGATTTGATGATTGTATGATTGTGTGTTTGGTTGAAGTATTAGGTATTTCTATGTTGAAATGGAATGCTTATGATATTGTTGCAATGAGAATGTGCTTGACGATAGTCTGAAATTGATGAAATTGGAATTTGGTCATGTTTGTGAATTGATTCTAGGGTGAGTTATATTGAATTAGATGAAGTTGGTGTGATTTTGGATGAATTGAGATGGAAGGTAGAAACTAAATTGTAAAAAGTTTATCAATGTCCTGTTTTGGATTTTGGCATAGTTTGGACTGAATGTTTGACTTGGTTTTACTTAGATTCTAATTTCATGGCCTCTTACAAAGTTGTAGTAAATTTTGTTAGCTTTGTAATGCCACAAGTTTCATCAAAATCCATGTTGTATAACTTGAGTTATAGAAAAATATTAGGAGCTGCCACATTTGGCTTTTTATCATGGGCATGTGCATTCAAGCGAATTTTTCTACGAGAATTAGCTTGATTCATATCTTTGGTTCTGAATAAAAGTTTTAGATTATTTCATTAGCTTTCATTTACCTCTGATTTCACCCAATTTGGAGGTTTATAACTCAAGCTATGGCAAAATTACCAATAGGATGCAGTGCTATCGAAAAACAACATGTTTGGTTTTGGGCCAAATTCACAGCAGCGAAAATTTTTGCTGCAGCGAATTTGACTTGAAGATTCTGTGTGGAACTCGTGGCAGCGAAAATTTTTTCGACAACGAATTTAACTCAAAACGGAGACTTTATTCTAAGGCATAAAAAGGGTTGGGAATGAAATGATTAAGTGATTTTGGTGTTTATAATCATCCTAGACCATTTCTATGACTTAGAATGAAATTAAAATGCATGACATGATTGGTGAATACTTTGATTAATGTTTAATGTAATTGAGATGTGATGAATGATGAATGTGGAAACATGTTGAATACAACTGAGATGAAGATGTTTATTGAATGCATGATAACATATAATGTGAAATGATAATGAATGAATCCCACCGATAGTATACTGGGTAAGTGGACACGCATGAAAATGAAAAGTAGGGTCTCCCATGGATGGGGTAAGATGGCGTGAAGAAGTAGGGTCTCCTAGAAAATGAGGTTAAGATGGCCCAAAGAAGTAGGGTCTCCCAGAAAATATGGTTAAAATGGCCTAGAAATTTAATGACTATCCTGAAAGGGGTCAAGATAGTCATAGGCTATCCCGAAAGGGGTTAAGATAGCCTGGCTGTGCCTCAGAGATTCAGGTAGGGACGCTGACCAGGAGTATCAGTGAGCTCAAATTATGCCTTTCTGTCAAGGCACCTATAGTGGAGATCTAGTGCACTAGACTCCCATTAAAAGAGGAAAAGGAAATAAACAAAATGAAAAGTCATAAAGAAATATCATGGCATGAATACATCCATAATCCCATCATTTCATGCATTATTGTGAGTGTATTTGTATTGTATGTGTGAATATGCTTGGTGTGATTGTTAGGACCTTTATTTGGGGAGATTTTCCAGTTAGAATGACTGCAATACTGGTTTAAATGTTTTTTTAGATAGACTGGGGGTTACTCAGTTATATGTTTTATATATAATTGACGGTCTCACTATTGCAGGTATCAGAAGATGGTGAAACTCAAGCAACGAATGAGACGAGCCTTAGGATTTTCCTTAGAAGTAGCCATACATGGTGAATCTGAGTTTTATGTTTAAGTATTAATTTGTTCAGCTGAATAGGAATTCGTTTAAGTTAAAAATGATTGTAAATATTATTATTTATTGTAAAAAAAAATTTAGCTTCCGTAGTATATTAAAAAATAAGTAAATAAAAAAATGGTCTAGAAAATAAAGTGTTACATTAATATTATCTATTAAGTGTTCTAAAATATTGATTAAAATTGTAAAATATAATTTAACAAATTATATATTAAAAAGTATCTACATAACTTTTGTAATAAACACACTGAATTTTCTTTGTGTTTTTTATTTCTCTTGTATCCAATAAAACATAAATGATTTATTCTAATTTAAGTTTGAATGAATTTGTTCTTATTGAATAATGTTTTTTTTAAAATTGTTAATAATAGCAGTTGAATTAAGTTTTGTCTACTACACATATAGTGATTTTTTTTAATGAGTAATTAGTTGAAATAGTGTTTGGGTTGGGTTCGTCCAAGTCGTTGAAATTACTCAACCCAATATCTTAATTGATGGGGTTTAGATTCTATAAATTGAACCCGATCCAAAGCAACAACTTTTTTTGGTCTAGTTTAGTTTTGTTCGAGTTATTCACGTTGATGGGTAGACCCGAACCTGGGCCCACCCTAATTATCCCCATGAAAATTCTTAGACTTAATTAAAAAAAAGAAAAATAAATCTTTTTGACTTCAATAAACAGGACTAACTAAAGGAACTTGAATAGAATAAATTATAAAAGAAAAAAACATTTGGAAATTTTTTTAATTTTTTTGAATAGTAAAAACATTGAATATTACGTTAAACAAAAATTTTAATCAGGGGCGGAGCAAAGGTTTTGGAGATCCCGTTTATTATGCCAATTCTTTTTGAAAACGGGACCCTCTATTCACAAACTTCTGCCTGCACCAAATTACATTCTAAAATTAATTAAAACATTAAAAAGTATTCTAAAAAATCACTTAAAAAGTGTTTCTCTTTTCACATGCCTTGAAACAAAATCGTTTATAATGCTTTCAACATCAACTTCTTCCAAAACCAGAAAAATATTAACGCGTGCGAGTGAGAATTTTACATTTTTACCAAAAAGTGGGAAACGGAAAATATTAAAACAGAATCACATCAACAACTAGCAAAATCGAGGAGGAGTATATTAAAGCCAGAAAAATCGGGAACATGGAGAAGTATATTAATCGCGTGTGAATTGGCGAATTTCAATTCTCTCTAGCCACGACTGAACGGCCAACGGGGAGAAGTAAATAACAATCAAAGCCAGTAATTAATAAAAATAATCAATGGCAAAATTAGCATATGATTACCTGTGATCGAGAAAATAGAAGATCTTCAGAAATTTTGGAGAATTTTAAGTGGTTTTTTTTAAGGGTTAAATGTGTGAATGTAGGGAGGAAGAGAGGGTAGAGAAAAAAGAGAAAAATAAAACTCCAAAATGCTAATTGACTCAAACTCAAGTGGTGATGTTAAAAGTCAAAAAACTTTACCATTTACTCTACTTTATAATAATAGTTGTATGGTGCATCATTTAATATTTAGGGTGTGTAATGTGCATCATTTAATATTTGGGGCCCCATATTTTCTGGGGTCCTGTACGGTTGGGCACCTTGCACAGGCTCAAAACTGCCCCTGATTTTAATAAATTACTAATGAATTTTTATGGACAACAATAAATTTATGATTCAAAATATGTATTGATCTACATATTGAAGGCACCAAGAGATTACCACATGCAATTAAAGAAAGAGATCATCTACCGTTTCTCATGTCTTAGTATATATAACACATTTTCTATGTTGTTCTAAATCATATATATCCTTTTTGGTAGCGTTTGGTAACGGTACAAAACAGAATGAAACGGAATGGAATAGAATGGAACGAAACATAACAGAACCGTTTACTGTGTTTGGTAACCATGGAACAGAACAAACTATATATGTTTTGTATTTATTGCAAATTAAAATATAGAAAAAACTTTTTTATAATACATATAAAATTTTACTTTACTAGATAGAAAATATAAAATTAAAAGAAAAATAAAATAGTGTGTTTTTTTAAAAATTTATGAGTACAACAAAATAATAATTTCAAAATATATTAATTTTTGTATTAATATTTTATGAAAAATAAATAAATTATTAAATACAAACTTCTCTCAATAAATACAATTATTAAATATATTTTTAAAAATAATTCTTAATTATAAATTAGGTTGAATATATTTTTGTTATGTAAATTTTTTTTTAAAAAAATTTAAAATATTTTTTGATTAGAAAAAAATAATATAAGGTTTAATAAATTTAAATATATATTATTTTGTTAATAAAAACTGACTCTATGAAAATAATGATAGTTCTATGTGTGTTCTGTTCTCTTTTGTTTCACTTTTTTCAATGGAACCAATCTGTCTTTTCATTTGCCTCAATGTCCTGTTCCGTTCTGCTTGGCTGATGTATCAAATGGGGAACAGTACATAGTGTCCTATTATGTTCCGTTCAAACACATATGACAAACGCTACCTTTGTCTTGTTAACTCATATGAAATAATGTCTTCGATCTCCAAAACTCCATTATCACTCTTCATGTTTTTAACCATACTTGTTGTGTTGAAGTTCAAATGTTGTGAGAGTGCCGGTGAATTTCTTCCTAAAAAAGTAAATATTCAAATAACTAACAAATTAACCAATTTTCAACTTGCTCTTGATTGCAAAGAAAAAAATCATGATCTTGGATATCATGTTGTGGATCTTAGGCAAACATATAGTTTTCAGGTTGTAACTACTCCTGTCATGGATAAAACATTGTATTTTTGCAACTTTACATGCATAGGAAAACTATACTACTTTGACATTGTAAAGGACAAAGGGCAACTCAACAAATGTGTTTCTCTTGTAAAATAGCTGAAGGACAAAACTGCAATTATTAAAAACTTGTTGCTCTCTGTTTCATAACAAAATCTCTTCTATCTAGAAAAGTTAGTTACTCCTTTGTTGCTCTCTGTTCTCTCTTTCATCTCTTATGTTTTCTGTTTCTTTGATATGAGTTGTTAGAGATTTTATAGACATTTATGTTCAAAGTCGAGATAATGTTTGTGATGATGTCACATGTCATTGAGAAATACTGGAAATGGGACCATGTAAGATTCGCCTCAATAGACAAAGGGAATGCCTTCAATGGAAACCTAAAGAAGAGAAAAAAAAACTTTTAGAGTGTCACTTGTTTATTTTTGTATAACTTGTAATTCTTGTTATCATGGAATAACTAAAATAATTGCATGTTCTATTTTTCTTTATTTAATATGATATATTTGCCGAGAGCTTGTAGCTCAAGTGGCATAAGGAGGAGCTCTTGGAGCTCAAGGAGAGGGGTTTGATTCCCGGTGGGGTAGATTTAGGAGTAGTGTAGTGTGAGGGTGTGTGTGTTTGACCGATAAAAAAATGATATATTGATTATAAAACATGTGGATTTTATAACAAAAACAACCATTGTTTTTTTTTATTGTTATTGTTCACGCTAGTTCCTCAAAAAGGCTAAATCCTACTCATTTCATGAACTCGACTTGTCTTGCCCTGTGGTCGTCAATTTATGAAGCCCTTAAGAGCATGAGAGCGAAGATGATATTAATGTGGACAACCCTACTACAATATTATACCCACCAAATGTATGCTATCCCTTGATTATAAATGTTGTGTTCATTATAGATTGATGGAGACTATTACATATATAATGGTGCCTTTATGACCGATTAATTTGATACAAAATCTCACAAATTGGATATAGAGGGACGGACTCGTTAAAAGTAAAAACATCTTGAGTTGCACTGAGGTTGACCCGTACCACACATAAGTTCTAAAACTTCAGAGGTCTTTTTATTATCGAAAGGAGATTCACTTAAGATTAGAAACCTCATGAGGTGAGCTGAGGTCAATCAATTAAGGTGTGATACAAGTCCCCAAAGTCCCAAGTCTTTATAGGCGAGAGGACTTGTAAATTTTTATAGTGACGTAAACCTTTTGGGCTAAAGATCGATTAAAACATAATCACGAGTCTAATATGTCAGCCTTCATGAAAGGAAGATAGCTTTTAGACAGTGTATTGATTGGTAACGAAGTGGTTCATGAGATATTTTCCAAGAAGATGAAGGGGGTCCTTTTTAAGCTGGATTTTGAGAAGTCCTATGGCTCGGTGAGTTGGGAGTTCCTATGCTATATAATGAATCGAATGGGCTTTTGTGGAAGGTGGATATCTTGGATCTGAGAATTTCTTCTTTGTTAACCATTTTTATAAAACCTTAAATGATTAACTCGTTTCAAGTATAATGGTAAAAACATATATTGTCCACAAGGAGCACTAAATTCGTTTAGTTAAGGTAGAAGTTAAACGTTTAGAAAAACATAGTAGAAAATGTGTTTGTTGAATAACTAGGAATAATACTTAGAAAATGTAGATAAAATAAAATGAGAAATTACCTGGGACTGAATTTCATTACTTTTACTCTTGTCTATTTAAATAAAAGAAGTTAAATTTTATATATAAGAAGATGAGTACTCATATTTCACAAATGCAAATATCTTTGTCATTTGATTCTAAAACAAAAGTTTCCCAAGTTCAATATCTTGATACTCAAGAAACCAAGTTTTGCCTTAAGCAAGAGTACTATGAACATTCATAATAACTTCTATCTATCTCTAGAATACAAGGTTTTATGAGAGTTCTATCCAAATCCATTAATAGAAAAGTTTCTCAACTTTGGAAATAAACTAAGAACAAGGTAAAGATGATCAGACTTAACCAAGAAAGAAGAACACAAATAGAACTCCAATTTATATATGAAAAATAACTAACAATTTGAAATAACAAGAAGATAAAATAATTACATTCAATCCCGGTAGAAATATTAGTCGAACAAGGCCATGAACTTCAAGAGTAAACACTTAAGAATACTAAAACTCTGACTAAAGTGATGTAACTTAGTATTTTTCTTCCAAAAATTCGATAGCCCCATTGTACTGTACTAAAACATTGGCGCTCAAGCGCCAGTTTCAACACTGAAGCGTTGTAGGGACTTCTCAGTTTCCTTCTCTGGCGCTCAAGCGTCATTACAGTGCTTGAGCGTGGTCTTTAATGTGCTGGTTAATGCATGGTTAATGCACCCAACACTTGAGCGCCATTTTCAACACTCAAGCGCTAGGATAATAACTCTGGTAGTGAAAATCCTATGTTTAGCTGATTATAGCGCTCAAGCCTTAGTGTGACGCTCAATTTGTGCTCCAACATGTTTTTCTTCTTTGTCCAGCTTCCTGAATCCCTAAAAATAAATTCTATGAGTTAAACAAAAACAATTATTTGTACATTTTTACTTAAAAATTTACAAAGTATAGACTAGGGGTGAAATTTACATAGAAACTTAATATTTTCGATATGATAAGTGTGAATTTCTTATTATATAAACACCACTTATTCACACTTATCAAACTCCCCCCAACCTAAGACTTTGCTTGTCCTCAAGCAATGTACTTCATAAAAGAAAAACAAAAACAACTATGGCAGGTGTGATTCAAGATTCAACCGTCAAACAAAAATCACCATAATATGCATGAATAGGGAAAAATAGGCTTTTGATCACCTAAGAGAAAAAAGAGACGGCTCAATTTATGACTTAGGTGCAAAAGAAATTGTAATCAACCATTATCAAAGACTTTCTCTCAAACCTTACATGTTATCATTTTCGTTCAATTTCTCAATGTCACGTCAATTGATTTTTTTTCTTTATTTTGCCATCAAACCAATGTTAAAATTAACAATAAATCAAGAGGTCTTTTTCAAGGGTTGTATTGAGGCCGAACTACAAAAAAACTTTGTTTTTCACACTAAGCAAAATATAGTTGGAGAATAAGTATCGTACATTCAAAAGCTTACCCCAAATTTCCCTTTAAGTGTTTCTTTTTCTTACTTCCAAACCACCTTTTTATTTATTTATTCTTATTTTTATTTTTTTAATATATACATAATATACGTGTGTGTGTGTATATATATATATATGCACAAGAAGGACTAACATATTTACAAGAACACTTAAAAAAAATTTTCAAACCAAAGAAATTATACACCCTTTTGCATACCCATCACTTATACTAAATATATAAATATTTTTCTCCAACTCAAAGGTAAGGATAAAACATTTACATTAATGCCCTGAGTTTTAGAAAGAATTAATCAACAAGGCTCAAATTGGGTACCAACAAAGGGTGTAATATATCCGGTAGGCTTTTTAGCTCAAACTCAATCAGTTAAACTATGCCTCTATCATTTTTATGTTTCAATTGATCATGGCAATTACAAATTCAGACAAAATTTATTAAAGTTAACCAAAGAAGACTCTCCTGTGACACACACATCATACAAAGTTAAAAAGGCTTTAACCTTGACAATATTTTTTTCACAAATTCCCAATGCACAAAAATCATATCATGAGCCGTTAATTTTCAATTTAGTATTTTTTCACAATCCCAATTTTCCCAAGTCATGCAATATCATAATTCACTCCATTTACAATTTAATCATGAACCATACATGCCATTTGTTAAAAATTTAAACAAATTACTATTAAAATTAAAATTAAAAACAACAAAACTAAAAATTGTTCAACAATAACCCAAATTTTTAAAAAATAAACAAAAGAAAGGAAATAAAAGAAATACAGTTAAACATGAAAAGAACATAAACTCCCTTATCCAAATAATAGATCATCCTCATCCAAATAGTCATTGATATCTATGTCCCTGCCACCATTGCCACCATCATAAGCACCACCACCATCATTTCCTTCACCAGCACCGGCTGCCTCCCCCGGTATAATTTTCCGATCCCCAGGCCAATCAACATAGGCCGCAAAAGCCTCGGGATTCTAAAAAAATGTTTGGCCGGACATAGAATGTTGGGCCATGTCATAATGAGACTGGTGAAGTTGTGTTAGCCCACGATGGATGGCACTAAATTGCTTGTCATGATGATCAAGCCTGACATTTAGCCTTTGGAACTCATGGGCAATCCTACCCCACAAGTCCTCCATCGTCCTTGACGGTGCTGTTAGTGGTGGTTGTACTGGTGCATTCGAATCTGGATCCGCACAATTGTTGTGGAGATATTTCTGATCAATGGGCTCTAGAATATTTTGGCTCCGCACAACTGGAACTCCCAACTCCTCACACAAACAAGTGATAAGACTTGGGAACCCTAATCCTTGCTTCTTGACTCTTTTTTGCACATTCACCCAAATCATATCTGAAATGATTCGGCGGGGTCAACAGTAATCTCTAGGGTCTTGATGCAGCCGAGTAAGTGGCACTCTTCCAATGGCAAGTTGGATGGGTGTAACTTGGGTCGCAAGTTGGCTAAAATGAACGTCATCCAAAGCTTAAAAATCATAGTCATATTTGCACGAAGTACCTTATGTGGAACCCCAGTATGACTAGTCTCCGTAATTCTGCGATTCTCATAACAGATTTTAGCCAGAGTGGTCTCCAAGTCAAATTCCCCTGGATTCCTCATATGGGTATAATCATCCAGTACGCCCTCACTTCTATTAAAGGAAGAGATGGGAGAGATAATCGAGTTACCGATTTTTTCATTTATCCAATCGGGGTTGTAAGGTACTCGAACTCCCCGAACCATCGACATCTTCTCCCATGCCTTGCTATCTTTGGCACCATAAGCGTTGGCATAAAACTCCATGACGATATTCGGGTCAAACTTCTCCGGAAGGGATGCAATTGGCCACCAGTTGCGGCGAGTTAACATTTGAGTAAACTCTGGGCATTCTCCATCCCGCAATTCCACTCTTCTTTCTGCAATGAAAAGCCAGTTGTCAATAACCCGGTACCGTTCAGCATGGTCACCGTCAATGAAATTTTCACGGTTAAATCCTCCGCTGGAGGAGGAACCTCTACTCCTCCGAGGGGCTTCCTTCCTCTTCCACCCTTGATCGGGCTCAATAGCAGGAGCTTTTTTTTTTGATCGGCCAAACACACACCCCCACACTACACGACTCCTAAATCTAACTCTTAAATCTCCCCACCGGGGATTGAACCCCTCCCCTCAAGCTCCAAGAGCTTCTCCTTGTGCCATTTAAGCTACAAGCTCTTGGCGGTTACTGCACAATTGATATACAATGACTCATAGTTAAGCCCTAAATCAACATAATCATCATCATGAATCTCATACACTATTAATTTGGTTTCTACATTGGACTTTTATTTTTATTTTTTCAAAAATTCCAACAAAATACTCACAAAGAGTTTTCAATATAACCAAACAGAATATCACACAATGTTGTCATAACCTAGGGTTCAAAAAATTCTCAAATTGTTTTTCATTCATATTTCTAAACAGAATTTCAGAACTTCCCCTAAGCCTTTATCATGAACAACCAAGATAATCAACCATATTAAGATAAAAGTCCAAATAGAAACCCTAATTAACATGTATAACTACTCTAAAACTTCAATTTCATACTTAATCCCTTAGTTCAGAACAAAAGTGCAAGGTTTAAGAACATGAAAATGAAGAAATAGCCAAATACATATTGTAAACTCATGATGATTAAAGAGAATGATGAAGAGATTCTCACAAAAAGCAAGGTTTGATGAGTTTTGAGAAGATATTTTGTGAAAATTTTGAAATGGTATCGTGTTTTAAAGAGAGAAAACGAAGGATTTGAGAGCAAATCCCTTGATGTGCATTGCATTTAAAGCCTTCGCGTTATTGGCGCTCGAGCGCCAGCCTCTCGTGCTTAAGCGCTGGTGCACTGATTACCTTACCAAACATTACTTTTTTCTGGCGCTTGAGTACGACATCCAATGCGTTTAGCAGAGAGAAATGTAGTTCTAGGCTTTACTGGCGCTCGAGCGCCACCTCTAGTGCTTAAGTGCCAAATTCTGACACAAAAATTTAAAGATTGCGCCATTTTGCTGACCCAGGCGCTTGAGCGCCAGTTTAAAATTCTTAAAAGTGAAAAAGCCTTTTTTCCACCACTCAAGCTACAAAATGGGCGCTCAAGTCTTGATCCAAAACCCAATTTTTAACTTCTTTTCACAAAATTTCTTCCAAAATCATCAAACTTATTTATTTTTATTTACAAACATAACAAAAAATATAAAATCGGGTTGCCTCCCAATCAGCGCTTGTTTAACGTCATTAGCTCAACGCATATTGCATGTTCATGCTTCAATTAAGTTCACATTAGTGGCTAGTCGCTCGACGTCACCACCGAGATACATCTTTAATCTTTGACCATTTACCACCCAGCTTTTAGATGGGTCTTCGATTTCAACCGCTCCATAGGGTTTGACTCCTTTAACCCTAAAAGGTCCTAACCGTTTGGACTTTAACTTACCCAGGAACAATCTCAATCTAGAATTGAAAAGAAAAACATATTGTCCGGGTTCGAAATCCTTTTTGACCAGCTTTCTATCATGGTACAACTTCATTCTTTCTTTGTATAGTCTAGAAGACTCATAAGCACGAAGTCTTAGCTCTTCTAGTTCATGAAGTTATACCGGTAGATGACAAGAGTTCCCATAGACCAGCTCCAGAAGCCTTATGGTCAAAATTGAAGAACTTTAAAGCCCAATACGCCTTATGTTTCAGTTCTATCGGTAGATGACAAGAGTTCCCATAGACTAACTGGGAAGGAGTTAAGGCTATAGAAGCCTTATAAGCAGTCCGGTAAGCCCATAGAGCGTCGTCCAATTTGTGGACCAATCTTTCCTTGAAATATTGACGGTCTTTTCCTGAATTCGCTTAATCTCTCTGTTTGAGACTTCGGCTTGACCGTCGTTTGTGGGTGATAAGCACTTGCAATCTTGTGCCTTACCCCATAATGTTCCAAGACCTTTTTAAGTTGAGAGTTGCAGAAGTGCGAACCCCCATCACTAATAAGCACTATCGGGGTTCCAAATCTTGAAAAGATATTCCTTTTCTAGAAAATAACCATCATTTTTGCATCTGCTTTTGCATTGGAAATTGCTTCTACCCATTTAGAAACATATTCCACTCCCACCAAGATGTATTCATTGGTAAAGGAGGGCGGAAATAGACCAATAAAGTCAATTCCCCAACAATTAAACACTTCAACTTCTTGCATGGTTGTCAATGGAATATCATGCTGTCTCGTTATTCCTCCGGTTCTTTGGCATTTATCACATTGCTTCACAAAAATGTGAGCATCTTTGAAAATTGTAGGCCAATAGAACCCTGATTGTAACACTTTAGCTGTTGTTCTTTCCCCATTGAAGTGCCCGCCATAAGGTGAATTGTGACAATGCCACAGTATATTTTCAGCTTCTTCATGGGAAACGAACCTCCATACCAGACCATCTCCACTTATCTTGAACAGAAACGGATCATCCCAAACAAAATAAGAGGCATCTTTTAAGAATTTCTTCTTTTGTTGCCATGTGAATTCCTCCGGAATGATACTTTAAAATTTTCCATATTTGCAAACCACGACCTTTCTTGAAGTAACAAAAGACGTTCATCCGGGAATTCCTCAACAATTTCCTCTTCTTTGTTGGTCACCTCCATATTACTATGTCTTGAAAGATGGTCAGCCACATAATTTTCACAACTCTTATTTTCTTTGATGACTAGATTAAATTCCTGCAACAAAAGAATACATCGAAGCAATCTAGGCTTCGACTCCTATTTAGTCATCAAATATTTTATAGCAGCATGATCAGTAAACACAATTACTCTCGACCCTATAAGATAAGATCAAAATTTTTACACAATAGCTAGTAACTCTTTTTCTGTAGTTGCCTAATTTATTTGTGCATCATTAAGCACTCCACTAGCATAATGTGTAGGGTGAAAAAATTTATCTTTTCTTTGGCCCAATACTGCTTCAATAGCATAGTCGCTTGCATCACAATTAAGATCAAAGTCCAAACACCAATTTGGAGTGACTATGATTGGAGCCATTACCAACTTTTGTTTCAACAACTCAAATGCCTCCAAGCACTTAGCATCAAAATTGAAAACTCTTTGACTAAAAGATTGCTAAATGGCTTGGCTATTTTGAAAAAATCTTTTATAAACCTCCAGTAAAAACTGGCATGCCCTAAAAAACTTCGGATCCACTACTAAAAAAAATGCATTTTAGAGACGGAAATTTGGGACGAATTAATTTTTGTCCAAAACGCCTTAGAATTTTGGATGGATTTTCCCTGGTTTTTAGACAGTTTATATAAAAAATATATTTCAACCTAAATCTATCACTTTTACGTCCCAACTTTTCCCGCCATCTTGCCGCCAAAATACCACCAACAAATTTGGAACGCATTTTGCACAAATTCAAATAAATGAGATATCATTAATATTTTAAAATAAAATCCGTCTGAAATTCGTCTCTAGTTTCCTACAGATTTTAGGCACACCACAGTTAATGATTACATTCAGTGTTTTAGATTATTCTGTCACAAATTCATGTGTAACTTTCACACGAGATATGGGCAGATTATATTTTCTATTCAATTATTTTGAACTATTGGTTTCTTTGTCTCAAATCTGTGTGAATCGTTCATCGAAATAAGAGACGAACTTCACTTGTGCTTTTATAATTTTGTCTTATTGCTGAATCCATCTCAAATATTTGAGAATTAATAATACAGATTTGACTTTGCCTTAAATCCATGGGAATCATTCATACGAATTAGAGACTTACTATATTTGTGATTTAATGATTTTGTGTTATTGTTAAAACCGTCACAAATATGTGTGGCTTGCTCATACAAATTTAATTTTGTCTAGAATCCGTGGGAATCATTCATATAAATTAGAGACAAATTTCCTTTGTGCATTGGCAATATGGTATTATTGCCGAATCCCTCTTAACTCCATTCGGATTGCTCATACATATTTGAATGGGTAAAAGGATAGAATGTGACACTACTATTTAAAGGATAGAATGTGACACTACTATTTAAAAAAGAAGTCCCACTGGGCATGCCAACTTCTTTAACTTATATTTTTCCAAAATAAATAATTCCTAGATCTCAATTTGGGGAAGGGAATTTTCTTTCTCTAAGGTTCATTGTAAGAAGTTTAGTCACAATTAAAACTAGATTTCTCAAATTAAGATTGCATATTTGTAAAAGGTAAATTTTATTTCACCCCAACAATGTGGTGATCCCACCAAAATTCAAAGTGCCCAAATTTGAAAATACAAGGGTAACTCGTGCCCTAGAACTCATCTCACAATGTACTGCAGCACTACAAGAAAACAGCCAATTAGCGTCGGCTTTTGGCCGACGCTAACGTGAAAAAGCGAACGCAAAACAGGCCGTTAGCGTCGGCTTAGCGTCGGGGTCAAGGTCGACGCTAAATGCCTCAACACAAACTTTTTTGGTGGGAAAAAGGCCGACGCTACTTTGCGTCCGCCAAGGCCGATGCTAACGGTGACGCAATGAGGGATGGCCGACGCAAAATAAAAAAATCGACGCTATTTTTTTAAAAAATCGACGCTATTTATGTCTTTGTATGGCTTACGCTAATTTTTAAAAAATGACACTAATTTAAAATAATCTGATGCTAAATTTGTTTCAAATGGGCCGACGGAAATTGGAAAAGGCCGACGCAAAATTAAAAAAACCCAACGTATATTTTGGTTTTCTTCATCCTAACTAGTGTCGGCCTAGGCCTACACTAGATTTTTTATTTTAAATTTTTTTTTTATAATATTCTTTTCCTGTTCACTTACAGACCTGCATATATCCAACACATTTGAAAAATCAACCTATTCAATAGTTTGGAATATCAATTCAAACTAAATGTAAAATAAAACCATAAAAATACCACTATTTCATGATTCATATATAACTCCACTAAACAAGTTTATGAACACAATAAACAAGTCCACAAAACACTATTGTTTCATAAAATCTACATTAAACAATTCAACAACTAAGTCCAAAATTCTAAAAAAAAGTAAGTTCATAGTATAATATCATATCAAAACAAACAAAGGCTTCTAAAATCAAAGGCAATGACAGCCACCCTTTGGAATTGGAACATCGACATCTTGTCCCAATGGCTCCTCATCCAACCTCTGATCTTAAAATGATCTCTATTCCAAAACTCCAAAAGACTAGCCCAAGCCTCCTCACCAATCCAATGTGGCTTAATCCCTGACCTCCTATGCTTTCCAAGCATAACATTAAGGCGCCTTCTAACTTTCTTGCCATACACCTCCTCAATTTTGGCTTGATCAGCAGGGGCCAAGAGACTTTGGACTATATTATATATACAAAATAAGGCATATCAAAGTCATATAAAAGAGAAAAAGGTGTAGTAGTAGTTAGTACATTTATGTTACCTACTCATTAAGTTTTTGTAACTATGAAATGCATAGCAGACATGTAACTTGTAACTTAATAGACAAAATTCAATCTAAAGGTCTAGAACAGGAACTGTTCTAATGTCTTCAATTACAACTTACAAGTTACTACTAAATCAATGTGAAAATGTACGGTAAATTAGCATCATTATTCAAAGAAGTGTCAGAGAGTTAAATAAGTATTAGGGGACATATTTACAAGTTGGTGTAGTGAGTGTAAGAGGTGGGGAATTGCATAATTGACTTGTGCATAAGGTAAGGAATATGGGGAAGACAACAAAAAGATTTTGTGTTGTCATAATACATTCTCATTCACCCCTTCATATTTTCTTTTCATAAATAGTTAATTGAAGGAATTTTCGAAAAGCCTATCATATTGAAAAACCCAAAATTCAGAAAATAAACTTAAATACTTAGCACTAGTTAATGTTAGAAATTGACTTCTTACCTGAAACTCCTCCCATCATTTAGTCTTGTCTTCATCGGGGACTCCATCAAAGTGATGAAAAGGACCTCGAAACTGAGACTTGATTGCATGAGCCACATCAACAATAGCAATAATCTTGGGGGCTCCCACCTACAAACAAAATGATTAAATTTTATTTAAGTAGATAAATATAAGAATACAGTCAAAGAAGACATCATATCTACCATAGAGATTAGTAAAAGTTGGAATAATAACCTAAGCGAAACAACTTATGACAGACCAGAAAATTTTATCGATTTCATCAATATACTAGTGTAAGATTAGCTACTTTTGTATATATACTAGCGTAAGATTCAACATATGGTATGTTACAAACCATGATGCCCTCTCCATCACTCCCGCACCCCTGTATAACAGAGTAACAAAGCCCCATGCCTCATGCCCACAATATATATATATATATATATATATATATATATATATATATATATGGAGAGAGAGAGAGTTTAAATACAATGGGTTGATGACCCATTATAGAATGGTATGTCGGCGTGTAATAGAACGCCACATCGTGCACATGGCAGTTTTTTAATCATAGCTTCTATTAAAGTTTTGATTTTTTTTTTCAAAAAACTGCCTTGTGTACGATGTGGCGTTCTATTACGCGCTGACATCCCATTATACAATGGGTCATCGACCCATTGTATTTAAACTCATATATATATATACTAAATGTTTATAAAATCACAAAGAATACACTGAGTGCAATTGCAACAACCAGATACACAGAATGAGAAAGAACCCTTGAACTAAAAAAAGTACAGAATCATAATGCACTATCATGTAGTGCCAAAATTGAAGAAAAAGCAGAATAGAAATGCAAATTTCAAAACAAATGTAATTATACAAACATGCTTCAATTGTCAAGAGATTCATTATTCATTTCTTTACGTTTCTTTTAAACTTCCTTTATTTAACACATTAATTTTCCTTGCATAGGAGCTCTGTGTTTTGTTCTTCTTTCTAATCTTGTTAACATTTTAATTACTCAACCACTGCACTACATTACAGTAAATTGTCTTCATTCAAATTTTGCATATAATAGATACACATATATTGTCTTCATCTCAATTATTCATGGCACCTTCCTAATTTGTTTTCTATGAAACCCATGTTTAAATCACTACAATTTGAGGACAAAACTTAATCATATATTACAGTTCAGTGTTTCCGTTAAAAAAAATTCTGTTTCTTGAGCATGTTTTTTGGGTAACGAAACTCATCAAACACACAAGAAAGAGTGACCGAATTATATAGTAAGTCTCGCTAACTTAAATATGTAACCAAATTAACTCAAATAAAAACCCTGTAAAATAGGACCCTACATTTCAAAGAACGTCTCAAGATACTTCAAAAGATTGCACTTCAATACAAGAATTTTTTAAAAAAAAGCATTTCATAATGGCATAAATGCATGGCTAGTTGGCTATACTTTCAAACTAAGTACCACATGAACGAATATGCTTAACTAGATGATGCAGATCAATATGGCTGTATATTTTCATGGACAATTGAATGATATACAAGAATGTCAGAAAAATTAATAATAAGCCCCTCATGATAGACAGGCATTATATGACTCAAGCTAAAATTTCCAACGCTTAACCAAGCCATTTATAATTGCACTGAACAACATATCACAAAATTTCCAATGCCTAAATATAATTAGATCCTGAATATAATTAAGGACATGCTCCTCTGTATTATTTTGATCCAAAAAAGAGCTAGAACTAATAGTATAGTAGTACAAATTAAATGAAGGGTAGAAAGAGTACACATACATACATACATATTTTGCTACATATATATATTAGATGTGATCATTTGAATGTATGTAGTAGTATTAGTCATGTACTACTACCTGTTTCAGTTAATTAATCAATTTACAAAGTAGAAATTGAAATGGATAAGAACAGTTCAGGTGAAGCAAGTTTTTGATAGATACCATTCATGCGTAAAATTATGGAGACAAAAACATTAACAGCAAAAAGACAGTCGTCCCTCCCACCAAAAAAGCATCATAATATAATTTTAACTAAGTAGTGTAAATAAAATTTTGTAAAATAATGAGAATTCAGTCAAGAGCATTCCAAATCCTCAATTGTAACAACTTTCTGAAACGATGGGAGAAAGAGTTGCAAGCAATGAGGGACAGGGTGCTGAAACCCTTGAAGGAAGAAGGTACACGTTGAAGAAGAAAGTACCTTTCTTAACATTCATTGAAAAACTGATTACAGATTTATATACCTTACAGCTGATTAACAGAAAATAGTAAAAAGGGAATAAAGGGCTACCTAGCAATACTAAAAACATTCTAAGAGAAGAGAGAAATTGTAACTAAGTCCTAAAGAAGAGACAAAGATATATGAAAGTTATTTGCTGTGGAATCCTTCATCTGAATGTGTGAGAGCTTCATCTTCATTGAGCAAATGATGAATGTAATCTGCTGATATCCCCCTGCAAGATGGAGAATGTATGTTTATCATTCCCATCTTGGAAAGAATGGTGAAAAAGTCTTCACGGGCTAGAGGTTTGGTTAAGATGTCGGCTAATTGATGCTCCGAGCGAATGGGCATGAGATGAATGAGTTTCTTATTGATTTTGTCACGGATGGTGTGACAATCCAAATCAATGTGCATTGTTCTCTCGTGGAATGAATCGTTCTTTGCGATGTGTATGGCGGACAAGTTGTCACAGACGAGATTGCAAGGTTTGCTGAGACGCAAGTGCATTGTTGTAAGTAAGTTGTAGATCCATTGAATTTCGCAAGCAAAAACCGCCAAGGCTCTAAATTCAGCCTCTACTGAAGATCGAGAAGGACAGTTTTGCTTCTTAGCTTTCCAGGAAATAAGCGCATAGCCATAAAAGATGCAGAATCCAGAAACGGAACGTCTAGAATCAGGGCAACCACCCCAGTCAGAGTCAGTAAAACCGTGCAGATGGAAATCCGAGGAGGAAGGGAAGAAGAGACCCTTCCCTGGGGAATTCTTCAGATATCTGATGACCTGTATAGCAGCTTGGTAGTGTATGTCCGTAGGGTTGTCCATGAATTGGCTTAGCTGCTGAACACTATAAGAAATATCTACCCTTGTAGAAGTCAAGTATATAAGTCTGCCAACTAGTCTTCTGTATAAGAGCTTGTCTTCTAATGGTTTTCCCAGCTTTTTGGATAATCTGAGAGTGGAATCCATAGGAGTCTTCACAGGTTTGCAAGCTAACAAGCCAACGTCAGATAAGAGCTCTAGACAATATTTCCTTTGGCTTAGAAAGATACCTTTTGGAGATCTTGCAAGTTCGAGTCCCAGAAAATATTTCATGTTACCCATATCCTTTATGCTGAATTTAGCATGAAGAAAATCTTTCACAGATTGAATGATGTTGAAGTTGTTACCTGCTAGAACTAGATCATCAACGTAGATTTGGATGAATGTGGAGTCTGAAGCTGTAATGTTGGTGAAGAGGGTGTGGTCAGCAATAGATTGAGTGAACCCAAAAGAACGAAGGGTGGTGGTAAGGGTGGTAAACCATTGTTTGCTGGCTTGTTTGAGGCCATAGATTGATTTTGTTAAGAGACAAACTTGGTTTGTGGTTTGAAGTTTGTAGCCTTGAGGAGCTTTCATGTATACAACCTCATCTAAAAAGCTGTGGAGAAAAGCGTTGTCCACGTCCAGTTGATGAATGAACCATCCTTTGGCCGCAGCAATGGCAATGAGCAGTCTTAGAGTTGTCATTCTTGCCACCGGGGAGAATGTATCTTGATAGTCCAATCCTTCCACTTGAGTGTAGCCTTTCGCTACTAGCCGGGCCTTGAATCTGTCCAAGGTACCATCTTGCTTGTATTTGACTTTGAAGACCCATTTGCAACCTATGGGTCGTTTTCCTTCGGGTAAGTCCACAATCTTCCAAGTGTGGTTTCTCTCTAGGGCCTGGATTTCAGCATTCATAGCTGCAACCCAGTTGGGATCCTTTGGAACTTGAGAGTAGTTCCTTGGTGTTGAAATACTTGTGATATTGGCAAGGAATTTGGCATGAGATTTGCTGCACCTGTCATATGAGAGAACAGAACAAATAGGATGAGGAACAACCTTATTAGGGAGGAGAGGAAGGAACTGAGACTCCCCTTGCATGGATATGAGATTCAGATGGTAATCCTGAAGGTAAGTAGGTTGTTGAGTCTTCCTTGAGGATTTTCTGCTTCCAGTGGTTGTAGTGGAAGGTGAATCTGTGGTGGTGAGTTGATTGTCAAGTTGATCAAGATGTAGAGAAGGATGTTGTAGCTGTTCAGATCCTGCATTCAAATCAGAAAGAGAGCTAGGAAGGCCAGCTTGATGCTGCTCCTTGCTGGTGTTAGTGTCAGAGGAGAAGGGAGACTTATCCTCGTAGAAAATCACATTCCTAGAGATGAAAACTTCTCTGTTGTGAACATCATACAAAATAAAACCTTTTGTACCATGCTTGAAACCTAGGAATATGGATTTTCTTGCCCGAGAATCAAGTTTCCCTCTGTGATTAAGGAGAGTGGAACCAAAACAAAGACAACCAAAGATACGTAAGTGAGAAATATCAAGTATAGAATCATATAGAATTTCATATTGAGAACTGTTGTTTAACACAGGGGTGGGGGTTCTACTTATTAAGAACATAGTGTGAGTAGCAGCATAAGACCAAAAGCAGTGTGGTAAATTTGCCTGAAATAATAAAGCACAAGGTACATTCAGAATATGTTGATGCTTTCTCTCAACAATAGCATTTTGTTGAGGGGTTTCAACACAAGAAGTTTGATGTTGAACACCTAAGGAGTTGTAAAACGCAGGCATACAGAATTCCATCCCATTATCAGACCTCAAAGATTTGATTTTAATGCCAAATTGAGTTTCTATGAAAACAAAAAAATCTTTTAGAATTTGTGTAACTTCAGATTTGGATTTAAGGAGATATATCCATGTAAAGCGAGATTTATCTTCAACCAAGGTAAGAAAATAAGAATGACCATGAATAGAAGGGGTAGCAATAGGGCCCCATATATCAGCATGAACCAGATCAAACAAGTGATGAGAGATAGAAGAACTGAGAGTATAAGGTAATCTTTTCTGTTTAGAGTAATGGTAAACATCACAAACAATATCTTTATTTATTGAAATGAAAGGATGTTTCTTATGAAGAACATGTAATCTGTCATGCGAGAGGTGACCAAGTCTAAAATGCCACAAATTGTGGTTCAGACATATTACAACATTTGTTATTAGGAAAAAGATCAAAAAGACAGTTAGCAGGTGAGACATCTGTCAGCAGAAAAAGGCCATGTTTCCTTTCAACTGTTCCAATCTGCTTCATCGAATTGGAAGTCTGTAACCAACATTTAGCATTAGAGAAAACTAAATGACAGGATAAGACATCAGTAACTTTTAGAATAGAAATAAGATTGTAGCTAAAATCAGATAAGAACAGGACATCAATTAGATAAAAGGAAGGCGAAAAGAAAACAGTGCCACAAATGTTTGAAATCAAGATGTCACCATTTGGAAGATCAATTTTAACAGGGTGAATAGTTCTATAGGAAGTGAAACTAGATAAGGAACAACAAATATGATCTGATGCTCCGGTATCAAGCACCCATTTATTAGAGAGGGACATACCAGAACTAGAAGGTTGAGCGTGGTTCTGTAAGACAAAAGAAAGGTTCAACTGGACAGTCTTTGAATTGTCAGCTGCATCAGGTAGCAGAGATAGAGGAGACTTATATTGCTCAGCTGTGAAGGTAAATTTCTGATCTGTGTCATCTGGTACATCATGCAGAGAAGAATTAGAAGGAGATGTAATAGAGGCATTGACATTCCGATGTTGGTATTTTGGATTTTTGAACTTGAAACCCTGAGGAAATCCATGCAATTTATAGCAAACATCTTGTGTATGACCTTTCCTTTTGCAATGAGTGCAATACTTCTCAGAATTGTTGAAAAACTTGGAAGATTTATGAGATTCCTGACCAGAGACAGCATTGGTGTAAGCCATAACAGAATTGTTATCAGGATTGAGTTTAGAAAATTGCCTTTCTTAGTGAGAAATCAGAGATAGGACTTTTAAAATGGGGGGAAGGGGATCCATAGTCATTATTTGAGACCGAACAATGGAGAATTGATCATTTAAGCCCCTTAGAAAACGGACAACAATATCAGTGCTCCTCTGAGTTTTGAGTTTCATGAGGGCACCGCAAGTGCAAGAAATGTCACACTGGCAATCAGGAATAGGGTTTAAAAGATCCAATTCATCCCAGAGTTTTCATACAGGTGTAATACTTGCTAATGCTATAATCCCCTTGGTGTAAACGGTAAATTTCCTCCTGAATTTCTGAGATTCGGAACAAATCGGCATGGCAGAATTGTTCCTACAATTCTGTCCAGGCAAAGGGACTGCGCAATATCGGCACTGACCGAACAGAATATCCAGCCAAGAACGAGAGTATTGCAATGTTTCCAATATGGGTAGATGGGATTGTCAGGGGAGGGTTTCTTGATGGAACCATCGATGAAGTCATCCTTGTTCTTCATCTCCAAGCACATGCGCATGGAGGTCGACCATGTGTAGTAGTTTCCATCAGACAAAACAGGAGTCACAAGAACCATGGAGGAATTCTCATTCGGGTGAATGAAGAAGGGGCTGGTCGGATCTTGTGCTTCTTTGGCGGCGGCCGCCGCAACGGAGAGAGGAGAGATGATGTCGGCGCTACTCTTGAAGAACCTCTCAAAGGCTCACTGATACCATAACAACTTTCTGAAACGATGGGAGAAAGAGTTGTAGAGCAATGAGGGACAGGGTGCTGAAACCCTTGAAGGAAGAAGGTACACGTTGAAGAAGAAAGTACCTTTTTTAACATTCATTGAAAAACTGATTACAGATTTATATACCTTACAGCTGATTAACAGAAAATAGTAAAAAGGGAATAAAGGGCTACCTAGCAATACTAAAAACATTCTAAGAGAAGAGAGAAATTGTAACTAAGTCCTAAAGAAGAGACAAAGATATATGAAAGTTATTTGCTGTGGAATCCTTCATCTGAATGTGTGAGAGCTTCATCTTCATTGAGCAAATGATGAATGTAATCTGCTGATAAACTGATTCAGCTCTTGGCAGCATGAGGGGAAAAATTGGATACTTCAATGTTGTGAAGAAACAAAAGAAAGATCACAAAAGTCCAACTGGAACAAAATTCATGCATTCAAAATTGTAGTAAGAAAGTGATCTAAGAATATGATTTCAATTTCTCCGTCAACAACAACAATCAACAATATAATATAAAATTGTGCTTTGCTGTAGCAATATGCTCATTGATTAGCTTTGCAGCAAAATTGTAGTATTTTATTTACTGATATAAACGTACAAGCTATGCACGGTGTTTCTGCATGTCACGCACTTAATTATAGATGATACATCTTGTTCAGAATCAGTAGTATAGTAAATTTTTAAAGCTCCTCCATCCTAACAAAATCATCAACTGGTCTCTCTCTAATTAATTATTAATAACACTCACTTTTTTCTCTTTTGCAGACACACCAGAACCTAAAGTAATGAATTGCTTTTGAGCAAAAACCAAAATTAAAGTAGGAAATTCAATTGTGTTTGACTTTGTTTGGCAGAAACAGAGGAAAAAGAAGATTCATCGATGAATAAGAAACCTTTTAGCAAATATAATGTAGTTTAATTTCAACCTTGAATTAGTTAGTTTAAATTTGAAATTTTAGATTTAATTTCATTGAAATTTAATACATGATATGACAATGTCTGTCCAAAATTAGGATTAGAAAAAAAAAAGCTAACAGAAACACATGACAGCAACTAGATTATAATGGAATGGGGCCAGCATATAGCTCAGCTCTCTGTCCCTGTAGTTCATAACAAGTATTCAGTATTGTCAATTATGCCAAGGATTTGGAAAGTCGATTGATCTCCAAACTACTACTATCACGTTTGTTTCGTAGTTAGAGTTGATTGTAATGGAATCTGATCAAAGTAAAAGATTTTAGCTATGTGAAAAAGTGAATCACCAGTCATGAGAAACAATTTTTTGGCCAATCCTATCATAACCAAACATGCTATAAAATTCAATGAGTGATAACAAATTGCTATAAGATGTCAATGAATGATAACAAATCAATTGATTTCCTTTTCTTGAATAGATTATTTGTAGATTGACAAAATTTCATGTCACATTGTTTAAAACAGTTCTTTTAACTCTACCATGGCATCAACAATTCAAAATTTTGAAATTATATACTGATATATTGCAACAATTTTTCAATAACTTTTATGTCTTTTACATTACCTAGTTCTGCCTCTCTCTCACCCTTTCCTCTAACAAGTATAGTTTACTTGCCCAAGTAGCATGAATATGATGGCATCAAATATGCTCATGAATTAATGCTAACGCAATACAATAGTTTGAGAGATAAGAGCCTTGTTACGGGCATACTACAGGCATGCCATTTAATAACCTCAACTCAAAATATCACCATAAAGAAGGGGAATAGGGTTCAACCTTTCTAATATAAACAAACAACATCAAAATTAAATTCAAAAACAGACAAAGCTCCTACCCCTCATCCTTCAGTAAAACAGAGCTAAGAAGGAATAGGGTCACCAAAAAACATCTGAACCCTAATTTTCAAAGCAACTTGGGACTGGATTTCAGGGCTTCTTATAAGCTGAAACTTGAGAAATAGGGAGAGAACAAGCATAAACGAACCTTAGAGAAAGAAGCATAAAAATGTAAGGAAGAACAACAAAAAGGGGACGCACGTAACGGCAACAATGCGGCGTCCAAGAAGAGGGCAACGAGGTCGAAGGTGGCGATGAAGGCAACGGCCGTGGCAGTTATGCTAGTGACTCCGACGACGGTGAAGGCAATGAGAGCTAGGGTTTGATGAATGGTGGGAAGCTTAAGAATAAAATAAAAACTGTAAAGAAAGCTATGGCAAAGAAACAGAGATGCGTGCTCTGATTTTGAGTTCATTTCCATTTTGTTCTTTTAATTTTTTTTTGGCTATTTTTTAATTCTTTAGTTTGTGTCGGCCTTTGGGACACTTTTTTTAAAAAAATTAGCGTAGGCTTGGGCCGACAATATTTGGATGTGAGGCCGACACTATATAACCAAAAAAAAACGTGGAAAGCGTCGGCCTCGTGTCGGTTTTAGCCGACGCAATCAACTAAAATAGCGTCGGCCTCGTGGCCGACTCTTTTTCTTGGTAGCTAACTTCCTAAATTCTTGTAGTGCAGGAAGATGGCAGCCCATGTCGTTGATGATCAGTTGCCCATCCATTTCTTTCAAGATAGCTTTGCTGGGGCAGCCGCTAACTGGTATACTCCGTTGGAACAATCATACATACTCTCTTGGAAAGACCTGCTGATGCCTTCTTAAAGCAATACAAGTACAACTTTAATATGGCCCCTGATAGACTACAGGTGCAAAATATGATGAAAAGGGATATACAAACTTTCAAATGATATGCTCAAAGGAGGAGAGAAGTGGCAACATAGGTTCAACCTTCACTTTCTGAATATGGACACTCTCCAAAGTCCATTTTATGACAAAATGATTCGAAGTGCTTCTTCTAATTTTTCTGATGTTGTTATCATTGGGGAGAGAATTGAAGTGGGTATGAAGAGTGGCAAAATTGCTCATGAGGCTATTGGAAGTGTTAGCAGTAAGAAACCAAGTTTTGGGGGTACTAATAAGAAAAAAGAAAGAGAAAACCATAGTGCATTGATAGACCAAAGGAGTTAATATCCATCTAAATCTCTTCCAATGTCACAATCATACATTGCCAATGCATCCCATAACCCTTACTAAACACCATACTTCTATGTAAGACCCACCAACCACAACCAAAACCACCAACCCAAACACAAATCCACCTGCAACCCAATTATCCCACGCTCAGACCTATCAACAAAACCTTCCTAACAAGAGAATGCAAGTGAACAATCAACAGAGAAAGTGGGTGAAATTTGACCCAATACCAATGTCTTATATAGAATTGGTGCAGCAACCATTTCAAAAATCCTTGTTGGTACCTTGCCCAATTCCTCCATTATAGTCCCTTTATCCAAAGAGTTATGTTCCAAGTGAAACATGTGAATACCATGCTGGGGAAATAGGTCATTCAATGGAAAATTGTCTTGGTTTAAAGCACAAGGTGTAAAGTTGGATCAATTCAAATGGCAAAGTTTCAAGGAAGAGTATCCAAATATTAGTAATAATCATTTACCTAGTCATGGGGAACCACCAATTAATGCCATAGAAGAAATTGATGATTGTTGCACACCTTTTCCAAGACCACTGTTAATTCACTACACAAAAAATGCCTTCCCTTAAGCTCCAAGAAACTTGAAACTAATTACCATTCAAGTGCCATCCTCTTTTCCTTACCAATATATAAAGGTGGTTTCGTGGGTATATGAAGCACAAGTCAAAAAGGAGTCACAATGGAGATCAGACAAAGGTGGACCTTAATCCTCAAAGCATGAATGTTACTAATAGAAGGAGGGATTACCCAAAGTGGTCGAGTCGATACTCTTGAAGAGTTGCGGAAAGGAAAAATGGTGAATCAACACAAAGAAGATTGTTGCAGAAGTGGAGATAAAAGAGAAAAAAGAGTATAAGAATGTCATTTCCAATGAAGAAGCGTATGAGTTTTTGAAAGGGATAAGGCAAAGCGAGTACATGGTGGTGGGTCAGCTTAATCGTACCCTGACAAGGACATACCTCTTTTATCATTACTTTTAACCAATGTCGTAACTGAGAAGAACTAGGGACCGTCACCCAAGTTGTTAAAACTGGTAGAGCAAGTGGAAAAAAAATAGTACCCCATGAAGAATCTATGAAGGTGGTCAATTTGGGGACAAAAGAGGATAAAGATAAGTTAAAGTTGGCACTACCATGAAGAAAAGTGAGCGTGACAAAATAATCCACCATCTGAATAATTATGCCAATTTCTTTGCATGGTCATATAAGGATATTCCTGGTTTTGAATCAAGCATCGTTGAACAGAAGCTACTTTTGAAGCCCGAGTACCTCGCAGGTAAACAAAAGTTGAGAAGGATGGAGGCTGATATGTGTTTAAAGCTTAAAGAAGAGGTCAAGAAGCAATTTGATGCCGGATTTCTAGTAGCGGCCAAATACCCCCAATGGGTTGCCAATATTGTTCCTATTTCTAAAATGGCTGGGGAAGTGCAAATGTGTGTTGACTATAGGGATCTTAATCAAGCAGCCCTAAAGATGATTTTCCTTTACCACACATCGATGTCCTGGTAGATAATACTGCTAGCCAATCTTTCTTTTCCTTCACGGATGGTTTTTCTAACTATAATCAAATTAAAATGGTACAAGAAGACATAGAGAAGACCACTTTCATAACCCTTTGGGGAACCTTTTGCTACAAGGTAATTTCATTCAGGTTGAAAAATGCTGGGGTAACGTACCAAAGAGCCATGGTTACCCATTTTCATGATATGATGCATAAGGAGATTGAGGTATACATGGACAACGTGATCACCAAGTCTATGACAGAGGCAGAACATGTGTTTAACCTATAAAAATTGTTTGAGCGACTAAGGAAGTAACAACTTAGATTGAACCCAGCTAAATGCACTTTTGGAGTGAGGTCAAGGAAGTTGTTGGGTTTTGTAGTCAGCTATAAGGGAATAGAAGTTGATCCTAAAAAAGTGCGAGCAATCTTGCAAATGCCATCGCCTAGCACTGGAAGAAAAATTCGTGGGTTTTTGGGACGTTTGAATTATAATGCCCAGATTATATCCAAGTTGACTACGACCTACGAACCAATGTTTAAACTGTTGAGAAAGAATCAACCTATTGAATGGAATGATTATTGCCAAAGAGCCTTTGAAAAATAAAGCAATGTTTTTCAAAAACCTCCAGTTTTGATACCACTAGTTCCCAGAAAGCCTCTTATTATGTACTTGACTATTTTGAGTGAAGAGTTTACTAGTTGTGAGGCAAGATATTCATTGTTAAAACGGACTTCTGGGCCGCTTTCTAGTTGTGACAATACATGCTAACTCATACCACTTGGCTAGTATTAAGATGGATTTAAACAAGTGCATCTTTAAAAAATCTACACTCACTGGCAAGATAGCTTACTGGCAAGTCTTGCTCTTAGAGCATGATACTGTGTATGTTACACAAAAGGCAATCAAAAGTAGTTCCTTAGCAGAATATTTGGCTTATCTGTTGGGAATCATCAATCGATGCAATATGAGTTCCCTAATGAAGATATTTTGGCTCTGTTCAAAATGTAGAGACTCGAGATGAAAAAATGGATTATGTTGCTTGATGGGGCTTCTAATGCGTTTGGGCATGGGATTGGTGTAGTTTTAGTCTCACCTAAAGGTCAATTTATCCCAATTACAGCTAGGCTATGTTATGGTATTACAAAAAATGTAGCTTGTGCCATGAGTATTCTAGCCGTAATTAACTCAAAGTCAAAATCTTTGAGGTATATGGAAACTCAGCCTTGGTAATTCATCAACTAAAAGTAGAGTAAGAGACTCAAGATGTTAAGTTGATCCCATATCACTATTATATCCAGAAGCTGATGGAACATTTTGATGAGGTCACTTTCCATCATATTTCACGCACGGATAATCAGGTTGCTGATGCCTTGGCCACTTTATCATCAATGTTTGAAGTGACTCAAGAGAAAGATATTCCCTGATCAAGATACAAACACGTAAGTAGCCTGCTTATTAGAAGACAGTTGAAGAGGAACTGGATGGGAAACCTTGGTATCGTGACATTAAGTGTTTTGTCAAAAGTAGGGAATATCCTCCAGATATTTCTGAAAATGACAAAAGAACATTAAGAAGGCTAGCTGGGTGTTTTTTTCGTGAATGGTGATATACTTTATAAGAAAAAGCATGAGATGGTGCTCCTCCTTAAATGTGTAGAGGTAGCATAAGCAAGAAGGATTATCCAAGAGGTACACGAGGGAGCTTTTGGAACTTTCATTAATGAGCATACAATGGCAAGAAAAATCTTAAGGGTTGGGTAGTATTGACTAACCCTGGATGCAGATTGTTTCAACTATGTAAAGAAAGGTCACAAATGGCAAACATATGTAGACAACGTCAATGCTCCACCAGCTTCTCTGAATGTATTATCAGCACCTTGGCCATTCTCGATGTGGGAAATGGACGTTATTGGGCTTATTTAACACAAAGCTTCTAATGGTCACCGCTTCATTTTAGTGGCGATTGACTATTTCACTAAGTGGGTTGAGGGTACATCTTACGCAAGTGTGACGAGAAATGTAGTTGTTAAATTCATCATAAAAGAATTGATCTGTCACTATGGTCTGCCTAGCAGGTTGATCACAGACAATGAAACTAATTTGAACAATGAGATAATGAAAGAGCTCTATGACACCTTCAAAATTCACCATCACAATTCATCTCCATATCGTCTTAAGATGAACGGGGCGGTGGAGGAAGCCACTAGAAATTGGACTGGAAGAAGCAGAGTGGTTTCAAGCTCGTTTAGATCAACTTAACTTGATTGAAGAAAAGAGAATTGCAGCTATTGGCCATGGCCAGCAAAATAAAAATAAAGAATGGAAAAGGCTTATAGAAAGCTCGGCTTCATGAATTTCACAAAGGGGATTTAGTGTTGAAGAAGATTTTTCCAATTAAAAAAGGATCATCGTCGGAAGTGTAATCCAAACTACAAAGGTCATTTCGTTTTCAAAAGGACTTTCTCCAGAGGGGCATTAGTACTTGCAAACATGGACGGGAAAGAACTCTTCCATCTCGTGAATTCCGACGCCATGAAAAAGTACTACGGCCTGATAGGTCGAAAACCTAATACAGGTGGCCTATGAAAAAATTAGGATAAAAAGCATAACAAAAAAAAAAAGAAAAGAAAAGACAAGCCCAATAGGTAAAACCCCCAAAAAGGGTGACCTATGAAAAAAATTAGGGTTAAAAGAAAAAAAAGGGAAAAAAAAGAAGCAAGGTGAAAAACCTGCAAAATGTGGCCCAGCAAAACTCATGCCAAACTGTTCAAACTAGGACAATTTTATTGGCTATTCCCACTAGGATAATCACGTGGATGGTTCAAATTGGGGTAATATGTTTTCTCTAAGGTGCAATTTTCAGGTGGTCAAGGTCATGGATTTTGGAGGCTATCATTGTCTACTTCAAGGAGTATCAATGGACGAAAAGGATTTAAGTGATTACCCTCACAAGATCCCTTTCTTTAGTTCCCAATGTATATATCACATTCTCTTTCTTTGATGTCTTTTGGTGTACTTATGAATCCTGCAATCAATAAAGTTTCATTGAACCAATTTCCTCTTGTTTCCCTTTGAATACATGAATTGATATTGAAATGTGATTTTATTGTGCATTTTAAACTACTATGATAATATTTAAGTAATAGGAAATGGAAGGATTCTCTGATAGACATGTTGTGTGGAACACATTAACAAAAGACCAATTATGACTAAGGTTGGTGGTTAGAAGCAGTGAATACACATTCTTTGCGCCAATTTTTGAAGTGTTTAGCTTAGGGATGAAGAGGAATTAGTTTTATCAATAATATTTGTGGTCCATGAGTGATTCAACTATTATTTTTTCAATAAAGTAGTTTTCATGTTGCATTTTCAAGCATCTACATGTATGTCCCATGGTTTGGCACTACATTATGCTTGACACAGGGTGACATATTGGTCTTATCTCAAATCGTCATGCTTGCTCATGTTAGCGTTTTCGCAAGAAACTCGCAGGATATTTTGTTAACGCAACCTTCCCACTACCGTTCAAAGTCTAGTCAAGCTGGCTATCTTATATTTCTGTTCAAAGTGCAGCTAGAAGGGAAGAAAGAAATTGTGCAAAGTTAGGTGGTGTAGATAGCAATCGCTAACAGCTAATGGCGCACAGTTTCCAAGGTGAGGGAGAAAAAAAGATTGATTTGGATCCTATCCTACACTTATTGTCTCTTGCTCTCTCCTGCACTTTTGTGAGCCGTTAGATCCACTTAATGATTGAGATCAAAAGCTTTTAAACCATGTATATTGTGTCATAAAAGCACTAGGTTATTCTCACATTTACATATTCTTCAATTTCTTCTTCCCTCTGCTAAAAAACACACGCTTCCTTTTGGTTTGAAAAATAGAAACACAACACACTCAGCAATTTTTTGGTCTTTCAATTTTTTATCAACCCAATTAGAACATGGGAAAATAAGAGAAATATTTATATTAAATTTCCTTTTTAACCCAATCCTGGAAACCAAAACCTAAAACTGATTTGAAATTGGGAATGGGGTTGTTGTTGAGGTCAACTTCAGGGCATCCAAAAAACTGAAAAAAAGAGGAGAAGAAATAACCTTCCGTGAATGGTATAAATTGAAATTTATAATTTGAATTGAATTGAATAAAAGGAAAATAAATGGAGGATGAACGACAATTAACGGAGGAGGCACAACGGCGACGGTGGTAGTGCGGCGGCGTCGGTTGAAGTGCGCCGGTATCGGTGGTAGTGCGGCGGCGTTAAGGACAGAGCGAGTGTTCATGTTGTGTGTGAAAGGTAAATGAAAGTTTACTTTTAGGAATAATTTAATACTTTTAAGACATATTGTGCATAATTTAAAAGCTACAGATCTGTTCCGTTAAGCCGATTTAATGGCTCACAAAAGTGCATGAGAGAGCTGGGGACAATAAGTATAAGAGAGGATGTAAATCCAGAAAGGAGGATAGCCACGAGCATTCCAATTAGTTTATACAAGAAATTTTGAGAATGAAAAAAGAAAGGAGAGAAGGAGATTACAACAAGAGTTTTTATATTTCTTTTTTGTCTTTTCTCTCATTAGGTTATATTAACAAGAAGCTTGAATTTCTTTACATGTTTTTTTCCTTGTCTTCTTCCCATCCATCTACTACTTTTATCCTTTTGTTTATACTGGTTCTTTTTTCTTTTACGTATTACATTACTCTTTTTTTTATCAGTCAAACACACACCCCCACATTATACTCCTCTTAAATCTATTCCTAAATTTATCTCACCAAAGACGTCTTACATTACTCATCATTGTTAACATGTTCTTTTTAGAAATGTGGTTATGCACTATTTTGCAGTTAAATGTTTATCGTTAGAATTTCTTTTATTTCACTTTTTTTTTGTGTGTTTGTTTTGCAATCTTTGTTCATTTTTACGTAAAACGAATGTCTTTGCCATTTTGTTTCCTTCTTAAATCTCTAATTTTTTTTGCATGAGGTATTCGATTTTTATTTTTACTTTATGTTCTTTTTTCTTTAGGTTTTTTTTTTTTATTATTTCTCGGCTAACTATGATTTCTTTTTTTTTGTCAAGGAATTAACATTGATAAAAGAAGGGTGGGAGGGATTGGCACCACCCAATTTTGGAAGTCCCACCATCATTTTATATATAAGAGTTATGAATTTGTATGTTAAAAAGGATGATGTCATTTCTAATAGGAGTAGTCTTAATCCCAACCTCCTAATAAAAGAAGGAAGAAAACAGGCCAAGCCCACATACATCCACTAATATCCATTAGTCCACAAAATACCCCTGCCGCTTGATATTTACCTAAAGCCCATTCTATGTAAAAAAAAGACAAGTTTAAACTTACAATTGTATCAGACTAAAACCCACAATAGTATCAAATGGCGATGACCAAAAATTCATCTATATACTAGGCAGTAATTGCTTGAGATGCTTTTGAGCTCTTCATTTCCTTTTTTTTTATCGGTCAAACACACGTACTCTCACACTATACTACTCTTAAATATAATCCTAAATTTATTCCACTAGGAATCGAACCCCTCCCCTCAAGATCCAAGAGTTTCTCCTTATATCACTTGGGCCATGAGCTCTTGGTATTTCCTCTATTCTTGCCTTGGATAAGTTCCATATAGAAACTTATTCTAGAAAATTCCTTTTTTAAGTTCCATATATCCTCAAGGATATTTGCTATGGCCCCAATTGGCTTGCTACCTCTAATACTCTCAATTATCTAAACCCAAATATGAAAGTGGGTTAGGATTTAGAGATTTTAACCACATGCAAACTGCTTTACTAGCCAAACAAGCTTGGAGACTTCACACCAATGCTTCCTCTCTTTGGGCAAGGATTTTAAAAGCAATTTATTTTCCAAAATCATATTTTCTTCATGTCTCAAGGAAGAGGAATGCTGCTTTTCAGGAACAATCAAAGGTCCCTTCTGCTCTTGGATGTAAGCGCCATAAGAGCCTCTTCGCCATTGATGGAGGCATTGGGGTAAGGAAAGCTCTCATAACTGCAAATAATTTAAGCATCCACCATCTGTTGATAGAATCTGATTGCAAGGAATTATGTTCTCTTTATGATGTAGTTTTTCTTGTGTGTTTTTGTTCTTTTTTACCCTCTCCGTTTTTGTTCTTTTTTTGGGAGGGTTGACTGCATTTTTTCCTTCGGCCAAATGCACCTTTTGGTCCTGTATCTATTATGCACATTTCATTTCGTTCCTATATCTTTTTTGGGTTACATTTTGGTCCTGTATCTCTTATAAAGGTTTCATTTTTGTCCCATCCGTCAATTTCATCACCTCGTTACAAGGTAATTTGACTCCGTTCTTATTAGGGTTCACGTGTATGTTATGGTTTTTTTGGGTTTGAAGATAAATGGCGTAATTTGACTCTGTTCTTTTTAAGTCAATTTTGTTAACGGGTGTGACGGGATTGACAGATTGGACCAAAATGAAACGTTTATAAAAGATACAGGACCAAAATGTAACCCCAAAAAGATATAGAACCAAAATGAAATACACATAAAAGATACAGGACGAAAAGGTGCATTAGGCCTTTTCCTTCTAACAGTTTTTTTTGCCCATCTTTTTTTTTTGTTTCTGAGCGATTTTGTTTTTTTCACTCTTTGATTTTCATTTCTGGTTGTTGGTTTGTTCCGTGTGTTTTCTTCATTGTATTATACGGTATATACCATTTCATGCTTATTATTATCACCAATACTTATTTTAAAAAAAATTAAATTTATTGTCATTATTGCAGGCATTTCTTCCATAATAATATAAGTTTTATTTTTATTTACTTAAAAAATATAGAAAATTAACTATTTACTAAAGTAGGCATTTTCTTTTAGTCAAAATTCCAAAAATTGGTCAAAGCCTCAAATTCACTGAGTTTCTCTGACGCATTTTCATAATTTCGTCTTTTCTCGATTGTCTTTTTCTAAATAAAATTAATTTTTTATTTAGTTTGTTTAAAATGAGTTCTAGTTCTTTAGGGATGAGTAGTTTCCTTATAAGCTCAACTATGAATAACAGAGATGTTATTAGACCTTACAGTATATACAAGAAAGTAGAAAATATATTCCGAAAACGCAAGCCCATGGAAATGGTACAGCTTGTTAACCCAGAACAACAGCTAGAACGTGCAAGGCATGGAAAAGCAAAAATACTTTCCGCTAAAGTATTATATTCTCACAATTTTTTTGATAATAAACAGGAATATTATCAACATTATAGTGAAGAAGCTATATTGTGTGTTGGTAATAAACAGAAGAATCTAAGTCTAATAAACTTAGAATCAAAAAGAAAGTTGATGGCAACATGTTACATAACTATTCATTTAGGAGCCATTATTTTAGGAATCTACGGATTACACAGAGAACATATAGGAGCTAAGGTCTTAGTCACCCTAATAGATACAAGGTTTGGTGACGATCTTACAAGAGCAGTCATAGGGACAATGGAAGTAGACATGCATGAAAATAATGAATTAGTTTACATTATTCCTAAGAATTATAGGATTTCATTATCTGATTTTTGTAATCATGTAATGATCACAGTAAAAACCAAAGGTTATGAAAGCATGACAGTTGGAGAAGCAAACTTAATTCTCATTAAAGTTGTAACAATAGGACTAAGCAATTATGCTGCCCCAAATTTCAAGGTCCAAACAGACCACATAATTGAATTTCTAGGATCTAAAGGGATAAGAGCTATCCCACGAAAGGATTTTGATCCAAATCTTCTTAATGAAGAGGAATGGACAATAACTATGCCAAAAAAGGAAATTGTGAAGGCTCCAACCAAGGTAGTATCTTGTATGAGGCGAAATAGTTTCAGCATTCGATTCTGCGACTACGAGTCTCGACCTCAGATAGAATCAGATGAAGATGATGAAGAGATTGAAAGAATCTCGATAGCACTAGTAATTACTACAGATCAGGATGAAGGAATATCCTATGAGGAGTTTATGGAAACTCAACCATGGTATTTCTAAGAATATAGATGTGAATCAATAAGTGAGCTAGTAGACTATAGTAAACCCCCTAGATTTGATGAAGAGGATGAATTTTGTAATCCATTCTCTGAATAGCAGGTAGGTCTTATTTTAGAAGTAGAGGATGATTATCTACCATATCCCAAGAAGAAGAAACCTACCAAGCATGAATACTTGTTTATGGAAGGAGAAAGTAGTAACTTAGTCCCCCAAACAAGAACCACAGGACAACCTACTTTTGGGCCAGGAGCAGGAAAAACAATAACAATCCCTCCAATAAACCAGTGGACCACTAACACAGCAACACCTATAGGAAGACCCTTAGATCTTAATCCTATAGAATTACCATCTGCAAAATCCAGAGAAGGAGTTGTACTGGTATTACCAGTAAACATTGCAAAATTGGAAGACACCATCAGAACATGGGAATCTGCCACTATAACCAATTTAGCATCCCTACAGTTTGCAGAAAATTCTGACAAGGTTCTATACTTTGAAAAACTTTTAGGACCAACAGAAAAATTAACTTTCCAATTATGGAGTGCTGCTTACCCTGATGAGTATCAACAGTTAGTAAATCTAGCCAATGATACAATCAACCTGACTACACAAGTAAGGCAAATGATCCTTAGATATGATGAATATAGAGGACACACCCAAATGCAAGATCAAGCTTTACTATAGTTGGAACAACTGACGATTAATGATATGAAGGATTTTGCTGAATATGCAGCATAGTATGAGGAATTGGCAGTTAAGACTGGTAGGATATACCTATAGCCAGAAATTTTTGAGAAG
Organism: Cyamopsis tetragonoloba; assembly: GCA_037177725.1. NCBI lineage: Eukaryota > Viridiplantae > Streptophyta > Magnoliopsida > Fabales > Fabaceae > Cyamopsis > Cyamopsis tetragonoloba. The sequence continues at coordinate 36,042,600 of CM074121.1, read as the reverse complement.
TTTTTAGAAAACTTCCCCTGCCTTTTGGTTCCAAAATGATAGAGTTATAGAATCAAGCATATCCTAACCAAACAGGTGGGATAACACCTAGAAAGAAGTTCGTATTCGACGTACTTCAACAGCTTTGTCAACAAAATGAAATCAATAGACAAGCAAAGAATTTTTCATTTTGTAAAAACATAGATGTCCTAGGAGTTTATAGAAGTCATTATCGCCTCAAAAGACCACTCAGGAGAGCTACTAACTATAAAGGAACTCCTCACAAGAATAATGTCCGTAAATTCAAAACTGAAAAGCCAGGAAATACTAAATGTAAGTGTTACATTTGTGGAGAAGTAGGACATTTTGCAAATCAATGTAGATCAGGAAGAGTCAACAGAGAATGTCTTGCGGTCTACCAAGAACTTGAGTTACCACATAGTGAGTGTTGATGAAGACGAGGATCTAGCAGTTCCAGACATCTGTTCATATGAAGATCCTGAAGAAGAACAAGCTCGAAAAGATTTCATAAACCTTTTTGAAGATCAGACATCCTTTATGATGATGGTAACACAACTAGCCTGGAGAACATCATATGTGCTCTCTAAAGAACAACAAGATTGTTCACATCAATGGCAATTTTATCTAAAACTAGATGAATGCATAGAAAATGTTACATCTGTCGTCTCTTGACTCCAGATAGTAACAATGTGCACTGTGATACATGTAGTCTAACAATATGTATCCCAGACGCTCAGCGAATTCTAAACTTATCCATCCCGATTAAACCTAAGATGGAAATTCCAAAGAACAAAACACACCTTTCTGTTTTAGTTCAGGAACAAACCAAGTATATACTTGACTTACAGCAACAAATACAGGTTTTACAAGATAGAGTGTTTGCCCTTGAAGCAGCCTTACAAGAGCAGCAGAGCCCAAATTTCGCAAAAAACCCCGGGAAGGAGAAGATGTATCCCAAAAACATAGAACCCATTTTAGAAGATTGTGATGACGAAATTTGTGTTTCAATACAAAGACACGCAGCTCTACAGAATAATCTCTTAAATTGCAGTGTTATAGTAACAACAGAAGGAGAAAAGAGAGTGTTATAAGCAATAATTGACACGGGAGCAAGTCGTTGTTTCATAGACATTGAAGCGTTTCCTAAGAAGTGTTGGAAACAAATAGACAAACCTATGATAGTAAATGGTCTAGGAGGATCAGAAACAACTAATCATAGATTAACCAATGCAAAAATAATCTTCAACAAAGAAGAGTATCTCATGCCCTACACTTACATTATCCCCTTAAGGATAGGAGAATTTGCAGAAAGAAAAATCCAATTAATCATTGGAATGTCTTTCATCTATAACTTCAAAGGAGGTATACAGATAGAAGCAGAAATTGTAAAGCTTTACAAAAAGGTCGATACAATCCAAGCATCCCCCTATGCTTCTTGTAATGTCTCAGGCAATAACAGAAGAATTAGAACTAGTATCCACAAGTGAGGAAATTGAGGTATTAAACAGAGAATTGTGCTTGTATGACCTATGATCAATGACACATTTTGAACAACAAATTATGCCGGTCTTGAATAGGTTAGAACAACTACAGTATATAGGTGAAAACCCAGTAAAACACTGGCAGAAAAATACGATCCTTTGTAAGTTAGAAATTATCAACCCAGACTTGATAATACAAGACAAGCCCATCATCCCATCACCAGAACAGCAAAAGGAGTATAGGACTCATATCCAAAACCTCCTTAGCCTAGGTGTTATTAGAAAATCAAATTCTAGGCATCGAACAACAGCTTTTATTGTTCTATCAGGAACAAAATTCATCGACGAAAAGGAAAGAAGAGGTAAATCAAGAATGGTTTATAATTACAAGCGACTCAATGACAACACTCATAAGGATCAGTATTCTCTTCCAGGTATTGATTACTTGCTATTAAAAATTCGAGATAAAAAGGTATATTACAAATTTGATTTAAATTCTAGAATTCACTAAGTAGCAATGGAAGAAGACTCCATTCCTTGGACTGCATTCTTTTGCCCAGAAGGACATTTTGAATGGGTTGTTATGCCATTTGGCTTAAAAAATGCACCAGCAGTATTTCAAAGAAAAATGGACAACATTTTTCACAAGCATGATGATTTCATAATAGCATACATGGATGATATCATTGTATTTTCTAAAGACATCTCACAACACCTTAAACACCTTTCAATATTTTTTGAAATATGTGAAAAGGAAGGACTTATTTTTATCAAAAAATAAGTTAAAAATTGGTGTTACAAGAATTGAATTCTTAGGACTACAAATTGGGAATGGAAATGTTGAACTTCAACCCCATATTGTCAAGAAAATCCTAGAATTTGAAGAACAAAACCTTGAAACACTAAAAGGTTTATAGCAATTCTTAGGGATCTTAAATTATGCAAGAAATTATATCCCTAACTTAAGAAAACTCACTAGTAGTTTGTACAATAAATGTTCTCTACATGGTGACAGAAGATTTAACCGTTAGGATTGGAAAATCATTAGGAAAATTAAAGATTCTATTAAGAATCTTCCTCCTCTTGATTTCCCTCCTAAGGATAGTTACATTATTATCCAAACAGATGGATCCTTACAAGGATGGGGTGCCATTCTTAAATGGAAACCTAATAAGGATTCAAGAATATCTGAAGAGAAGATAGCCAAGTATGCATCAGGAACTTATAAAACCAATATATCCACCATTGATGCTGAAATAATGGCCTCTATATTTGCTTTCGAAAAATACATAATCTTTCTCTTAGATAAAAAAGAATTTAAATTAAGAACTGATTGTCAAACCATAGTAAAATTTTATCATAACATGAACACCAACCGGCTTTCTAAAAATAGATGGGTAAATTTTATTGATAATGTTTGTAGAACAGGTGTTGATGTGAAAATTGAACATATTTCTGGTAAAGATAATCATGCAGCAGATTTGTTGTCTAGATTAATCCTAACCAATCCTATTTTTAAAGATGGCAGGACAAGACAAAGGCAATAAACTAGCCTCAGCAACTGAAGGATATCCAACGCTTCAGTTTGGTTCACATCAACTCCCTGTTTTACCTGAGGATCATCCTCAATAGTTTAAACCATTACATGGATGCCCTATTCTAAAGGAGCAGCAGGTGTTGTTAACTGCTCTTTATCGAGCAATTACACCAATAGCAAAATTAAATGTTTTGAATGCACTTAATTATTATTTCTCAAAAATGAGCCCCAATGATTTGGAAAAACCACAGAAAAAGGCTTATGTTCTTTTTCAAGGAGAAAAACTGGGACCCTACAGAAGCTATGGTTCTCTCATGAGGGCTATAGGAAAGTCTTCAAAACCAGTCTTTAAAGGTTTCTTTTCTTTAGAAGATGCCATTAAAGAAGCAGAAGATTATTTCTTAAAATCTTTAACAGAAACGCTTTCTAAATAGGAAGCAGATTTTTTCATTGAAACTTTGAAACGAGGATCAGAACAAGAGTTTGAACAAATTTCAAATTTAAAAAAAAATTAGAGAATTAGAAGAACTTAACAGAGCGGAATATATGATTAATTCCATGCAAGAAGTTGAATTCATTCCCTTTGACAAGTGGAGCTGGATGATGAACCTAGATTCAAGATTTAAAATAAGTTTTCTACAAGATCTTCCTTTAGAAGTCCAACAGGACATCCTTCAAAAGGTTAAATCTAGCTTAGATGCAGGCCTCATCGGGATGCAAATGTTTCTGCAGCAAAGTAGGAAAGAAGCTCGTCTACCCTATCATCATTTTACCTTTGTTCAATACTTAGAATATTTCGACAATGAATACCCTCTACATCTCCTACCAGTGCTACTCAGGGTTACCAATGCGGATAGAATTGATAAAGCCATAATTTCATAATGTTTTCATTATTGTTTTGTTCATTATCTAACATTTCGTTCAGCACCATATTTTCTTGGTCCAAAGGCACAAAAGATTATTAATTCCTACTATAATTAGACAGACCTAAGGCCAAGGCCCCCAATTAGACTTGGAGTTTACTCATCATCTCCAAAGATGATACAAGAAAAATTTATTCCTGCACAGCATCATTTGGTTATTGGAATGTTCACAGAATTCTCCAATATGTTCTTTACGGATTCAATCCTGTATTATGAACCAGATAATCAAGATGTCCGAGAAGAAAGAATCTATAACAACTTTCCTCATGATCTCGGAAATAAATTCCAACTACTTGGAGAAACATCAACAATGAAGATTTGGGCACCTCTCACACGACCACATCCAGATCTTAACAGCGTTTGGGATCTACTCTCAACATCTGAAGCACCTAATCTGATGAAGAAGAAGACCTGATGGCTGAGCTGTAAGACCTCATGGAAAGCTGAGTCATCAATGACGTAAGCAATGACGTCAAACAGCACTATCGGCAGAAGACGACAAATAGCAAAGCTTTCAGATAAGGAAGGAATCCTCTTCTCCTTATCTTTTTTACTGTTTTCTTTCTACGTGGATGGTTTTTTTGTTTAAAGTTTGTACAAGTGTGGCCTTCAATCAGTACTAAAAGCATCTACTTTCAGAAAAGTTGTGCCCCACTTACCTCAATTATTGTATTTTTATTTTTAGTTTCAAGTCTGTGTGTCTATGTTTGCCTATAAAAGGAGTACAATGATTAGTCTGAAAACACACCTTGTTCAGCACAACCACTTACTTCTCTAAATAAATCCTTTCTATTTGATCCTTGTGCCTTCTATCTTCCGCTACTATCTTTATCTTGCGCTATTCTGAGTACAGGAAGTTCAGAGAAGAGATAGGTATGAATTCATTTTCCTCTGCACTTACCTATTTTTGGTATCAGAGCAATGGTATGACGAACTAAACTTATTATGTTGAGAGTACTGTTAGTATGAGCTATATTTGATCTTATTTTTGTTACCATAAAAGCATGATATTATTAATATGATAAGTGGTTCCATACTCATTTCTTTTGAATCATTAAAACCAATTTCAAGCATTATGAGTCCTGTATAGCCGAAGGCTAGGGAAGGCAATCTTAGTACCATGACAAGGAGGTAAGACCATGCTGGAAACGATGTTTGCACCTTATGGATAGGTAACTACAGGATAAATAATAACTGAAAGAGGTAGACTTGATTACTTAGATTTAGAATTCCCAAGAAATATAAGAGGAGAAACTACTGATCATGTTAATTTAGTATGTTTTCATGATAATAAAAAAGATTTCAAACATACGTATCATATGGCAGGAAATCAACATAACTCTTTGTCATCTGTGTTTGCTCAACTTAATTGCATTTCGGATATTTCATACACTATTTTATATAATTTGCAATATGAAAAATATAATAATTTTTCGGTCTGTAAGTCTTTGCTTAGCTTGTACCAAAAATAGAAAGAGAAAGTCTCTCTAATTGAATCATCTTTACAAGGCTTAGAACCTTTAAGCAGAAAAATCACTTTTTGTAAAATAGCAATTAAAGAGTTAACCAACAAAGTTGATTCTTTAATATTTAAATCTGACAAGTCATATCTTTCTAAGTTGCCAACAAAGAAAGATATAGAGGATCTATTAATAAGAATAGATCTAGAACCCAGAAAAATTGAACAAGAAACTGTTCAACTAGCAAAAGAATTAGAGGAAAGAGTGCACACTCTTGAATCTCTAATACAACGCGTAGATATCAAAATATCTACATTTTTGGCATGACCGAATAAAATCAAAACTATCAAAAAGCAGTTGATAGCACCACTCAGATCTTGTCACCAGCAGAAGGATTTATTAAAAGTCCTATAAATATTGCTATAAGTTCTATAACAAAACAGAATAACACTATTATTGAGTTATTAATTGGGTTGCATGAAAAACTTAATATAATAGTTGCAAAACAACAGTCTTCGGATCTTGCAGTTGCGTTTGAAGAGATAAACGCTAAACTGAAAAATCTAAAAATTGACACAGCAACTAAAAATCAAGTTATCCCTCACAGGAAAAGGTTATTGCAATGTGGAAAGACCCAAAATAGAGAATTGAGGAATTCAACAAGCAAAAGGACGAAAAGTAAAAAGATGAAAACCAAAAAAACGAAAACCAAAAAAGACGAAAAGCAAAAAGAAAAAAACAAAAAAGACAAAATTTAACTATTTTTTAGTCAAAATTTCTTATATTGATAAATTGTTTATTTTCTACAATATTTTGGTAAATAAAATAAAATATTGCATTATTGTAGTCGACAAGCCCATTATTGCAATAGACTGTATACACCGTTTCAACAATTTTTTTTATTAAACAAGTACGTTATTAAGTCACTATTTCTCATTAATTCTAAATTTATTACATTAGTGCAGTATACGGTATACACCGTTTTGGTAATTTTTTATAAAAAAAAAATGTTATTATGTCACCATTAATTTCTCATTAACTCTAAATTTATTATTATTATTGCAGTATAATCGTTTCCACACTTTTTTATAAAAAAAATGTATGTTATTAAGTGACAATTAATTTCTCATTAATTCTAAATTTATTACCATTATTGCAGTCTACGGTACACACAGTTTTTTCAATCTTTTAATTAAAAAAAATACGTTATTAAGTCATCATTAATATAACATTTTCTTAAAAGATAATTTATAATTAAATTTATTGACTATTCATTTATACAAAAATATTAAATTATATATACAATACAATAGTTGTATCTATAAGTTGACTAAAACTCAAGAGCTTCCATATCATGCTCTCTCCACAAAATTCACAACAATTTCAAATTAAAGCTCTAAGTCCTCAACTTTTTGTTCCCTAACTATGGCTAGCTCAATTTTGGTCAAGGTTGCTTGCTTAGCGGTGACGTGTTTGGTTTTGGGCATCCCAATACTAATCAATGCCACTTTCACATGTGAACAAGCGCATCCCATATTTACACCATACGCTATGGTCAGAGGTGGACACTTAGTCCCCCCTCCAGCATGTTGTGATGGGGTTAAGACAATTAACAACAAAGCCAAAACAACCGTAGATCAACGAGAAGCTTGTAAATGCCTCCACAATAAAGTGCTTAAGAGCATTTCTAATATTAATTTGATTAAACTTGAGACTCTACCCCTATGGTGTGGAGTCCTTTTGCCCTACAAGCTCATCCCCTCCTTCAATTGCAACAAGTAATTTATACTACTCTCATACCATATATATATCTTTTACACTATATGTCCGTTTTTGAGCTTTCTGTATATACAAGAAACATGTCATGTGAGATTTTTTTTTTTAATAACAACTTTATAAGAACCATAAATCTTGGTGGTATATAACCAAACATGAATTGTAAAGAACCATTTAAGTTTGGTTTAAGGCTCTGTTTGGTAAAACTAGCTTATAGCTTATGACTTATAGTTTATACCTTATAGCTTGTGATTTATAATTGAGTAGATGTGTTTGGTAAAATTAGTTTATTAGGTAGCTTATATTTGTTAAATGACTTAAAAAGACAAGTAATAATTACATATAATAAATTATTTGATAGGGTAAATATATAATAAATGATTAGATGGTAAAATAAGAAAGAATTATTGAAAGTTACTTTTCATAAGCTATAAGCTACTTGAAATAGCTTTTCATAAACTAGCTGAAAGCTAGCTTATAGCTTATAAAAGCTATTAGTTTGTTGTCACCAAACACCTCCACTTGACAATAAGCTATAAGCTATAAGCTCCTATAAATAAGCTATAAACTAGTGTTACCAAATACACCCTAAGTTTAATTGCAGTTTTAGTTTCTCTATTATGTCCAATGTTTCATCCCTCGATTTTCTTTGTAAGTACTATACTCACCCATTTTTCGAAACTCAACTTTTGTCCATTCTTAAATTTTAGTGTATTTGTCAGCAATGATGTTCTCTTTCACTCTAATCCATTAAATTTGGTAAAATTATCAAAGAATGGACCAAAATTAAACGTCATACAAAATTGAGATAATGAAAATACCGACAAAAAAACGGGGGACTAAAGTCTCACATTCTATATAATTGAGAGAACAAATATGTAATTGAGCCTTTGATTTAAGGGTCATCATGATTACAAGTGCCATTAGAAACTTGTTATAATGCATTTTTCTATATTAATTAATTGTTTTCATTTGTTCATTTTTTTGTTGTTGAACATATGAACTTTTTTCAAGAAACCAACAATGCATGAACTGTTTCATGATGCAAGTATTAGTTAATAGATTTCAATAACTTTGGTTGCTAATTGCAGGATACCGTGAGTAGCATGCTTGAGAGGATTTTGCAATTTGGTAGCCATTAGCAAGAGATTATAAAGATTTTGCAAATCCTATATGTTTAAGATATGGATTGATATTACCATGTGATTTATTATAAAATCTTATGTATTACGGTGTCATCTCTATTAAGATGGCACTAAACTCTCTTATTAATTAAATTAAAAATTTGATGAGGCAATTAGAAATTCAATTAAGTTATGTTGCTTTTTAAAAATATAGGAACGACATATATAGAAGTACCTGGCTTGGATGTAATAATGACGGGATCCACGGGAAGAATTCCGGTCTTTAGGTGCTCCGGCGGCGCTCCACGACGGCGGGTGGGGGACCTGCAAGGACTCCGACGCTCAAGTCAGTGACTATATGGGTCAGAGTAATTATTATTAGATTAATAGCATATCTGAGTGATTATTATGTATTATATTTATAAAGAAGCATTAGGGTTTGCAGGCTATATTTTGGGCCTCAAGGGTCTTGTTTCTGGGACTGGCCCAATCTCTATAATGGCTGAGATATTGGACCCGGCATGGTATTCACGACCGGGATATCTCTTAATTCCGGTCCACAATAGAAGTCCCCCAAGACGGCGAGTTGCTGCAAGCAAGTCGACGTCTTTAAGTATCCATGTCGGGTTACTGCTGGTCCCGCACTCCAGGGTATTTCATGTTATTCAGCTATGTCGCTCTTTTCAAGCATTCTCCTTTGCCTTGTTGGCTTATCTTAGTTTCTTGACTTCAATTTGGAGCTTCATATTCTCGGTTCGTATGCCGGGTTGGATGTCGTATTTCAAACTCTACGTGTTTAGACTCGATGAATTGCCCTCCATTTCTGAGTAGGAGAATTATTTTCATGGCTGATTACTATAATTTCTTTATTGAAGCCCCCCATGATGGTGTTCTGCCGGTAGTAGAGTTCTGACTCAAGCGTATCACATGTTGTTCTAACTTCATCTCGTAAAATGAATTTTTTCTTCTCTTAGTTCTTCTAGTTGCTCAGAGTTGAGTGATCTTTTATGATCTCTTATTCGTTTTACCATCGTAGATCTTCGGAGTCATGTAAAATTCACACTACGAGACAAATATGTCATTTGTAGCTGACTTGCTCCGTATCAACTGTAGTGGTAAGTTCCAAGTCGATACTCTATTGAAAGTGGAACGCTTCACCATATTATAACTGCCTCGGAGTTTGTGTTCCATTGAAGGTAGAACTTTGACTTTATTATACTTGCCCGACATGAATGTCATGTCGGATTAAAACATTTTGTCTCTCACCATTATGTAGGGACTTTACATAATTTTCTTCTTGAGTTTGTTGTTCGCCCTTCAAGAGCACATGATTTTCAGCTGAAATTTCCAGTCCTTTCTCCTTAGCATGGGGCCTATGAACCTTTGCATCACTAATATGGATATGGGATTATGATCCCCAAGTTAAGGTTGCTGCCATCCACTTTTTAGTGGAATCCTTTAGGTAATTTTGTTCACTGACTCTACCGACATCGGTATTGTTTGAGTAGAGGCTAGGCCAACGTATCTTGTTCTTTATTTAATTGCTCGGATGTCGAGTCTGGCTCTTTAAGCCTTTTTATATTTATACTTTGTGACCATTTGCTAATGGTTCAGGATTCTCGCCCATCATCAATTTCATGTTGGTCGCTAATCTTTGACAATGTAAACCATTTGTTTTAAGTTGTCATGAACTTCGTTGTCTGATTAAAGTCCTATTGGTATCCATGGTCCTGCCGAGGTTATCTTCCTCAAGTTAAGGACTTGGTCGCTATTGGAATCAACATGTCCTTAGAGCCGAGTTGAGTTCATTGTTGAGATGGACCTGGTTGAGGTGTACTAGTCGAGATATTGTTTGCCGAAATAAACTGGTGCTCGTCGAAAGTCGGACCAAGTCGACTAGCTGCTTTAAGCAAGCTGTTGCCTTTGAGTTATTTACGTTGAGTCTACTCAATCCCGGTCTTTATGTCCTACTCGAAGGAAGAGGTCCTGATGCCTTCAGAGACGGTGTTAAGACACTCCAATTTTTGAATCTCATTGTTTAATTCAACTTTGCAGGAGCTTAATCCTTTTGAACTTTGCGCCCTCTAGAAGATCATGGCGCTAATGTCGGTGAAGCCGAAACCTTTAGGGTTATTTTCTAATGTCTTTTTCGTTTAATTTTACTTTAGACTTTGTACTTTTCCCATACTTTGGTCCTTGACCAATTTTGAACGTGCTGTTGATATCCATAGCTTGATACATATATTTCGCCTGAGCATGTCCTCGTTTACCGTGATTTAGAAAGGATTTTGTCTCTAAGGATTTCGTCTCTAATAAGTACGTTGCCATAACTGATTCCTGGAATCAAGCCGGGATACTTTCTTGATCAATTAGCAAAATCCCAGGTTAGTTGCTCGTTCAAGATATTTGTATCTTATAGCCTTCTCCAAATTTCTCTAACAATGTTATTTTTCAGAGAGGATTCCCCTCCTAAGTTAGATTCTTTAGTCCATGATTATTTTACTTATTTTCCGAGGGACTCTAATCGCAGAGTGGCCTATGTTCTCTGGTGTACTTTCTTGGGGATTTTGATCCCGAATCGACTATGAGCCTCATTGATTTTGCCTTGGGGGACTTTCATCCTGGAATGGTCATCGACCTTATTATTATCTGAGGGGAAGAACATTCTAAGATGGCGCATAGCCTCTTCAAATTTATTCTAAAATCTTTTATTTTGGAATTGCCTTTGACCCTTCTTGGTATCTCGAGGAGAAAACATCCCGAGTTAATACTTAGCCTTTTTAACTTTAATAAGTATTTTTTCTTGAAATGGCCTGTGGCCTTTTTATTTTATATCCCAGGAGATCATCATCCCGAGATGGCCATAACCTTGACGAACTAGGTCCAAGTACTATGTCTTGGAATGACCTGTAGGCCTTTTTTTAGTATCTCACGGGATTGTCATCCCGAGATGTACCTAGCCGTCTGAATTTTGACCCAAGTGTCTCACTAGGATTAGCCGGTAGGCCATTTTGGTATCCCGTAGGATTGTCTTTATTTTCTTGGATTGATTGTTGTGTTCTGTCCAAGACTTCTTTCTTTTAATGAGCTTCTTTGTTGTTTTCTCCTTTATGATTGACTGGGATGGTTACAACCATCTTCGTGCTTGTGTTAAACACCCTTTCTTTGAATTAAGATATATTTGAGTGATTGAGACCTTCCAAGACCATGGTCACTGGGGGGAAGTTGCCCTTTCCCGGGATTAATTAGTTTATGGGGGACGGATCCCTTCTAGGTTTTAAGCTCCTGGTGGGGCAAGTTGCCCTTTCCCGACGTTAATTAGTTTTTGGGGGGACGGATCCCTTCCAGGTTTTAAGTTCTTGGTGGGGCAAGTTGCCCTTTCCCGGCGTTAATTAGTTTTTGGGGGGATGGATCCCTTCCAGGTTTTAAGTTCCTGGTGGGGCAAGTTGCCCTTTCCCAGCGTTAATTAGTTTATGGGGGGACGGATCCCTTCCAGGTTTTAAGTTCCTGGTGGGGCAAGTTGCCCTTTCCAGGATTCCACCTTTTGGGTCATCGCATTCTTTTGGGAGTGGGGTTGATTACCTTCTATGATGTTTGTCTGTCACTTTCGAGTACTTCAGCCTCTTGGAATTTCAACCATCATTTCAGTTATTATTTATTTTCAAGGACTTAGTCCTTTTTGCATTTCAATCATTCCTTTTTTTGCATTTCAATCATTATCTCTGCAATCTTCTCTATTTTTAGGGACCTTAGGATTTTAACCATAATCTCAGCTACCACCTGTTTATAAAGAAAAAGAAAATTCCACTACCAATATGTATTCGACTGACATGGTGTTCATGTCGGTCTTGCCATTTACCATCTACGTCACTCGTGACATTCAAGTTGCAATTTTCAAGTAAATATTAGTAATATCCATAGTTTTAAAGCAAATAAGAGCGATATCCGCACGTTTGATATTGATCATATAATATGAAGATAACATTGATGATTTAAACAATATCATGAGGCAAATATTTGTACAAGCGAAATTGTACCGATAACATCATGGTTACTAGCGTATAAATCAGGTAGCAAGTTTTGAGCAAGGGATATTGTACTAACGAGGTTATGATTGCTAAAAAATAAACTCAGTAGCAGATACTGAAAAGAAGATATTGTAGACACTAGCATATAACCATTTGAAGTAGGTATTGAGCAAACAGTATCATAAATGCATATATTTCAAGAGGCATACATTGAACATGCAATATCACGAATGCTAGTACATAGTTTTGTGAAGCAAATATTGCACATACAAAATAATTTATGATAGTAGATCATATTAAGGTAATTCTAACGTGTCATGTCAAACATAATTATAATATATAATCACTGAGAATGAAGCGTATAAATTGAGGTATTATACCGTGCACCAGGAATCTTAGTGATACCAAATAGTCGGTCATGCCGGAGTGATCTTTGGCTGGACCAACACTGTCTTTTGGAACCAGGATGGTCCTTCGAGTAGTCATAGTTTTTACGGATCAAGATGGTATTTTTTCTGAGCGCACCACTCCCCTTCTGTTTTCTGAATATGCTTCTTTTTTTACTGAGATCGTTTTTGCTACTCACACCAACCTTTTTCTCTATTTTGAATGCAGCACCTCCTACAATTTTTTTTGCGCATGGGCCTTGTCCCTTTTTGCTAACTGCAGCATATTTTTTTTTGAACCACATGAGTTTTTTTGTGAAGAAGATGCATTTTTGTTATGCACACCATCCTATTTTTTGTTTCGGCTGATTATTATTGCTGACTGCACCATTCTGGGCTCTTTTGTTTTCCTGTCTTCTAATTTTTTTTTCTTCATTTTTTTTAACCGCACCACATTTTTTCGACTAGGCCTCTCTTCATCTTTTCTTTTTGTTTGCTGTCTAGGCCCTTTTTTTCTATTTTTTTTTCTGTTTTCTGATCTGGGCCCTTTTTTTGGCTTTTGAAATTAGCATCTTTTTTCTTGGCTGTTTTGCTAACTGCACCATCTTTTATTTCTTGGCGGTTTTGCTAACTGCACCATCTTTTTTTGTGGCTGCTTTTTTGCTGAGCGCACAATTCTTTGACTTGGCCTTTCTTCCTATTTCTTTTTTGTTCAGCTCGCTCCCGTTTTTATATTGGACCTTTCTTCCTCTTTTCTTTTTTTTGGGCTTCTGCGGTTGCTATTCGCACCACCCCCATCTTCAACAATTGAGCGTTGCGCAGAGAATATTCACGCCGCCATTCTCCAACCTAATAGCAGCGCCGCAAGTCCGCAACTGCCATGGGTGTTGGTTTGCTCAAAGAAATTCCACGTCGTGGATGATCTATCATGGCGGCGCTAACCCCGATGCTCGGTAGTTGTTGATTCGCGGTGAAACGGAATGCGGCGGCGTGTGGTGTTGTAACCGTTCTGCCATGGACGACAGTGGCTTACGGTGCGCGGCGGCCATGAGAAACAAGTTGAACGACGGTTCTGTTTCGGTTATGGGTGTCAGTGGCTTTTGGTGAGGCCAGCTCTCTGCCGACGACAGCGATGACAGAATTTGACGGTTTCGAGTTCATGCTTCTCATCTTCAGCTATCCGATTCCAATTATCAATTGGCATGTAATGGATGAATTCTCCAATGGCAGTAGTGAATTGAAGTCAGAATATTCTCAATTTCTCCGTTACACATATTTTTCGGAAATGGAATTCAATTTCTCCGAAGTTTAATTAAAATGTGAAACAGAGGTCAGCAAGAAAGAAAAAGGAATAGTAAAAGTAGTATAATAATTTTTTTATTTTTTTATTTTTTTAAGCCAAACCAGATCATATGAGTGAATAATAAAAGTAGTATAAGTTTTTTGTTGTTAAGCTTCCTGTTGAATGCAAATGCAGTACGTACCAGTGGGGTATTATCTATGTCAAAGTTTTTTCCGTGATGCTCCGGCAAAGGGGTTGGGAAAACGTTTTATCGTTCCCCACAAACGGCGCTAATGTTGCGTTCTAAAAATATAGGAACGACATAAATAGAAGTACCTGGCTTGGATGTAATGATGACGGGATCCACGGGAAGAACTCCGGTCTTTAGGTGCTCCGGCGGCGCTCCACGACGGCGGGTGGGGGACTCCAACGCTCAAGTCAGTGACTGTATGAGTCAGAGTAATTATTATTAGATTAATAGCATACTTGAGTGATTATTATGTATTATATTTTTAAAGAAGCATTTGCAGGCTATATTTTGGGCCTCAAGGGTCTTGTCTCTGGGACTGGCCCAATCTCTATAATGGCTGAGATATTGGACCCGACATGGTATTCACGACCGGGATATCTCTTAATTCCGGTCAACAACAAGTTATATTTTTTATTAAATCATATAGATTTGAATAGATATAAATTTTATTTTATTTTTAAACTAATATTTAGTTTTTATTTTTAATCTGAATTGTATGTTTCTTTTTTTTTTTTAATTAAATGCTTATATCTTGATTATATTATTTAAGGTGTATTTGAGCTTTAATTAATTGAAAAAAAGAGCTTTTATTACTTAACAGATAAATAAATTAACGGTGAATATTATAATAAATACAATGAAGCAAAAATATTATTTTTGGTCTCTAAACTTTATACCAAATTTCAGTTTGATTTTTTTTTGGCTTCATTACTTATTTTTGTTTCATTTTATTTCATTAAATAATTAATAAAAATATTAAAAATAGTTGTTGGAGGTGAAAAAGAAGAAGTCAAGGATAAAAACATATTATTGTGGGCATTCTTATTAATTATTCAGCATAAAAATTAATAAAAAATAATCACATTATATTGAAAAGATAAATTACTAATATGAAGAAAAAATAAAAGGACCAAATTACTTTATCTCAAATTCTAATTTGGTCCTTTAATTTTTTTCTTCATATTAGTAATTTATCTTTTCAATATAATATCATCATTTGTATTAATTTTTGTTGATAAATAATTAATGCCTGTAATAATTTTTTTATCATTGTTGTTGTGATCGTACCTGAGGGAGATATTGAGTTGGCGGCGATGGGCGAGTTCTAGACCAGCAATGAATGAAGAATACAACGTCTAAGCTCCATGACGGCGGTGTGGCATCTGCAGAGACTCCGACGTTCAAGTTAGTACTAGAATTAGGTCTTATGTGTTATATTAGAGTAGTACGTACCTTGCATGATGTGTTTACGTGTATATTTATAGTGAATGTACTAGGGTTGAGCGTAGGTCAAAATGGGCCTGACAAGCGTCATCTTGGCCCAATTCGGGGCCCACATCTTGTCCTATAAGTCGTCTTGTGTCCCGTCAGATGCCAGGATAATTGGCGGGTCCTGATATGTTATGCTCATGACGACATATTGTTGAGGGCCGAGTTACCGTGAGTCCGGTCCATAACAGTTTCCCCCCAAGTCGTCGAGTTTCTTGATTGGGAAGTCGACGAGTTGTATGTCCTATGTCGTCGTGGTTTTATGATCTTATCCCGTTCCCGGGTGTAAACGGTTGGTCTTCATTTGGGGGCGCGTGAACATACGCGATTTCATGGGGTAACGTGCGCCATGATTGCATAATGTCTTGAGCCACTCACTTATTAATGCGACAAGACTGTTTCTTTTTCCATCCTTCTTCCTTCTGCCATAACATAATCTCTCCCTCTTTCTTGTGTTCATTTCAAAAGCATCATCTTTCCGAGGCCATTGAAATCCTTTTCTTTTTGCTCTTCGTCTCTGTTCACGAGCACCATTTCACTTTCTCAACCTCTCCAGCTCGCTTCCTACGCTTCATTCAGGTATTGCTCTTTTTCTTTTTTCTCATTTTGTTCTATTTCTGTTCATTCAACTTCTTCTGGCGTGTGAGTTTGGATTTTCTTCTTAGGGTTTTTGGGTTTTCCATTTCGTTTTTCTAGTGTGGTCTCCCCACTCCAATGGACGAGCAAATCATTGTACTTTCCAGCAGTTCTTCCTTCAATTCCTGTAATACCGAAGTTCTTAGGGAATTTGCGAATAGGATCTCAAAACCTATAAGAGTCCCAAATCCTGACTTCGTAAGAGGTATGTGTTCTGTCAATACTCCTCACTGCTCTGAACCTCATGCTATCTGGGCGTACTCACCTCAAAGTTCTGAGAGTGGAGAATCCATTACCCAACGTGTGAGTGCTCCCTTTAAAGTCCTAAATCTTGAGCCCCCAATCTATGTAGAGGTGACTAGGAAATCTTTAGGAAATCCTAATGATTCAGCTGAAGAACACTCCAATATTGGTCGTATGTTAGTTAAAACCAATCTCGCTTGTCCTGATCCCGGAAGTCATCTAGAAGATCTAGACGAGTTATCGTCGTCTATGACCAATTCCCTAGATTCCGAATCTGATCGGCATATCAACCCTCTTCATCTCCTACTCCAAGTTCTTCTCTTCCGGGATCTAACCGTTCATCTTGTAAACTTGTAGATATGGTGCCCAAAAGAGCTCGCCGACGAGTCACCAATGCCGCCGGTACCCGGGGTGGTCAAGACTATGCCGAGCAGGCTGGTCCTTCTGGGGTTCACTTCAATTTGCAAGAGATGAGGACTGAATAGACCGGCATTCGAGGCATTAGGAATTTACTATGGGTTTCGACCACCTGGTTGAGTCAACCCAGCGCCATCTCGTCCCAAAAGCAGTTGAAGCTTGTGGAAGCGGAATGGAAGAAATGTTTCCTTTATGGACCCAACACACCCAAAAATTCTTACAACTCTCACCCTTCTGTGGATTATAAATTGGAGATCCTGGAGGAGGATGAGCGAATTTGTTCCTATGCTGGTGATGGGACTAGAGCTTTCTTTATGGCCTATACTGCAATGTTCGACCAATTTTGCATCTGTTTCCCCTTCTCGAATTTTCAAATAGAAGTCCTCCCCAGCCTCCATTTAGCCCCCTCTCAGCTTCATCCCAACGGGTGGGCCTTCGTGCAAGCCTTCAAAGTCTTCTGTTGGGCCAACGAATGGAAATATTCATCAAATTTATTCCTATATCTATTTGGCCCAGTATCGAGGGTCTTCAAACTGGTCTTGGGTGTCCCTTCGACATCACAAGAATGTTACCCAAATGTTCATCCTTTGGGATGAACTTGTCGAAGTGTAACTTCTGTCAACGTGCATTGATTAGCTTAGTCTTTTTGCTGTAGGGTCAAGTTCAGTCCCTCATGGGTTGGATGTCAATGAAATTGGCCATGCTTCAGACTGTCTGCGAGGAAGCTGATAGTTCTGAGCAAGTATCCCGGGATGCTAAAGACGATGCTGAGTTAAGGGAGACCTTGCTCAAGAGCTCTAAAGAGAATGTCAATCTGTTGGAAGACCAGGTGGCCGACCTGAAGAAAGAGGTTGAGAAAAAAGACAAGTATTTGGCAGAAAGGGATGAGCTCTTTGCTGTCGAGAAGAAGAAGGCAGTTTTCAATGCCGCCCAATTGAAGGAGTCAGAGAAAGAGGTGGCCCAGCTTAAAGGCCGGCTACTCGAGCTTCAGTTCACTCTGGGTTTGAAGGAGGAAAGTCAGGTTCCCGAGCTTACGGAAGCCGGTTATGATGTTTACCGTGAAGCCCTCAGATCTATCAAATTTTTGAATCCCGGAGTGGAGCTGAATCTTCGAGGGTTGGATCCCTTTCACAGGGTAAAAGACGACCAGTTCTGGGATTTCCGTGATCACTGGAATCCCGTTCTTCTGGATCCTAACTCCATAGAGCCCTTCAACTGTGATTCACCCCCTCCTCCTGTTGATGACGAGGCCAATGCCACCGAGGGTGCTGATGACGGCATGGAAACTTAATTTTAACTTGTCTTTTTGTTTTCTTTCGTTTTTGCTTTGTTATTTATGGCTTGTAACTTTGACAGTTCCAACTTATAACTTTATTAATTTCTATCTTCTATTTGTTTGATATATCGTATTGCATTTCTTCTATCGTTATCCTCGCTTTTTGTCGTATTTGCTTCGTGATGCCTTGTGATGTCGGTATTTCCCAATGTCGGTTGGGACCTTTATCTCCTTTATGAATGGACCTTGGTCCTCGACATTAAAAACCGCTTGATGGTGAATATTATAATAAATAAAATAAGGCAAAAGTAGTATTTTGGTCCCTAAACTTTACACCAAATTTCACTTTGGATCTCTCTCTTGTTTCTCTCTCTCTCTCTTTTATCATTTTGGCTTCTTTACTTAAAAGAAAATTATTTTGGGAATTATTGTTAATTATTTATCAACAAAAATTAATAGAAAACGATCTTATTATATTGAAAATATAAATTATTAATATGAAGAAAAAAATAAAAGAACCTAATTAAAATTTGAGATAAAGTTATGGGACTATAATTTAAATTTAGCCATAAAAAATATTGTGACATCCCAAAAATCCCTAAGTAATGTTCGATTTAAAGAGACTTAGGACTTAAGGGATTTAGTTGCAAATTACAAAGAAAAGGGGAAAGAGGATTAGTTTCAAGTAGAGAGGTTGAAGGAGAGACTAAAAGGACTTGTATATTCGAATATGAATAGCTATATTCGAATATGAATGATCTACATTCGAATATGGATGAATGATATTCAAATATGGACTTTGCATATTCGAATATGGATGAGTGATATTCGAATATGGACTTGGCATATTCGAATATGGATGTGTGATATTCGAATATGAAGGTCTGATATTTGAACATGAAAGAATGATATTCGAATATGGGATGTGGTAATTGCTTACAGAAGTTTCATATTCGAATATGAATGGCTCATATTCAAATATGGACCCCTAAACTATAAATATGGGGACCCTACCTCCAAATTTCACCATTTTCCTCTCTAGCTCTCCACTCTCTCATAATCTTCTCTTCAAAGATCCTTCACTAAACCTCTATCACGAATCAACAACACTCCACAACTCTCCCATCTTAGATTCCCTTCTCATAAGTTCCGTCTTGACCGAAGCTCCAAGGGGTGAGTTTCATGCTCAAGGACAAGTGCTGAAGAAGGAAGTTGGAGACCGGGGAGCTTGAAGAAGAAAAGGATTCTTGAAGTTTAGAGGTAACCATGAAAACCCAAATCAAGGATACTAGGAAATGCTCGGAACATGTGGCCAGGAACAAAGAACAATGTGTTAGTGATTGTTTGACTTAGGGCCATGTATATGCTTTTAATTTGCATGCTGTGTCTGAATGATGTTTCTTTTAGTTGAATGAGCAAGTAGATGATGCATGACTAGGAATTGATTTAAAAATGTGAATGATGTTGGAATCATAAATTTGTATGTGTTAAAAAGGAAAAGTGATTCCAGATTGTAATTTGATGAAATTGAGACTTAGACTCTGGATGAATTCCAAACTGTTTTAGAAAAACCAGTCCAGAGTTAGTATATTCGAATATGTATTCGAATATGGAGGGCCATATTCGAATAGATATTCGAAGATGACATTTCTGTCACATAATATTCGAATATGAACTCTCGGTATTCGAATATGAAGTCTCTGTATTCGAATATGGGTTTGTATATTTGAATAAAGAATGTTTGTATTCGAACATGTAGTTACTGGAATTCTTGTATGAATGTCTATGATATGAAAATGGATGTTTGATGCATGAGAACATGTAATATGAAATCAAACAAAAGGAAAAGTGGAAAATGCTTTCCCCCATCAACATTGGTTGAGTAAGAGGGTTGAGTTCCACTGGAAGTAGACCGGGTGAGTGGACAAGCATAAAAAGATGAGAACGTAGGGTAATCCCAAAAGGGGCAGATAACCTGAAGCGCTAGGTTATCCCAAAAATGGGGTAGATAACCTAGTGCAACAAAGCTATCCCGAAAGGGGTAGATAATCTCTGGGCTAGCCCTAGAGGGGTTGGTAGCCCGGCAGTAGGACCCTGGAAGGATGCTTACCAGTGGCCATGATTATGAGCTCAGTTGTGCATTCCCTGTCATGCACCTATGGTGGATTCCCTTTGCAAGGGTTTACCGTTAAAAGAGGAAAGAAATGAAACGGAAAATAAAGTGATTCATGACATGCATACATACTTAACTTTTCATTTTATACATATTGTGTGTGTTTGTTAGGAATTTGATTTGGGGAAGTTTTCCGATTAGACTGGTTGCAATATTGTATATATTATTTTCAATACCAACAGTTACTCAGTTATATGTCATACATATAACGACATATAACTGACGGTTACTGTATTGCAGGTGATATCGACTCAAAGAATGTTAGTGCCTGAGAAGATGTTAGCAGCTATATTTTGATATACTTAGATAGTCATTTGTTTTGTTATATGGCTACTTAGTCGGACTGATATTCTCTCTAAGATGTAAAATGAACAAAAACACACACACACACACACACATATATATATATATATATATATATATATATATTGACTTCTGTTATGTGTTAGAAAAAAAAAACTGAAACTAATCTTAAAATGTAGGTGTTATAAATATGATAATATTATTCTACAGATTTTCTCTAGTGAAAATTCAAAACTACACAAAAAGAAAAAATCATTTACATATAAATTTTATAAATTTGACACGAATAAAGCTCACTTAAATAGTATAATGTATTTTAATTTTATGTTGACAATTATAAAATTTTTAATTAAGTTTTTTCTTAAGAAATGTAAAATTTAAATATTATTTTCATATAAATAGCTAGTACACGTCTCATTACTTTGTCATCTCTATGCTAAGTATCTATTACCCGTGTCACATTATTCTAAGTCTTATCATTTATTTCAGGCCCAATTATGAATTATTTATGTATAAACATTAATATTAGTACTAATATGTTATTAGTACACAAAAATTCTTTAGTATATTAAATTTTATGGTAAAATATATATTACATTCGTAAACATTAGTAAAAATTATAAAATATTATTATATATCGGGTTAAACCGGTTCAACCAATGACTTATTGGTTTGACAAGTGACGACCAGGACCTTGACCGAGTTGATAACCGATATGATTTTTATAATTATGGATATAAGTAACTAATACTTGAGTTCTAGGCAAACATTAGGCCCAATAGAACGTGACCGAAGTAACTTATACTCCAGCATGAAACCACATAGAAGAAAAATACAAAATTAATTAGTTAATACTTTAACTTGAAACAAAATTAAAATATATAATATTGATAATTTTTTTAAAGAAATAAATGCAAATACATTAACAAACTTGTAACACCTTAATTTTTGAGTCCGTTTTTTTTCTTTTCCAAAACACTAGTGGAAGCTAAATTCTAATTTACAACAATTAAAAATAATAATAATTACAACCCTTTTAATTTATACGGATTCCTATACAGCTGAACAAATTAATATATGAACTTGAGACTTAGGTTTACAATGTGTGGCTATACCTAAGAAAAGCACACAGCTCATCTCATCTGTGGCTTTCGCTTCACAATCTTCTAATACATGCGATATGGTAACATTCAGTTATATGTAAACATATAACTGAGTAACCCCTGACATTTTTTAAAATAGTTTTATACCATATCGTAGTCAGTCTAACTGGAAAATACCCTATTTAATCCCTAACACACAATTTAATCCAAAATCAATGCAACAACTCATACATAATGCATGCTATGACAATTATGGATGTATGCATGCCATGATCTTTCATTAACATACTTAGTTCTTTTATTTTCTTGAGTCTTTTATGGAAGCCTCGTGTACTAGACTTTCCCTAGCACGTGGCAGTAACGCGAGGTTGAGCTCAAAACTAGGACCACGACAAGCGTCCCTACCGTGATCAAACTGGCTGCCGGGCTATCTTAACCCCACATCAATGGGATAGCCCAGGACTATTTTGACCCCACATCAATGGGATAGTCCTTTCTTTCGGGCCATGGTTCCCTGTCACAGGGCACCCTACTAGTTCAGGTCATCTAACCCCCGAATTGCGGGGAGACCCTACATTCTCATGTTTATTCATGCTTGTCCACTTACCCGGTGTCTGACCGGTGGGAATCAACTCGCTTACTCAACATCCATTGATGGGGAAAAGCTTAATCTTGTCTTTAAATTTCATTTTCATTTCACATCAAATATTGTCATGCATTTCACATTCAACTCATCATTTGCATTCAACATTCACCATATGACAGTTCACGATTCAAATCAAGAGCTTACCCTATCATTTCATAATCCTAAGGCATGTTACTAAGTCATATAAGCCTATTTCCTTACATTCCTATCATAAAACTAAGTTAAATAGGCTTATATGGAATTTTAGAAGCAAAAAGAGGTCAAGAAGGTACAGGACACTGTCGCCCGGGCCACCATTCTGGCGTCTGGGCGCCAGAAATGTGTTACGAACTGCCAGACAACAGAGTCTTGTCGCCCGGCCACCATTCTGTCGCCCGAGCGCTGCGACTGGGTGCAAAACTTCCAAATTATAGGGCTTTGGCGCCTGGGCGCCCATCTTGGCGCCTGAGCGCCAGTCACAGGTACTGCCAATTTGAAGGGTTCTGGCACAATTTGGTATTTTTGGCATAACGTGAGTTGTAGACCTCCAAATTGTGTGAAATCAGTGGAAAATGAAAGCTAACAAAATTATCTACAACATTTATCCAGAGCTTAAGATCTAAATCAATTTGTTGCTAGTAGATAATTTCGCTTGATTCCATCTGCCCATGTTAAAATCCCAATTTTGGCAGCTCTAAGTTTTTTGTGTATAACTCAAGCTATACTAATTGGATTCTCATGAAATTGGTGGCATTGGAAAGCTAATAAAATTTTCTACAACTTTGTATAGTACACAATGTTTCATATTTGGCAGCTAATACAATTTTGGCAGCTCACCACAACAATTTCCTAGCTTCATATTTGATCATGCATATTTTAACCACTCATTCAAGAGAAACAAAATCAAAGCATACACCCATTACTTCTCAATTCACTCTACCATATAATGTTACTTCAACAAGGAAAACTACCCCTATTTCAATGTCATTACCACATATGGTCTACAAGCATCATGCTTTCAAACAACAAATCATATTGGTACTCATACACAATCAAAACAAGCCAAAATCACAATTTATCATACATTTTCACAATGGTTCAAAATCAAGCCACATGCATCAAAATCAAATAATCTAATTTAACAAGTCCAAACCTAACCTGATATCATTTATATTCCCTAATTAGTCTAATTTGGGGTTTAAAGGGGTTACCTTCAAACTTTGAGTCCCTAAGCACTTCTTGTTCTCAAGCTCCACCAAATCCTTCAATCTCCACAACTAGACTTGTAAATCCCTAAATACCCCCAAATGAGAATCATTAGCACCCTTAGGAACTCATTTTAGGGCTTGCATGTGAGATTAGAGGGGTTGGGGTTCATTTTCTAGAGAGAGAAGTGAGTGAAGAGAGGAGAGGGAAAATGGTTTGCATGTGGCTTACCTTGGTTCCCTTGGAAGCTCAAGAGCTTGAGGATGATGATTTGAGTCTTGAAATGGAGAGATTGAAGAAGATTGCTCACATTTTGAGAGAAATATGATTTGCCCTAGGAGAGCAAGTAGGAAGAAGTGAGGAAGATGAAGTTAGAGTTGGATTTTGGAGTGTGAAAATGTGAGAGAGGGAGATGAGGGCGTGAGAGAATAGGGAGGGAAGGGGGGTTGTGAAAATTCCACATCTTATTGAAAATTGCTACATGGTCCTTCCTTCTACTTCTTTTAATAATTGCAACAATTCCCCTAAAACTCCTAATTTCTCCTAATGAACTACTAATTCTTACTTAGGAATTTATGAGATGTTACAAAACTAAATTCATAAATATATTGTAATAAGAATTTCATAAATATATTTATATTATTATACTAAAATATTTTGAATTTTATCTTAAATAATTTGTAATTTATATATTATTATGCGAGAGTATTTGCATATTTGATATTCTATATATATAAACAAATCATGTGTATCACAAACGGATGAGCATAACTCAGTTGCTGAAACTCTTTGTGAGCTATTATGTGGTCACGAAATCAATTCCATGTGACTATATTTGTATTTTAGTCCCATAATTTTACCTCAAATTTTTATTTGGTCATTTAATTTTTTTCCTCGTATTAGTAATTTATCTTTTCAATATTATATGATCATTTTCTATTACTTTTTGCTAATAAATTATTAAAGCTCACAATAATATATTTTTATCCTTGTCTTAGATTTTCTCACATCTATCAACTATTTTAGACATTTTTATTCATCATTTAATGAAATAAAATGAAGCAAAAATAAGTGAAGGAGCCAAGGAACAAAAAATAAAGACAAGAATCAAATGAAATTTGGTGCAAAGTTTAGGGACTAAAAATATTATTTTAGCCTTATTTTATTTATTATAATATTCACCAGTAATTTATTTATCCTTCAACTAATAAAAAATATTTTTTAAATTAATTAAAAAACCTAAATACACTTTTAATAATGTAACCAAAATATATAAACATTTAATTACAAAATGGAGATACACATAATAAAGTAAAAATAAAAACTAAATATTAGATCCAAAAATAAAATCAAATTTATATTTTTTTAATCATCAAATCAAGTTTATATATATTCAAATCTATATGATTTAATAGAGAATATGACTTAATTAAATTTCTGATTACCTCAAGTCAAATTTTTTATTTGATTGGATAAGAGGGCATGATGTCATCTTTATAGATATGACACCATAAAAAATACCTTCTTGGTATTATTAAGTATAAATCTAATTTGATCTTTAAAATTTTAACTTGTTAGTGTTATAGTGTTTTATATCCACTTAATCAATATTGATTTTTATATTATTTAAATTTATATTCACGAAAACCTTGACTCTTGCCTTGAATTTGAGTTATAATGGTTCAAAATTTTAACTTCTAAGGTTTTGACACTCAAATGTCATTTGACTGTTCTTGTTATCTCCAGTATTCTTGAGTTTTGATTCAATTTAATTTTTTATTTTCGAGGTGTTATTGTTAAAGTGTTTTATATCCACTTGCTTCATATTGATTTTGATATTACTTAGATTAATATTCATAGAACCTTTAAATCTTGCCTTGAATTTGGGTTATGATGGTCTAAAGCTCCAACTTTCAAGGTTTAGACACTCAAATATTTTTTAATTGTTCTTGAGTGGTGTTCTTGTTATTAAGACTTGTTTGATCCTCAAAATTAATTTTGCTTTTGTTTATTTGGGATTAATTTCAATTTTAGTGGTGAATGTTACATTTTAATTTGTTAAAAGATGAAAGATAAAGGAATTTTAAAAAAATAGTGTGCTTAAAATAAGGACAAATGTTATTAAAAAAGATGATGCATTTACAATATTATAAAGTTATATTAAAGCAGATGATGTGAATAAATTATAACAAGTGTCATTATTTAAATAAAGCCATCCAGAGAAAAAAATTTATTCCTCCAGACAAAAAAACACTAGAGCAAACACCTTATAATAAATTCAACCACTTTATTACTCCAATTTATTTAAGACAATGTGAACTATACTACTCTCTTTATTATGAAATATTAGTTATCTTAGGGGATTTTATATGGATTAAGAAGACCAATTAATTTTTATAGAATCTAACAAAAAGTAGATAGGTAAATTAAATTTATCATTGACTTTGAGGTTTACTCAATAGCTATTAGCTATAAAAATAATAAAAAGTAAGAATAGTTAATAAATATAGCCTTGGTATTTTATAAGAGACAAATATTTTGAAACAAATTTTTTAGCTAAAGTAACTAATATTTCAAAAAAGAGGGAATACGTCTCTTTGCAGTTTTCAGCGTTGTGTGGATTGGTTAAAGCCAGCCTGATGGTTTTAAACTTATTTTGGCACATGCACATTCATGCATACTTTCTCTTCTTTTAATAATGTGATTTTGGTTTGGAATTTATTGTTACTCTTTAAACTCATTGGTTGCTATTGGTTTAACACATTGTTATGGACCTAACCCGCAGGTAAGGCACGTGCAGGTCCCACGTGGGTAGCCCAAGCCGTTGGTACCATGTCGTGTTTACACGACATGGGCACCCGACTTAGAGCTCGAGGGACTCCACCCCACGTGAAGACCGTTACAGATCCGTACTTACCGCCGCAATTATGGAAGTATGACAGTGACATGTTTGACTTTAGTAGCCCTATTAGCACTATAAATACGTGTGATTCACCTTCATTTGGAACGCATTCATTACTTGATATCAGAGACTCTAAAACTGTGACACTTAGCTGACTTGATCGTAGGAGTGCTTGCTGGTACCCCCTCATCGCCAGGTGAGTGGCCGAAGGAATCAAACCACCGCACCGGAGACCAGATTTGAGGCCATATCCGCCATGCCTAGAGCATGATGGAACATTGGCTCCGTCTGTGGGGAAGATAAATTATTCTTCTCCGATCATAATCTATCTCATATTTTCTCCTTTTTTCTGGTTTTTCTGGTGATTTGCAGGAAGAATACCGTCGGAGTCAGGAACTCAACCTTTTTCCTTCTCATTCACTCACTTCTGTTGGTTATCAAGGTGAATTCCGATCAGTTAATCGGTTGAAAAGCCATTTCTAACCGATTAATCGGTGAAATATGACTTTCCACCGATTAGATGAACGGATAACTGTCTTTCTTGATGCTTCTGTTATAGCTACGATTTGATTCTTGCATATTTGTACAATTTCATTGATTATCTTCTTGCTCTCTATTTCACTAATGGCGTGGCATAAACATACGGCAAGAGAATCTCTTATACTTGCAGCAAAGCAGGGAATAATCCACGCTAACCAAAAATTTAATTGTAGCGAGATGGTGAACACTAGGAGAAAGAATCAAGCCGAGAAGGGAACATCTGCCAATGCTGGAGGCATCCCGGGAGAACAGCGTTCTGCAAACGGGCCTTCTCCGTAGCAACAGCAAGAAGCCAGGGCTGCTGGCCCGGCAATGTCGGAGCAAAGAATGATGACAATAGAGGACGACATGCACGACCTAAAGGAGATGATCCGAAAGCAAGCTGAGGAGCTAGAAAGGACGAACAAGGAGCGGGAAGCTTGGAAGAAACAACAAGATGAATTCTAAGAAATTTTAATCAATCTCGGGATGGGGCAGCAACCTCCTCAGCGAGATGAAAACCTGCATGAGGGGCAAAATCCCCAAATGGAGAGGCAAGTTTCCATGGTTGGACCACAGATCCCGCGATCTCAACCCGTTAACGTTCCACCTCATCTACCCGACATGGATCAGGTGGTGGAGAACGACATAGGAATTGAGGGTTGCCATAACCCCTTCATCTCGGCTATTATGAATTTCGACATGCCAGCCAACTTAAATTTGCCGTACAGATTGATCCGTATGACAGGACGACCGACCCCAGGACCACGTGGAGATCTTCCAACAGACAATGGTCTTTCAAGGGGCTAAGGAACCCGTCATATGTCGGGCTTTTCCCCTGACTTTAAAAGCTGCAACACGCAGATGGTTCTCGTCTCTACCAGCGGGATCCATCACGGGATGGAAGGCACTGAAGGACAAGTTCATCTCCAATTTCACGAGCAGCAAACAACAGTTCAAGACGGAACATCATCTCGAAAGAATAAGACAGAAATCAGATGAACCATTGAGGGACTTCATCATCCGCTTCAACGCGGAGTCCCTGGAGGTACGTGATGTCGCCCCTAACATGATGCTATACTTTCTTAGACAGGGGCTGTAGCCGGGAGGCTTCGCTAAAGACTTGGCGGGAGAAAAGCCCAAGACCATGGAAGAGCTGAAGAGGCAGGCTGAAAAATGGATCCAGATCGAAGAATGGGTCCGGAACAATAAAGCAGACAACCAAGCTGCCAAGCAAGAGAGAGAAAAGAAAGACAAACAAAAGGCTTCTTATGGAGGGAGGCCCAAAGAGAGTGAAAGAACATACGATAAAGGCGGGAGACCACCCAGAGGAGCCTACTCGAGCTATGCGCCCTTGACCATGCCGCCCTCACGGGTATACAAAGAAATCATGTATTCAGAATTGAAGGACAGACCTCCATGAGGTCACAGTCGAAAAATAAAGACAAGTTCTGTCTATACCATAAAGATCATGGACATTACACCAACGAATGCATCCATCTCAAGGACGCCATTGAAAAGTTGATACGACAAGGAAAACTGAAACAATTTATCCAGAAAAATGGCAAAGGAACATCCCGCGGTAGGAGCCCATCGCCATCCAGAAGACATGGGTACGGTCCGAGGGACAAGGACTCTGGACGAGACGAAAGGCGACGATCACGATCCCAGAGCCCCCAACGACATGAAAACACGGCTTCGAAAGGGGTCATTAACGTCATCGCAGGGGGTCTAGATCAGGTGGAACCCGCGGAGTCATCCAGAAAACGATCCCGTGATGCAGAGGATCATTGCATGGCTGTGAAGGCCATGAGGAGAATGACATTGGCGTTTACAGAGGACGACTTACCTATAGATGGTACTGGGTCTAATGCCCCCTTGGTCATCACGGCCAGAATGGCGGGGTACGAGGTAAAAAGATTATTCGTGGATCAGAGGAGTTCAGCCGACATCATGTTCTGGGATCTCTTCCAGAAGCTGGGCCTAACAGAGAAAGACATGATCCCTTACAAAGGGAATCAGATAGGTTTCATAGGGGACACTATCTCCCTAAAGGCTATGTAAAGTTGAAAGTAATTTTTTCGGGCCGTGGGGGCAGCAGGTCGGTATTAACCCTCTAAAGTGCACGTTTGGCATGGAAGCCGACAAATTTCTGGGATTTATGCTTACAAGTCGCGGTATTGAGGCGAACCCAGACAAATGTCGGGGAATGCTCGACATGACTAGCCCAAGGACAGTCAAAGACGTACAACAACTCACTAGTAGGATTGCAACTTTATCTCGTTTCCTCCCAGCTTCAGCAAAACGTTGCCTCCCAATGTTCAAAATTCTGAAGAAACAAGACTCCTTCAAATGGGCTCAAGAATGTGAGGACGCTTTCCAAGAACTTAAAGTCTCTCTGGCATCTCCTACTGTCCTGGCGAAACCAATGGTGGGTGACGTTTTGATACTCTATCTCGCGGTCGCTGATGAAGTCGTGAGTGCCGTATTGATCCGGGAAGAAGGTAAACGCCAATATCCGATTTACTTTGTTTCCAAAGCTTTACAGGGGCTGAATTAAACTATCAACGACTTGAAAAAGTGGCTTTCACGTTATTAATAGCCTCCAGGAAGTTGCACCCATACTTCTAATGCTACCCCATTCTGGTCAGAACCAACCAACCAATACGGCAGATCTTACACAAGCCGGATTTGGCTAGAAGAATGATGTCATGGGCAATTGAATTAACTCAGTACGACATATCATATGAACCACGACTTGCTATCAAAGCGCAAGTCCTAGCCGACTTTCTTGCTGAAATGACACATCCCGGGTAATCCCATCCCGGCGAATGAATGATATACGTCGATGGCTCCTCAAACACTAAGAGATGCGGTGCCGGAGTGATACTTGAAAACTCAGAAGGTCTGGCAGTTGAATATTCTCTAAAATTTGATTTCCCGACATCCAACAATCAGGCGAAATATGGAGCCTGTCTGGCTGGAATACGAATGACCAAGGAGTTAGGGGCGAACGTAGTGACTATTTGCTCAGATTCGAAGTTAGTGGTATCCCAGATCAAGGGAGAGTATCAAGCGAAAGAACTCATAATGCAGAAATATCTTGCTAAAGTACGAGAAGCTTTGATGGGGTTGATTAAGTTTGAAATCCGACATATCCCCAGGGAAGAAAATGACCGGGCTGACCTCCCTCCCACTCTCCAGCACAAAGAAGACATCAAACTACCATTCTGTGGTAGAGGAGGTAATTCCCTATCCTAGCTTGACTTTACAGTTGTAGGAAGCAGATTGGAGGACTCCCTTGATAGATTATATCGAGAGGGGGATCACTCCCGAGGATGATAAAGAATCAAGGAAGATAATTAAAAAATCAACGAGATTCACGACGATTGAAGGCCACTTGTTCAGAAAAAGAATCTCAACCCCAATCCTGAAATGCATTGGCCCGGAAGAGGTCATGTACGTGTTGGCCGAGATCCACGGGGGTAGTTGTGGACACCATGTCGGGGCCAAATCTCTGGCCAGAAAAGTGCTGAGAGCAGGCAACTTCTGGCCTACCATGCAGGAAGATGCTGCTAGTTATGTCAAGAAATGTGAACAGTGCCAACGACATGCCAATATCCCTCATATCCCGCCAGAAGAGCTGCATACTTTATTCATGCCATGGCCATTCCACACTTGGGGAGTGGACATCGTGGGACCTTTTCATAAGGCCACGGGACAATTGAAGTACCTCGTAGTGGCTGTGGATTACTTTACTAAATGGGTAGAGGCCGAACCTCTAGCCACTATTACTTCTGCAAAAGTGGAAGCTTCACCTTTAAAACAATCATATGTCGTTTCGGAATCCGGGCCAAGATAGTCACAGATAATGGAACTCAATTTACAGGGAGCCAGTTCAGGGAGCTCCTCCAAGGGTTGCATATCCGACATTATTTTTCAAGTGTTGAACATCCCCAAACAAATGGCCAGGCTGAAGCAGCAAATAAAGCTTTTTAAATGGCCTAAAGAAGCGACTTGAAAACGCCAAAGGAGCTTGGGTGGATAATCTCTATCAAGTGTTATGGAGCTATAAAACCACCCCGCAAACTACCACAAGGGAAACTCCTTTCCGACTTGTATACGGAACTGATGCCGTGATTCCAGTTGAAATTGGCGAACCATCTTGGAGGGTTATGTTTACCCCACCAAATAATCAAGAACTCCTAAGGGAAGAACTTGACCTCGTAGATGAAGTCCGGGAGTTGGCTCTACTAACCGAGATATCGAGGAAGCAGCGAGTCGCTCAAAGGTATAACGCAAAGTCATGAAGCGCGAATTCACAATAGGCGACCTCGTATCGAGAAGAGCCAGTATTGGTCTGAAGAATGCCAAAGATGAAAAACTTGCAGCAAACTGGGAAGGCCCATACCGGGTAATCAGATGTACAAGAAAAGGTGCATATGCCCTGGAGACTTTACAAGGGAGAGAATTGCCACGAACTTTCAATGCCGCGGATCTGAGAAGGTACTACAGTTAGAGAGTATCCAGCTCGTTTATGTTTAACTCTGTTGCATTTCAATCTTAATGTACAATTTCTGTAAGGGGTACTCTTTTTCCTTCTCGGGTTTTTTCCCTAAGGAGGGGTTTTACCTTGAAGGTTTTAATGAGACCCCAGGTTTTGTAACCCAACGACATATGAAATAAAAACAAATATTTGTCAAAGTTTAAGATTTTAGTTGCAGATATTCAATTATTACAACTCAGTAAGGCATTTAAAAGGATCAAAGATCCAACCCAGGCGACGTGCATCAACTCGATAGGCCACTGGCCTTGAAGTACTTCACTAGGATCAAAGATCCCAATAGGGCGACATGCCCCAAACAGGTCACAGGCCTTGATGTACTTCATCAGGATCAAAGATCCTAATAGGGCGACATGCCCTAAACAGGCCACAGGCCTTGAAGTACTTCATCAGGATCAAAGATCCCAATAGGGCGACAAGCCCCAAATAGGCCACAGGCCTTGAAGTACTTCATCAGGATCAAAGATCCCAATAGGGCGACATGCCCCAAACAGGCCACAGGCTTTGAAGTACTTCATCAGGATCAAAGATCCCAATAGGGCGACATTCCCCAGACAGGCCACAGGCCTTGAAGTACTTCATCAGGATCAAAGATCCCAATAGGGCGACATGCCCCAAACAGGCAACAGGCCTTGGAGTACTTCACTAGGATCAAAGATCCCAACAGGGCGACATGCTCCAAACAGGCCACAGGCCTTGAAGTACTTCACTAGGATCAAAGATCCCAATAGGGTGACATGCCCCAAACAGGCCACAGGCCTTGAAAGTACTTCACTAGGATCAAAGATCCCAATAGGGCGACATGCCCCAAATTGGCCGTAGGCCTTGAAGTACTTCATTACGATTAGAGATTCCAAAAGGGCGACATGCCCCAACGGTGTGGTTACGAACCTTAAATATTCATAAAGGAATAAAATTCCCATCGACAAGTCATGCAAAAGCATAAGTTATACATTATAGACACTACGACATGTTGAAAAGCGATGATTGGAAAAAATTCAAGTTAAAATTACGAGATAGAAATTACTATGGAGATAGAGAAACAAAGAAATATCATTAAGAGTCAAGCATTACAGAAAGAAATCTGGCCAGCATACCAGTAAATTTTTCATTAAAACCAAAATAATCCTAAATATTACAAAAGAGCTTCAAGGCTCGGCAGGAGCGGCATTTCCATCTTCGGCTACCAGGGGCGACATGGAGTAATCAGCATGAGGGTCGAATGCTTCCAGCTCGGGGTCATCAAGGTTAACTTGGGTTGGGGGCTCATTATCATAGTCCAAAAGTTGACCCCCCTCTACCTCATGAAGTGGATGAACCCCCTTAAAAGTGAGTTGAACCCCGGGATTCAAGAACTCCACTTGCTTTAGACAACTGGAAAAGGCCATGTAGCAGCCATTGGCGATCAGATGACTCTATTCATCGACCTTAGCCTTCAGCTGGTCATTGTTGGTTTCCAGCAGCGCCTTATCTGCTGACAGCTGATCTTTTACCCGAGAAAGAAGCCCGTTCTCTCCGCGAAGAAGAGTTGCCTCCTCTTGAGCCTTGGAAAGGGCAACTTGCAATCCTTTCTTTTCCTCGGAGAGCTTAGCATTCTCCGACTTTAGCTGATCGAAATAGGAGGCCGCGGTAGAAAACTCAACCCTGAGCCTAGCTTCTGAAGCCTTCAGTGTGTCCCGCTCTTTGATAGGAGCATGGATTTGCTTCTCTGCGGCGACTTTAGTGGCCTGCAACTTTTGCTCCAAGTCGGCCACAGGGTTGGGTTTCTCCAGTTCCTCGTGGAAGAACTTTAGCAGAGCAGACTGGCGAGACATCCAGCCAAGGGCTTCCCCGACATTGCCCTGCGAAATGAAAAATGACATCAATTAAGTATACAAAGGCAACAAAAGAGAGAAAAGAGAACTATGTGGCATAAGGGAAGTAAAAATACCTTCAACGCAGAACGAGGGAGGTCCTTGAAGAACTCCCTGTGATGAAAGGAAACAATGGGGGCTTGGAAGCCTTCCCATTGGGAAGATGAAGATGATCCCATAGTAGGGGCGGCAGGGGCAGCTCCTACATAAGTGGAAATCAGCAAGGGACATTAGCATCAAAAATCAATAGAATCTTAGAATTTAACAAGTTTTACTATGCGAACAGGTGCAAGGAAACACTTGGGGTGAAGACATTGATTAACTAACCTCTTTTCTGCATTAGGGCAGCTCCAACTGTCTCTACTTCTTCATCATCCGAGATAGATATCTCGTTGTGAGGAGCAGATTGGATTGCCTCTAACTCCTAGACAGCAGGGATTGGGGACTTTTGGCGGTTTCGGAGGATGAGCTTCCTCTTTTTTGCTGCCTGAACTTCAGGCGACACCACCGCGACATCGACAGTAGCCGCAGCCGGACCCTGGGATGCTCCAGCAGATTGAACCCCGTGATCGGTGGTAAGCTCGCGTACTAGGTTCATGGCGGGAATCTCCTTCTTCCCCTTTTTGGTCATGCTGCCCGTCTTTTTCATCAGCTGGGCATATCCAGACATGATGGCAGCTGAAAGGAAAAATAGTAGCAGAATTAATAACATAAGTGAGAATGAAAAATAAAGCGACATGAACTTTAGAAGGCAATAACTAATTAAAAAAATCAACTTTACCCATGGTGTTAGCACGACTAACGCAACGGCCTTGAACTACGACTTTGCACCTGACAAGCCCGTATTTTCCGGTGAATTCCCGGAGACCAGCAATCACGGCATGGTCAGAATCCAGTAATGAGGCCTCGTCAGTTATGAAAGATTTTGTTTCTCGAAGATTGTGGTCATAAGACTAGTATAGTGGGAACAAGGGGGAACCATTAGGACCAGTCTAGAATGGAAACTCTTCTCCCGTGTATAACACCTTGAAGTATGAGTCTTTGAAAGGAGGAAAAGAGTCTTCAAGAAGTTGAAAGAAGAAATGATCTTTCCGTTGTCGGAAAGAGATAAACCCGAAGTCGGAAAGATGGTAGGGGGCAAAGAGATATAGGAACAGATTGCTAGAGCACTCCAAGTTGTTAGCCCAGCAAACGATCTTGAAAGCATTGATGAAACCCCAGGCGTTGGGATGGACTTGTGAAGGTGCGACATCAAGTCGGTTAAGAATTTCGACTTGGAAAACCGAGAAAGGGAAACGAAGACGAACCATCCAGAAGAAGCAATGCTAGACCATTAGGAAGTCGGAAGCGCCTTGGCGAGGACAGGATCCAATCCTTTCATTGGGATCCACGCGCTCCGCCTTATACAGCGTGACTGGACCAGAAGGAACGTCTTCTTTTGGGGTCGCCCCGGGGAAGTGCATCGCATCCCGAAACTCCACATCGGCGACATGGAATTTTAAAGTTATGGTAAGTGCAGTCGCAACTTGGAGAATGTCATGGTTTATCCAGTACATCCTTCTCACATCCCATATGCCTTTAAGCTTTTTGGGAACCTCGATCTTAGAAGCTTCCTTGGGGGGCCATACCATTTATGGATTTTTTGTCGACGGCGTTCTAGAGCTTTGCTTTTGGAAGGCCTCCGGACAACTTGTGCTGGGGCCGAGGTCGAGGGCGACTCTGAACCCAACATGGGAGACGAAGCCGACATGAGTTCTACAACAGAAACAGGAGGGACAAAAAGAGGGTCAGAAGAATTTGAATCAGAAGATTTAGAAGAATTATTAGAAGAAGTAAAACTAGAAGTTTCAGACGAAGTACAAACTAACAAGGGGGCACGCAGGCCTGATGTCACTGAGTAATGATGAGCACGGCCCACGAAGGGTCAGAACCAATACCACAAAGACACGTGTCAAAGTGAAAACGGACAAAAGAATTCAAAACAGCAACGACTTAGGAGAATTGCACCTCGCCGGATCATGTCGTAAGAAGAAGTCAACAGCATGCCTCACAACATACCATAGACTTGGGGGCAACTGTTATGGACCTAACCCGCAAGTAAGGCACGTGCGGGTCCCATGTGGGTGGCCCAAGCCGTCGGTACCATGTCGTGTAAACACGACATGGGCACACGACATGGGCACCTGACTTAGAGCTCGAGGGACTCCACCCCCACGTGAAGACCGTTACAGATCCGTACTTACCGCCGCAATTCACGGAAGTATGACAGTGACAGGTTTGACTTTAGTAGCCCTATTAGCACTATAAATACATGTGATTCACCTTCATTTGGTACGCATTCATTACTTGATATCAGAGACTCTAAAACTGTGACACTTAGCTGACTTGATCGTCGAAGTGCTTGCAGGTACCCCCTCACCGCCAGGTAAGTGGCCGGAGGAATCAAACCACCGCACTGGAGACTAGATTGGAGGCCATATCCGCCATGCCTAAAGCATGATGGAACACACATAGGCTCTTTACTTTTTTTTTGTATACTTGTCTCTTAGTACTGCTTTCCATTAACAATATTTTTTTCTTTTTGAGATTAAAAACTACCATTTTGAATATTAAGGCGCACTATTTTACATAAATTAAACAAATAATTTCAAAATCTTCCATCAAAAAGGAGAACTGACTTCCTCTGATGAATTTACTTGAACTAGTAACAAAATCTGATTTTAAATACAATCGTGAAATACAAAAATTTATTTTTATACAAACTGGCTAGACCTAACAATTGTTAATAAAAATATAAATAAGGGTTAAATTGTAACACCTTAATTTTTAAAATGGTAGTTATTAAAATTTTTTAAACTTCAAAACTTAATACTTAAGTGAATCTAAATTTGAAAACCTGATGCTCACAAAATCCCTTGAAAATAAAAAAACTTACTACTTGGTTTCAAATTTAAAATGCAAGCGGAAACATTTCCTTATTTATATTACAATTTTCTATATAGCTGAACAATATAATATCTGAATAAAAATCTTAGTTTCACCATGTATGGCTACTTCTAAGGCAATCCTAAAGCTTCACTACAAGAAAAAAGCTTATTAGCGTCGGACAAAAGCCGACACTAATGCCAAAAAGCGGACGCAAAACCTATAATTAGCGTCGGCTTTGCGTCGGTGTCGTGGCCGACGCTAAATAGCTCGACACAAATGTTTGTGTCGCCCGCGAGGCCGACGCTAATTTGTGTCCGCCATAGCTGACGCTAATTTGTGTCCGCCATAGCTGACGCTAATTTGTGTCCGCCATAGCTGACGCTAATTTGTGTCCGCCATAGTCGACGCAAACTTATGGCCGACACTAAATTTAAAAGGCCGACCCTAAACGAAGAAAATATTTTAAAAAATTAGCGTCGGCCAAGGCTTCTTTTCTTTTTTTTTTTGTAGCTTGTATGGACCGTCTTCCTTTCACAATTGAGACAATCTCCATTCTGATTTCCATTATATTAAAAAGCAAATAGAATGAGTCCTTCTTTGCCTCCAATTTTCATATCTTTTATGGGAAAACTTACAGAATCTTTGAGGAAATAATAAAATAAATAAAAGAGAGGATGGGAAAGAAAGTGAGTGACTCTAATAGAATCGAATCAGCGAAGCATAAGGCAAAGGTAGAACATGCAATCACGGCAAGATAGTGGTATATAAACCCTAAGTTGAGAAGAAAGGTGAAAGACAGAGGAAATGAAAGATAAGAAATTAGAGCCCTAAACTAGCAAAACGGGGAAAAAGTGAAGATAAGGGAAAGACATACCTGAAGCAAAACTCTAGAGCAGGTACATCGAGTCGATGTCCTTGATACAGGGAAAAGTGGAGGATGAAACCGTGGTGTGGTTCTGTCTAGCAACGAGAGATTGGGCTTAGCGCAAGAATTTTGAGAGCTTTCAATCGAGAAGAGGGAAAGAGGAACAAGGAACGAAGGATCGAAAAAGGAGAGAGGTGGAGGAGGGAGGAGGAACATAGGAGGATGAGTTAGAAGGAATGGATAAGAAGAGGACGATGCAGGAGACACAGTTAGACACAAATGCGGCCTCGAGTTTTAGGGCTTCAATTGGGAAAAAGAGAGATTTGTGTTTAAAACGTAAATATGTAATACACTTAGTGTCAAGTTAAGGCTGACGCAAATTAAAAATTAGCTGGCGTCGGCCTTCGGTGGACGCTAATCAATACGTGGCCGACGCAACATTACCAAAATAAATTGTTCAAGATATTTTAATATGGTGTCCATTTAGCGTCCATATCGTGGCTGACACTAATTTTTGGATGCTAATAGCATGTTTTCTTATAGTGCTTGTCTCATTCGTTGCTCTAGCTCCACAATCTTTTGATATCGACAATACTGAGACCATCAGATATATGTAAAACATATAACCGAGTAACTCCCGGTCTAACTGAAAATATTTTACAGTATTACTGCCAGTCTAACTGAAAAACTCCCCAAATATACACCCTTTAATCACATATCATACACATAACACATACACATACAAACAACACATTCATATACAATGCATGCAATGATAACATCATGTATGTATGCATGCCATGATCCCTTTTTATTTCTTTTCATTTCACTTCTTTTAACAAGAAACCCGGTGCACGCAAGAATCCACAATGTGCGTGGCAATAGCACTCTAGAGCTCTCTGCAAACCCTGGTAAGCGTCCTTAACCAGAGTCCATGCCTCACCTCCAATAGAGGTCTACAAGGACTATTACTCCTTCCGACAATATCCCCCAATTGTTTCCCTTATTAAGAGTCAACTCCACTTAGAGGTCTGCAACAGTTATTACCCATCTAGATAATAACCCCCAGTTATTCTCTTTTCTATGATTGTCCACTTACCCGGTCTACTTCCAGCAGAACTCAACCCACTCGCTCAACAAAAGTTGATGGGGGAAGCATTTCTCTTATCGTTTGTTTTCACATTACATGTTATCATGCATTACACATTCATCTCATATTAATTGCATTCAACATGTTCCAACATTCATCATTCATCACATTTCAATCATGTGAATACCCAATTTTATCCTAAACGTAATAATATTAATTTTGTTAATAGTTAGGACAATTAGTGTGAATACTAAATTTAATCCTACTACTAATAATATAATAATGATTATTATTCAATTAATTGACTAGTTATTAATAATAATAATAAAAATATAAAAAAAAAGAGAAAGAAAACGTGGATAGCTGAACAGTAAAGGATCATCATCATCATCATCATCGTCATCGTCATCGTCATCATCATCATCCTCATCGTCATCGTCGTCGTCGTCATCATCATCATCATCATCATCATCATCATCATCATCATCATCATCATCATCATCATCATCATCATCATCATCATCATCATCATCATCATCATCATCATCATCATCATCATCATCATCATCATCATCATCATCATCATCATCATCATCATCATCATCATCATCATCATCATCATCATCATCATCATCATCATCATCATCATCATCATCATCATCATCATCATCATCATCATCATCATCATCATCATCATCATCATCATCATCATCATCATCATCATCATCATCATCATCATCATCATCATAAGTATTATTATTATTACCTAACTTAGTCAAGTATTTTTTTAAAAAATAAAAAAAGGAAGGAAACAGAACAGGAAGTGGAGTGCAGTTATTCTCTGCAAATTGAAAATGCCAAAAAATTAAGAGCAGTAGGGAGACATGGGTCTGTTTCCGTTGATTAGAGATAAGACTTAAATTCTCCCTATAAAACTCTTATCTTCACTTAGAGAAGAAAAAGGGGGAATGAGATTTTTGTACGTAAAAAAAAGAGCACAAAGAACAAAGAGAAATTAAATACTTCATAAATTTATTTTTTAAGAGCGCAAAGGAGGAATTCTCTTTCATTCATCGGTGGAGAACAAATAAGATCACAATTAACAAGCTTCACATGTATGATTTTGGTATCGCAATAATCAAATTCTTCTTCTGTATCATTATTCATATTCATTATGCATTCGGTACAAAATTAGTTTATTTATTCATAGAACCATTTGGCCAAAATGAGTAAAAATGGACCATTCATTCTCCCTTTCCCTTCATTAATGAAGCTCCATTCCCATTTATATCTTCTTTTTTTATTTTTATTTTATTTTACGTATTTTTTTACCTCTGTTTTTTCTCTCACACCGTCAACACACGCACAAACACAACACATATACGCACCCATCGCCGACACGCTAACACCGACCGTCACACCATCGTCACACGCTCATCACTGCACTGTCAAAGTCCGTCGCCGTCACTGATGTTGTTCCGCCATTACGTCGTTCCCTTTGGCCATATCCAAACACCCATGTTTTCAATTTGACAAGAGCCATGTATTTTTGCCTCCGCCGGTGCCCGCCATGAACCGCCGCCGTTGAACGAGGGAGAGGACAACGTGGTGCTACTGCCAACGTTTTTGTTCCCTTTTTTTTCTTTTTTCAGCACCCCTATTTTGTGGTAATATTTTTGTGTTTTATTGTAATTTAGATCCCCTCTTGTTGTGCTTTGGCTTTGCTGTGTGTTTGTAGGCCTTTCATGTTTTTTTACTTTCTGCACCACCCTATTTTTGGTAGAATTTGCCCAATTCAAAAATAAAATATTTTTTTAGTAATTTATTAATTTTGGACCAGACTGAGTTGTTGGTGCTTCTTTCAGAGTCCAATTAGGTTTAGTGAGTAGCCTTGTGCTAACTTAAGCCTGGTTTTTATTTCTTGATTAATTTTTTTATTTATTACTGTTGGTCATGGCAACCATCACCCAAGAGGGGGGGTGAATTGGGTGATTTAAAACTTTAAAACACTTTCAAGAAATTTAAACAATTTTATGCAATTAACAATTATAAGTAGCGGATCAAGTTTATAAAGAATTCAATTTGCACAACCAATTCAAATATAATGAAATTATGAGGAATTAGATTATGAAGCAAGATGAGCAATAAAAATATAGAGCAACAAATATGAGTTGAAAGAGTAGGGAAGAGAGAATCAAACACAGAGATTTATACTGGTTCGGTCACTAAACCTCCTTGTGACCTACGTCTAGTCTTCAAAACGGCACTGCGAAAATACTTGTATTCAATCTTCAACAAGATTACAAACTAAGAGCACTCCCCACCATTGGATACCCCACCAATGTGCAAGAGCCTCAACTAGGGATACCTCGCCCTAAAACAACGTTGAAGGATACCTCACCTTCAAACAACCTTGAAGGATACCTCACCTTCAAACAACTAGAAGGATACCTCACTTTCAAACTGCTAGAAGGATACCTCACCTTCAAACAACTAGAAGGATACCTCACCTTCAATACTCTTTCTAAAAATAAGTTCACCACAATGAAACTCTGAAAAGAGTAAATGATACAACTTGAAGCACAAAGATTTGAGCAAGCCTTTAGCAAGATAGAGCAATTTTGAATATCAAAACTTTTTGAATGATTCAAGATGAAAGTCCAAGATTAAAGCATTTGATTCATGTTAGAAGAAGCTTAGAAATGAGATAGTATGATTCTAGTGTGATACTAGAATGGAAAACCTTGCTTCTTATTTTTAGAATGGTCCAAGAACTCATGTTTATAGCCCTCCATTGAAATCTAGTCGTTGCTAGCCATTTTTAGCTCTGCACCGTCCATATTCGAATATATATTCGAATATAGAATCCCATATTCGAATATGTATTCGAATATGACACTCTTGGAAGCAGATTTTTCACATTTTCCAAGCTATATTCGAATATATATTCGAATATCAAAACCCATATTCAAATATGTATTCGAATATGCACTTACTGGTGCTTAGAACGCTATAGTCAAATATATATATTCGAATATCAAAAGCCATATTCGAATATGTATTCAAATATGCACTTACTGGTGCTTAGATAGCTATATTCGAATATATATTCGAATATCAAAAGCCATATTCGAATATGTATTCGAATATGCACTTAAATAATCGAATATATATTCGGATATGAAATTCCTGACGACAATCTCTAACCTTGAAAAATCATAACTCCTTCATTTCTTGTCCGTTTGAAGCGAATGACTAGTTGTTAGAAATCTCTTTGAGTCTACTTTCTTATGAAACAAGTTTAAGATCGAAACTCAAAGTATTGTTAAATATATGATCAAAATAGTGAACAAAGGTCATTTTCCAAAACCTAAAAACAAAGGCTGAATTCAAAAGTTCATAACTTCTTCATTTGTGATTCATTTAGAGCAAAAGACCAGTCATTAGAAAGTTTATTGAGTCTATTTTCAGATGAAATAAGTCTTAGCTCAATATTTAAAATACACATAATGATATGATCAAAATGGTAAACATATATCAGCTTCCATATAAGACTATTGTTGAAAATATATTTGTTTATGCTTATTAACAAATTCAAACCAAATATTTGAGTACTTTTAAACATAAACTCACTTTTCAAATCCTTATCTAATTGAAAAACAATTTTCTCATGATAAAACTCTTTGTAACCAATTTCTTTGAAAAACACATTTTGAAGGCTATGGTTTAAAATGATGCTATGAATGCAAGGTGAATAACAAGTTCTATCAAGTAATGACTTCTCAAATTTACACTTACATAGCCTAGAAAATAGATATACCAAACTAAGTCCTTAGGCTTCTTGATGCAATCCAAGCTTGTTAGCTTCTCTTTCATAGTATCATAAGCGCTTAGCCATCATTGTTATTCTCCTTCTTGAGTTGAGCATAATTGATTTTTCCATTTTTCTTCATCATTGCTTACTCTTAATACTTGGACTATCTACAAGATATTTCTCACTTAAAAATCATAGTTAGTCCAAATTTCTAAACTCAAAATAAAATATGCTTGATTTATAAATATATAACTCTAGTTAGTCTATCAAGCATTGATGTACACAATGCATGATTATCAACTTCTATATCACAACATAGAACATATAATCATGCACTCCATTAAGCTCATATAGTAGCATGTTCATTCCTAATTTAATCTTACATTTGTTAACATCAAAACATACTACACATAACTTATTGCTATTGTATTTGTCATCATCAAAACATAATCTATTAAACATTTAAGCACACATACTTCTACAATTACTATTATTATTATTGTTACTTTCAAAATATATATGAACGACGATTCTTGATCTGATTGAGTTGTGAATGCTTCCTTTGGAGTCAAATTATCGAATTTGGGTTTGTTGAGTAGTTTCGTGCTAACTTAAACCCAAGTGTTTTCTTAATTAATCTTCTATAAACCTTACTTTATTTTTAAGAAAAGGAAATATATATTTCTCTTAAAGTCTTACTGAGTTGCGATTGCTTCCTTCAGATTTTGGGTTCACTGCTGACTTGAACCCGCCCCTTTCCGAAATCAATCATTTCCATAAAAAAAACCTTAAGAACTACGTGACTTTGATTGCTCCTCGAGCCGAGGATACGTAGGAGCGGGAACCGAACCCGTCAAGCATAAATAAATAAAAAAATATTTTTTTCCTCTCGTTAATAAATAAGTGTAATTTTTTTAGTGATATTAAATATTTTTAAAATTAAAAAATTTTTGCACAATGAATTAGAAGGTAACCGCTTACTTAGAAGACGTCGTAGGGTGCTAACACCTTCCCTACACGTAATCAACTACCGAACTCATTCATGGTTTCAAAGACCTTCTTTTTAAGTTTTTTCGAGGTTTTCTTTAATAAATCTTGATGGTGACTCCGTTGTTTAATTTATCACCGTCCCTGTCGCGACCCCGGTTGCGACAGATGGCGACTCCACTAGGGACTTTCTAAGAGTCAAGCCCAATTTAATTAATTGTGCAATTTTTTTAGCCATTAAAATATTTATTTCACTCCTCTTTTCATTTGTTTATATGCTTCTTTTCTCTTATATATATATATATATATATAGTTTATATCTACGGGTAATACTATATAATATTATATGTGTGATGAACCATAGGATAGAGAATTCTTGTACATGTCTGGTTTGTTTTGTAGGTTAGTTGTATGATAGGAAAAGGGTAGTATACTTTGGCACATCCTACATTATCCTCCCACACGTTTTGGACTCTATACCCGAGCCCATGCTACCCTAGGATTAGGAGGGGGCAAGGCGGATGTTACTGAGGGGCCTTGTGCTCACTTGGCAGTCATTTAGTCTCCGCTCAGATTGTAACGGTGACACATGGTCATACTGAGAGGGTCATTCCTACTTATGACTATGCATGAACTGTGACCTTATCATACTGTAAGGCCAATCTAGGGACCTTTAAGGAGTTAGATCCGCCCTTAAAACTTGCACTAATAAAGGAATAGTGGCCTCCCAATAATAAGGTCTTGACTTTAGAAATATCTCACCGTAAGAACTTACCAAAATAGGACACAAGGGGCATACCCTTCCCTTTTCATCATATATAATAATATGTACACTAATACATACCGTGCAAAAAAGGTATATGTATATTCACATCCACATGTATATATGTCATGCATTGCATTCATGTAACTACGCTAACCTCTTTCTCATTAGCAGTTTCTAAAAATAATAAACAAAGTGTTACCCCAACATCCTTACCGGACACGCACCCTGACAAGAGTCATGGATGAGCTGGAAAAACGGAATGTAGAAATGAGAAACAATATCGAGATGATGAAAATCCAGATGTCAGAAATTCTAGAAAAGTTGGATGCTCTCGGACGGAAAGAACTAGAGGGTACCCCTCAGGGGCCAGTATATGGCCCGAGTTATCAATTTGGCTTTAATCCAGTACAAATGGGACCAATACCATTGACTATGCAAGTGCCCCGACAGATTCATGTTGAGTCATCTGAAGTTCAGTGGCCGCCCTATGGTCTCCCACCTGGTTACACCCCCCGACAGCTCAGGACTCAAAAATTGCACAATACTCCAAGCCCAGCCACGAGATAATTCGATTGTTGATCCTAATCCCCTCCTTGGCTTTATCCAGAATCACCCTCTGCAAAATAATAACCAAGGAACGACCACAGTAAACCAACCAAGC
Organism: Cyamopsis tetragonoloba; assembly: GCA_037177725.1. Taxonomy (NCBI): domain Eukaryota; kingdom Viridiplantae; phylum Streptophyta; class Magnoliopsida; order Fabales; family Fabaceae; genus Cyamopsis; species Cyamopsis tetragonoloba. Next base: position 35,998,153 of record CM074121.1, on the reverse strand, counting down.
GCTTCCCAGCCTCAACCCAATAACCTAGACACCCAAGGGAACCCGTCAATTTTGAGTTCCCACCAAATGCACAGGGAATTGGAAGGGGTTCAATCTAAAGAAAAGTTACAAAGTCTTGAGGAGAGACTACGGGTTGTCGAGGGCAATAATTATGGCATCGGAGTAGCTATAGATCTTTGCTTAGTTCCTGACGTGGTTATCCCTCCAAAATTCAAAGCACCTGAGTTTCACAAGTACAAGGGCACTAGTTGTCCAAAATCCCATCTTACCATGTACTGTAGAAAAATGGCATCACATGCTCGAAATGACCCGCTTCTGATCCATGTATTTCAAGATAGTCTGGACGGGGCAGCCTTGAGTTGGTACATGCATCTTGAGCATAATCAAATCTACAGCTGGAAAGACTTAGCCGATGCCTTTTTAAAATAGTGCAAGTACAACATTGATTTGACTCTTGACAGAATAGAGTTACAGTCCATGCAAAGAGGAGAGACTTTTAAGGAGTATGCCCAAAGGTGGTGAGAGTTAGCAGCTCAGGTGGAGCCTCCATTGTCTAAAAAGGAATTGGCATCACTATTTACTGACACTCTTAGAGCACCTTACTATGACAGGATGATCGGAAGCACATCATCAAACTTCTCAGATATCGTGTTCATAGGAGAGAGAATTGAAGCCGGAATAAAGAGCGGAAAAATCGTTGTAGCTATTAGTGATGGTGAGGCTAAGAAGTTTGGAAACAACAAAAAGAAAGAGGGGGAGACCCATAATGTGACAGCCGATCAAAGTAACCAATGGAAACTTTGCATCCAAGAATACCCTACTTTTCAATATCAGATACCTTATCCATATCTTGCTCATGCATCTCACGTTCAGTATCAACCATCATATCCTCGAGTAATGCTTTCCATCCCACCTATGATCCAAACACAAACCCATCCAACCACACAAATTCAGCCAACACAATCCCCTACCCAAAGTCCTAACTTCATCCAAACCCAAAAGCGGCAATACAATGAGAAAAAGCGAGTTTTTGATCCTATTCCCGTGTCCTATACTGAGTTATTCAAGAAAGTGATCAACAACTCTTTGATAGTACCTGTCTCATTAAACCCAGTCCAACCTCCATACCCGAAAGGATACAATGCAAATGCAAGGTGTGAATACCATGGCAGGGCAATAGGGCACTCTCCTGAGAACTGTTATGGGTTGAAACATAAGGTACAAGATTTGATCGATGCAAAGTGGTTAACCTTCAAGGAAGAATATCCCAATGTTGGGAGTAACCCGCTTCCCAATCATGAGGGACCATCTGGAAATTAGTGAACATCAATGGTGGGTCCAAAGGGAAGGAGTTTGGTGTTGCTCGTGTCACCTAGGCTAGGATGTCCTTATGTTTTTATTGTTTTTAGTCTTCAAAATAATTGTGTAAAGCAACTCCTATTGCTCTGTCCAAGGCTTTAGGGTGTCTTTTGTATGAACTCATTTTTGACATTTAGTTAATGCTATTCCTGTTTACATGTGATTGCTCATTCAAATAAATTTAAAGTTAATCATGGTTTGTCCTACGGTGTATTTTTCTCAATTTTCCAAAGTCTTCAGTATATGTTAAAGACAATGCCCACATGAATTATGATTTTCCTCTAAAATTGCGCTTGTTTTTACTTTCTCGTTGACAAATGTTTTGCTATCCTAGGCTTATAAACTAAAAATGGAAAGTTAATAAAATGATCATTAAAAAGTAATTTTGGCGCAATTGCAAGAATTTTGATGGAAGATGAGGTAAAAACAAAACCCTACCTATAAATATTCTCGAAGCAAACTCTGATAATGATATGAGGCATTTTTTGGTTTTCCAAACAAAGGAGTTTAATCCCTAGTCACCCCGTTGAGCCTAGGAGTAGTAGTTTTCCATTCTTTGACCCATAAATTATAATTTATCCTTGGAGATGGGTAGCATTTTGACAAAATTTACCAATCATTCAAGCATCAAAAGGATTATTTCCTTTCTTCTACCTAAATAAATTATCCATTGCTAACCCCTTTGGGCCTAAAAAACACGAGAGAAGATCTTTCATACTCCCACAAATAAATAATGTCCGAGACATGAAGAATTCAAAAGTAAAAAGTGTGGTTCTTGTTTCCTATACAAAACAAAGTGTGATTGAAGCCTACAGAAAAAGAGAAAAGAAAAAATTTCAAAAAAAAAAGATCAAGGGACCCAAAAAGTGTAAGCTTGATCATAAAAAAAAAAAAACCTAATTCTTCCAATGTTGGATTCAAAACCACAAACCATCAAAAGCAAAATTCTCTACATGCCTCAACATAATCTTTGTGCCTTTATATCCTTTCTTCGTAGTCCAACTCGTTTTCCTTTAGCCCCATTACAACCTTCAAAGTTCTTTGGATAGCTTGAATGCAATGTAAGTTTTGTCGAAGTAGGAATGAAAGAAGAATTAAAGGAAGGCGGATGGGGTTTGATAACAAATTTTTGAGCCTTATTCCTTTTTGTTTCTTTAACCACCAGCCTTGGCCATATTACAAGTTTTAAAAGACCTTGTTGAATCTTTGTTTGTTGGGATCACACGTGTGATTCCATTAAAGGGGAAATTAAATAATAACTGGGGCAATAAGACTGACGGTGAATTCTTGCAAAATCTTGGTGTCATAACTTTAATTTCACTGGCATGATCATAGGATTAATTTGTTGTTTCGAAAAGAGAATGAAGGATATGACAAACATTTGACAACAAGAAATTCAATAAAATGTTGATTTGGGAGGACACCAAAGTCGTGAGATCATTGACTTAAATCTCATAATATTGGGGTAATCTTTTGAGAATTGAGAGGTCTTAATATTAGGCTTAAAACAAAGTTTGAAAAGTTCCCATGATCCCATGTTTCTATCAAAAACTTTTGGAATGAGCAATTACTGTGTTCCCTTTTCATGCATTGCAAATGTCAAATGACAATCTTAGCCTTGGAAGAGTCAACAATTCGAGCTGGGGCAATCTCAATAACACAAGTAGATATCGTCTCGGCCTTAAAACTAGGGCAAGTGATTATGCTGTGGCAAGTGATTATGCTGGGGCAATTGGCATATAAGCTATCAACTGGGGCAATTATTCTCTAAACCTTGTCGGGCAATAATTAAGGTTTCAGAACCATGACATTGGCACTCCAAAGCACCATATGATCATCAATCAGATGGACCCAACCTTCCCGCTCATCTATAAATACTAGGCACGTGGTACCATAAGGATTAAGGGTCTTAAGTTATATAGAAGATTTGAATCAAATTTGAGATCTATGCATTCTGCATCTTACATGAATTACTTCTGCCATCTATGGATCTCTTGCATTACATGCATTTTACATGAAGGACCATGCATATAAGCGTTGATTTGCATCACTCAACCTTATTCTTGCGGTCAATGTGTTTTTATGTGCCTCACCTGCTATCTGTTATACACTTCAAGGTCCCCGAGCCTACTGCATCCTAGGGTCCTCGCACCCTCTTCATTTAGGGTCCTCGCGCCCTCTTCATCTAAGGTCCTTGAGCCTTCTACAATCTAACGATCCCCCCACCTACTACAATCCAAAGGTACCTGTGCCTTTTGCATCCTAGGGTCCCCGTGCCCTCTTCATTTAAGGTCTCCAAGCCTTTCACATCTTAAGGTCCCCGAGCCTTCTACATCCTATGGTCCCCGAACCTTTTACAATCTAAGGTCCCCGAGCCTTCCGCATCCTACGGTCCCCGAGCCTTCTACAATTAAAGGATCATATGCCTTCTACAATTAAAGGATCATGCGCCTTTTGCAACCAAAGGTCCCCCGCCTTTTGCATCCTAAGGTCCTCGACCCTTCTACATTTCAAGGTTCCCGCACCTTCTACATCCAAAGGTCCCTTTGCCTTCTGCATTCTAGCGGGTCTCTGCACCTTCTGCATCTTTAAGCCCAGAATCAGCCTGACACCCTCTGCAAACCAAGAATCAGCCTGGCACCTTTCACAGTTTCAACTCCAGTATCCAACCTGGTGCCTTGCTTAGAATTTATTGCACCTCAGCTAAGGCTTACGATAAATGATTCACATCTTTACTCATTCCTTACCTAATAATAATATGAGTAACGTTGTTATTCATATTATTTAGGTAAGAAATTAGTAAAAAGGGGCAACTGTGAATACCCAATTTTATGCTAATCCTAATAATATTAATTTTGTTAATAGTTTGGACAATTAGTGTGAATACTAAATTTAATGCTACTACTAATAATATAATAATGATTATTAGTCAATTAATTGACTAGTTATTAATAATAAAAAAAAATAAAAAAAGGAGAAAGAAAACGTGGATAGCTGAACAATAAAGGATTATATTATTATTATAATAATAAGTATTATTATTATTACCTGAAAATGCCAAAACATTAGGAGCAATAGGGAGACATGGGTCTGTTTCTCCGTATAAAAACTCTTATCTTCACTCAGAGAAGAAAAAGGGGGAATGACATTTTTTTTACGTAAAAAAAAGAGCACAGAGAGAAATTAAATACTTCATAAATTTATTTTTAAAGAGTGCAGAGGAGGAATTCTGTTTCATTCAACGGTGGAGAACAAACAAGATCACAATTAACAAGCTTCACAGGTATGATTTTGCTATCACAATAATTAAATTCTTCTTCTGTATCATTATTCATATTCATTATGCATTCGGCACAAAATTAGTTTATTTATTCATAGAACCATTTGGCCAAAATGAGTAAAAATGGACCCTTCATTCTCCATTTCCCTTCATTAATGAACCTCAATTCCCATTTATATCTTCTTTTTTATTTTTATTTTATTGTACGTACTTTTTTACCTCTGTTCTTTCTCTCACGCCGTCAACACACGGACACACACAACACATATACGCACCCATCGCCGACACGCCAACACCCACCGTCACACGCTCATCGCTACACCATCAAAGTCCATTGCCGTCATCGACGTCGTTCCGCCGTTACCTTTGGCCGTATCCAAACATTCCTGTTTTCAATTCGACCAAGAGCCATGTGTTTTTGCCTCCGTCGGTGCCGCCATGAACTGCCGCCGTTGGTAGAGGGAGAGGACGACGTGGTGCTACTGCCGAAGTTTTTGTTCCTTTTTTTTTCTTTTTTTTTCAGGCATGCGTTTTTGCTTTTTACACCAACCCAATTTTTGGTAATATTTTCGTGTTTTATAGCAACTTATATCCCCTCTTGTTGTGCTTTGGTTTTGCTGTGTGTTTGTAGGCCTTTCATGTTTTTTTTACTTTCTGCACCATCCTATTTTTGGTCGACTTTGCCCAATTCAAAAATAAAATATTTTTTTAGTAACTTATTAATTTTGGACCGGACTTAGTTGCTGGTGCTTCATTCGGAGTCCAATTAGGTTTACCAAGTAGCTTTGTGCTAACTTAAGCTTGGTTTTTATTTCTTGATTAATTTTTTATTTATTACTATTATTATTATTGTTACTTTCAAAAAACATATGGACGACGATTCTTGATCTGACTGAGTTGCGAATGCTTCCTTCACAGTCAAATTGTCGAGTTTGGGTTTACTGAGTAGTCTCATACTAACTTAAACCCAACTGTTTTCTTAATTAATCTTCTCTGTACCTTTGTTTTTTAAAAAAATGGAATACATATTTCTATTAAAATCTGATTGAGTTGCGATTGCTTCCTTCAGATTTTGGGTTCACTGCTGACTTGAACCCGCCCTTTTTTGAAATCAATCATTTCCATAAAAAAACCTTAAGAACTGTGTGGCTTTGATTCCTCCCCGACCCGAGGATACGTAGGAGCGGGAGCCGAAGCCGTCGAGCCTAAATAAATAACAAAATATTTTTTCCTCTCTTTAATAAATAAGTGTAAATTTTTTTCAGTGATATTAAATAATTTTTAAAATTAACAAATTTTTGCACAATTAATTAGAAGGTAACCGCTTACTTAGCGGACGTCGTAGGGTGCTAACACCTTCCCTACACGTAATCGACTCCCGAACTCATTCATGGTTTCAAAGACTTTCTTTTTAAGTTTTTCCGAGGTTTTCTTTAATAAATCTTGGTGGCAACTCCGTTGTTTAATTTATCGCTGTCCCCGCCGCGACCCCAGTTGTGACAAATCATATAAAACATCAATCAAAGTATTCACCATTGAAGTCATAATACATATCACAACATTTCCATTATCCTATTGCTTGTTTCTAACTCATATGAACCTATTTCTACTCATTTCAATCTTAGAAATGGATTTATTGGGTTTACACTGCATTTTGAAGTTAAAAATAGGTCAAACAGGTGCAGGGCTCTGGCGCTTGAGCGCCAGATACCTTTTTCACACTGCCACAATTTTGGCTCTGGCGCTTAAGCGCCAGACACTGACAGCAGAGTTTCGTTTCACTAAAAAATGAACCCTCTTGGTATTTTGGTCATAACTTGAGTTTTAGACCTCTAAATTGAGTGAAACCAAAAGCATTTGAAAGCTAAGAGGATTCTCTACAACTCTTGCAAAGACCAGAAAGCCCAGTTCTAAAGTTTTCATTGTCAAAAACAGACATCTTTAACGGGGATGCACACTTAATAAAACAGATATTTCAATGCCAACTCTGTCTCAGTAATTTGGCCATAACTAGAGTTGTAGACCTCCAAATTGAGTGAAGAAAAAGAAATTGAAATATAAGAGGATTATCTACAACTCTTATGAAGACCAAAATGGCAAAATCATATGAAAAATTGTTCGAAATTCACACTCAAGTTAATGCAGAAAAACTCACATTTTCATAAATTCCAAATATTTTACGTCCCAATTCAAGACCATATTTCAACACAATTTGAAACAACTTAGCATGCACACATCATCATAGCAATTCCAAGACTCCAAGTTCAACTCATTTTACCAAATTCACAAGGATTCAACTAAACTTCACACATCAATTACAACACAATAGTTCAATCATCTTCAAATTCAAGCATTCACTATCAATATATCAATATAATCATATCCAAGCAAGGAATTAAACAAGACATCACAAAAACACCAAATCCACACACATAGATGCAATTTCATCACATGATTCCACAATCCAAACACAAAAATCCATGCAACATAAGTTCCTACCATCTACACAAACAAATTCAACACCTAACCACATGCTAACATCTATCTCAAAAATCCTCTAATTTTTTGTTTTAAGGGTTATCTCAAATGAACACATCCTTGCTAATTTGAGTCTCCCAACCTAACTCTTTCCAACTCCTTCTTCTTCTTTTGCTTCTACCTCGTGATCCCCAGCTTCAATTGCCAATTACACCCACACTAAGGGCTGAGGATGATGTGAGTAACTTGGATTGCATGTACTCCTCCTAGAGTTGGGATTGTGAAGATTGATAAGAGATGGTGATGATGATGAAGCCATGAGTAAGGAGGAGAGCTTTGATCCCACATGCAAGGAATTTCATGATGGATTTTGGCTAGAATCTAGAGAGGAGGAGGAGGATTTCTTTTGCCCTTTCTAGAGAGAGAAGGGGTTGTGGAAGAAAACTAAGATGGTGGTGGTGGTGGCTCAATCTCCACCCTTAAGTGGAAAGGAAGAGGAACTTACTAAAAATTGTTATTTGGTCCCTCTCCTTTTATGAAACAAATCTTTAAAATTTAGAGAAGGGTCCTCGGAGAAAATGAAATTTCTAGCTTTAGGGACTAAAACGAAATTATGGAGATAAGAATTATTTGCATTTAGGACTCCAAGGTCAAAAATGAAATATTTTAACACTAAGAGGAACTAACTTGAAAATTTCAAAATTTGCATAATAGTTCCTAAATTCTCAAATCTCCTAAAATAGTCTCTTAAGGACTAAAAGTGTGACTTTAAATAATTAGCTCTAGGAGATTAGAAATTTGGGATGTTACATAATTACATTTACCTCTTTTTAGATTAGCGTTAGATACACTCGAATCCTTTTAATTTTGAAAATTACACTAATCCCTCCTTCAACACTCCTTTTTTATCTAATAAAACTTTAAATATTTATTTAAAATCATTTATAAATATGTCATAATTTTAAATATACATTATTACATACTTTAAAGTTAATAACGAGTTTATCATCAATCATTATTTGATAAAAGGTACACCAAAAATGCAAATTTTATGTTATGTGCATCTATGTATTAAATATTAATTATAAAAAGAATTTAAAAAATAGTGACTAAAGAATATAAAGTAGTTAAAATAAATCTTAATGTTAACAAACAAAGAAGTGTTATGAATAACATAATTGTGGATGTCCACCTTTTACCTTCCACCTTCCATCTTCCACTAAGGAATTCTATGAGTTGTTGTAACACCTCCTTTTAGTGCTAATGTAATTCCTATTTACATTACCACTAAGTTTTGTTCCTTAGGCTACTCTATCTCATGCCTATAAATAGGACATGCTTGTAAGGTTGAAAGTGTATGAAATGAGATCCTCCCTCTTCTCTCCATTCTTCTATTCTTTACTTTTGTTCTCTTCTATTTTATGTTCATTTCATAACACGTTATCAGCACGCCTTTGCTAAACGAGAGAGCGATGGCAAGTTAATCAAGATTGAGGTTCTATTGGAGGAATTCATGAGCAAACTCTTTTTCATAGATTTTTGAATCATTGTAAGAACTATCTTCATATGTTATTTTCTTTATAGTTTTTAATTTCTCCTTCTTGGTTCTTTTGTTCTTCACCCGATCATTTCTATTTGTCTTTATTGAATCTTGTGGCTCTTGTTAAATTCTAGAAGAATTTTTAATTTAAGCATCCCGAAAGGATTGCACAAAAACAATATTTTCTTGATCACTTTTAAACAGAGGTTTGCGTTATAGTTCCTCAAGAACTACCCCCTTACGTTGTATCATATTTGAGCTCTCGAAGAACATATATTTTTGAGTTCCATGTTGGACTCAAGAAATCATGGTTGTCATGTCGAACTCAAGAACATATTTTTTATGAAATTACGTTATAGTTATTGGAATTCAAGCATCCCTAAAGGATTGCGAAAAGATTTTTTTTCTTGACAATATGTTCATTGAGATTTGGAGATTTGTGATAAAGTTCTTGAAGAACTTCATCCTTGTACGTATTGTGATTGCATTCCCAGAAGTGAATGATACGTAACTTTGAGAGTCATAAAATGCTATGGTTATCGATGTAATTGAAATCATAACCATGAAATTCATATGAACAATCACATTTCTAGCATATAGGAATCCTTGATTAATGATATGAAATAAATAATTTTTCCTTGATCATATACTTTTGTCAAACAATTCTCGTAGAACTAATCCTACAAAAATTCCTGAAGAATTCTTAGATTTTATACCCCATGAAGTTAAAAATTCATTTTATAAGGCAAGGGGGCCTCATTGATTTGAGGAAAGAAAAGGAAAAAAGGAAAAAAGCAAAAGGATATGATTATGCTCTTGTTGCAATTTCAATGAAGAGTTATTGTGTATACAACTAAAATTATTGAAATACTTTTCCTGAAAAGAATGATGTTGGGTCTTTCTATGTTAACTAGTACAATGAGTTATACATATTTAAAGGGTGTTTTCTTTATCGCTCAATTTCACATATCTTTTATGCAAAAATATTGATGATAATGATGGTTTTCTCATCATTCATGTTAAAGTTTGGAAAAGAACCAAACCTTGATGAAAACCACTTGGATATTTTCTTGGAGAACTAAGTTTTCGAAGAATTCTTTATTGAGAATTGATTTATGTTTAAATATCTAAAAAAAATTAGGTAAATAGTCCAAATATTATAGTGAATATGATCTTTAAACGCATAACAAAATCCTTTTACATCCAAATCAGATAATTGAACTTATTCAATTTAAGTATTTATAGATGATTTATGAAATTAAATGTGTATATGTAAAATTATCATGTGATTGGATTATATTATGAACAATAGTTTAACTATATGATTGTATCTAAATTGGCAATATCCTATATTATGCAAGAAAATAATCTCAAATACACTCCTGTAGTAGCGAAAACGAGATGAGTTCTCAAATACAACTGATAAATTGAATTACATTCCTAGAAGTGAATGTAGTTTATATAAGTTTGGAAATGACAAAGATCATGGTTATGGTCATTGATTGAATGATTTAGAGCGATAGTTATCAAGCATTTAAATTGAATTTTGGCTATTGTGTTCCCGAAGAATATATATTTTGAGCATGCATGATACATTCATGATATCAATGAATGTAAATTATGTTAAAGTTTGAGAAAAACTAAATATTAAGGAATTCCCGAAGAATTCTTACTATACATTACAATAAGATGATCTGTAAATTTAATCGGATGAAAAAATGAGTTCCTAAAGAATCATCTTGAAAAATTAAACAAGGCTTAAATTTCATGATATTGGAGGACCTTGTGCAAAAATAAATGAAAAAAAAATAGGATGACCAAAACCAAATTTGCTCTATTTTTAGGAGGACCAAATCCAAATTTTCTCTATTTTATTATGAACAAAAACATATTTAAGCCATTAAATAATGAGGATTCCTGAAGAATTCTTAGAGTGTAAATGTAGGCATATCACAATTCTTAAGTGTGCTCCAAAAGTAGCCACTATATTAGGAGAAATATAATTTTTTTTTAGTTAAGTTTATGCATCTTCTTCTTAGATGCAAGAAACATCTATTAAAGAATATTCCCTGTGGTGAATATTCCAAAATTATAAATCTTCAAATAGATGATTGAAATTCTCATATATTATATATCTATTGTATGAAGATAATTGAAAGCTCCAGCAGAGCCAATAAATTGTTACTCGAAGTAACAAAGACAATAAAAGCTATTGTTACTCAAAGAAAGAAATATACATATTTATAGAAATTTTTGAAATTTCAACGAGTATATCCATTTAAGATGGATACATTATATAAAGAAAAGAAATGAAAACAAAATTAAATTCCTTCATTTCATCAAAATAATTTGAAGAAGATGTGTATTGAAAAAGTTATATTTGAGATTAAAGCTTTAAGTGTTTACTTGGTAGCATATATTTGATCTAGGCCTATAAGTTATTATGAGTCTCTTTGATTTGAGATGTGGTTAACCAATAGTTACTATTATAAAATTTGAGATGGTTGATTAAGGTCATTTGGGTCAAAGCAACCCCATATTGAGAACTAGAAGATTCTCGTGAATGAAAATAAACAAGCTATTGTGCTCATACTTTATAAATTATTTATATGGTGGTATAAAATAGTTTGAAATTCACTTATACGATACATTGAATTTTGGTTTTGTTATCATAAAGTATAAAATAATATATCGATAACTGATCTCCTAGACGATGGAGAAATGTATGAGTACTCAGAAAACCAACTACATTTAATTTATACTCCTCCAAGAGTTATATGTCTCTAGAAGAGACTTAATAAAGCAAACTCCTTAACAAGACTATTACTCTTTGAAATTTCAGTTAGGAATGGTTGTATAAAAAATTATCAAAGTTTTTCTCAACTTAGGGTGAGGAGAATAGGTTGAAGCAGAGAAAAATATCAATGCAAAAAATAAGCATATGTATAATGTTTAATTTTGATCCCCACCTGAACTAGAAGTTCAGAATAGATTAACAAATGAACCAGAAGTTCAATAAGAGGTGATAAGCAAATAAAATCCTTTTAGTGGAGGTTCAAGGAATAAAATTGGAGAATTTATCTCAAAAGATGATATTAGCTTCATCCCACACCTATATATGACTTGATGTCATAGTATTTTAGACCTTGCCAATTTTCAAAAAAAGTTTACATTTAAGTATGATATATTTGTTGGCAATGAAATTTTTTATAAATTGGTTCCATTATGTGAATAGAACAATTTATGAATGAAATATTATGGCAAGCATTGCAGTTGGAAATTTGAAAGAGATATACAAATTAAAAAGTTATAAGGTTCTCTTGAAGAGGCATAAATATCTGAATCAAAAATAGATGACCTATAAGAAAATGTACTTCATGAGAAATACTCAGATATTATATATCAGATAGCGGCTGAAAAATAATGATGAGCTTGATGCATAAATAACAAATTGATATAATGAAATTGTGGAGCCGATAAGCATATGCGAAAATGATGGACAAGCGAAAGGGGATCATATATGTAAGCCCATCTTAAGGTCGACCAAGTAACGATAGAAAAGGGCCCATGGACCAGCAGTTCATGTTTTATGAACTTGAAGTTCAAACTATTAAATTTATATAATAGAATTACTTTAGCGCGCTCATTAGAAAATTAAGTCATGCATCTTGCATTTTATTTCTATAATATGTTTAATATATGTTTTCATTCTAGTTACTTAGTAGAGTAATTTTTTATCTTGCACAATGCATATATTCAAGAATCAAGATATTACCCTGGAGGTAATTGATTCGAACTATCATGAGAAATTCTTATATCTACAATTATTTAAAAATGACTATATGTGTCTGGTTAAGAATATGGTGGCACATATGACATTATAGAAAAGTTCTCAAAGAATTTATGTGTATGAACCTCTATAACTTATTATTTAAAGTTGGAATGCCTATTTATAAGTTTTGAGAAATGTTTCATTGCAATAACTATGACTTGAAGTCATCAAATGATAAGTAGTAAAATGCAAAATGAATTGATATTATTCTTTGTTGCAACGATGATAGCTCAACGTGAAAGTTTGAGTTTAAAGAGTAATGAAATGGTCTTGAAGCACCATGTGATATTGTATAACATACTCCCACATCGATCCTAGATTATAAAGGATTATTTCATACAAGTATCATCTATAATGTCCTCACCTTGTTAACTAAGCACATATTGTTCTAACAAAAGTGAGATTGAGCAATTACCTCTTGAAGAGGTCTATATTCGATGAGTTTATAACTCATACTATCACAAACGCTAAGTCATTAGAGATGAAACATATTTGTTGTATCTTTTTACTTTGTGTAGTTTTTCCTGAGAGGTTTTACTAACAAAGGTTTTGGAGCAACTGTTGTACTCTTTTTTCTTTTGTCTAGGTTTTCACCCAAAAGGTTTTACCTAGAAAGGTTTTTAACGAGGCAACTATGAGGACACTTGCGAATTTGAGATAAAATTGAAGTTTTGTAAAATTCAGGGGAGTATGAAAGATTATTCTTTTCTGTTGAGGTTTTTTCCTAGAGAAGTCTCCATGAGTTAACACTAGAAGTGTTTATGTCAGCAACTATTCAGCTTCCGAGGCTCAAGTGAAGATAACAACTTCACCATGTTTGGGTCTTAGTACTACTTGTGATACCATATGAAGACCTTATTAAAAAATGATTTATTTAGCTCAACAAGTTTTCAAGGATATTGTTTTGAGTGGGAGTTGATACGCGATGTACGCTTTTTTCCTTAGCCATGGTTTTTTCCCGATGGGTTTTCCTGGCGAGGTTTTTAATAAGGCAGCATCTCATGTGTATCAAATGTGTACTCTTTTTCCTTCACTAAGGTTTTATCCCATTGGGTTTTTCTTAGTAAGGTTTTAACGAGGCACATTGTGAAGTCATGGACATCCAAGGGGGAGTGTTATGAATAACATAATTGTGGATGTCCACCTTTTACCTTCCACCTTCCATCTTCCACTAAGGAATTCTATGAGTTGTTGTAACACCTCCTTTTAGTGCTAATGTAATTCCTATTTACATTACCACTAAGTTTTGTTCCTTAGGCTACTCTATCTCATGCCTATAAATAGGACATGCTTGTAAGGTTGAAAGTGTATGAAATGAGATCCTCCCTCTTCTCTCCATTCTTCTATTCTTTACTTTTGTTCTCTTCTATTTTATGTTCATTTCATAACAAGAAGTTTAATTTTAGGGTTATTTACCTCATGCGTTATAATAACTTTAAAAGTTTGAAGTATGCGCCTTTTGAATATGAAAATCATAGTTAATTTAGACAATTATTGCTATTTGAACCATGGCAAAGGGATACTTTATAGTAATTTGTTTTGAAAAGTATAACGAGTAAGATGCACACTTTTAAAGTTTGGGTAATAAAAGAGACATAAGATAAAGTGCAAGAGAATAATATATAATTACCCCTTAATTTTATGACAATATGAAAGTTTGGTCAGAGAACTAAATTATTCAACAAAATATTTTAATATAATATTTTTATTTTGAAAATATAATTTATAATTAAATTTATCGAATATTAATTTATTCAAAAATATTAAATTATATATAAAATACAATGGTCATTTCTATAAATTGACTCAAACTCTTTAGCTTCGATATCATTGCTCTCTGCATAAAATTCACAACAGTTGCAAATTAAAGCTCTAAGTCCTCATCATTTTGTTCCCTAACCTTGGCTAGCTCTAAGTGCTCATCATTTTTGTTCCTCATCATTGCTCTCACCTATTTAACGAGTTTTCTAGCTCTAAGAAAAAGTATTAAAAAGCACTCGTTGATAACTATCTCTAGGTTACCACCGCGTTGAGGTTTTCATCTAAGTCGGATTCAATGTAGCATCTCTCGATCAAAACCAAGAATCTATGATCATGAATAAATTAGTCAGATAAATTCAAACATTAAGAGAAGAAATAAAAACTAACGTGAATAGAAATGAATACTAAATATATAAACTTAAAAGAATCTACAAGAGTTTGAAAGACTATATTCAATGTCAAAACCGAGAATTTAGCTATTCATAGTATCCCTTAATACTTACAAAAGATAAAGAATCGATGGTTGGAACTCAAAGCTTCCCATCTCTGGCTAATCTTTTCATTCTCCACTATTTCTCTCTCTAGAGTTTTCTCCCAATCTCAATTGGTTCTTAATTCTGAATTAATGAGTCTTTTTAAAGGCATCCGAGACCAATTCTGGCGCCACTACAAGAATTAGTGTTTCTGGCATCCAATATGCTTTGCTTGATCAAAATAAATTACTTTCTCAACATAGAAACTTTGAGCAAGCAATTTCAAGCAGCTTCGTTAGGAGTGGTTCAATCACAAAACTTACGGTGTGATTTTTGTGGAGGCGATCACTCAAATGGTGGCTGTGGTACTTTCAAAGGTCAAAGTGTAGAGAAAACTCAAGTGAACTACATGGGAAATTCTCTAAGGAACAACTTCAATTCCCAATACAACACTTACCACCCGAATATGAGAAATCGTCCGAATTTATCTTACGAGAGCTCAAATTTTCTTCAACCGGATTAACCTCAATTCACACAAAATACGTGTGCTTCACCATTCTGTTAACCCTATGGTAATGTAGATTCTAACTCTTAAGAGGTAAGACAATCTCCCCAAAATAATTCTTCTAATTGGGAAAATGCACTAATGTCTCTCATGCAGCGCAAAGAGAGCTGCTCACAGCATCATAAAGTGACTTTTAAAAATCATGAGACATCAATTAAGAACCTTGAGAATCGAAGTGGAAAGCTCTCAAAGCAAGTTGTGGAAAATTTTCAAAGACCATTATCCAGAAACACGATTGTGAATCCTATAGAAGATTTACCGGCCTTAACTTTGAGGAGTGACAAAGATGTTGACTCCGGTCCTAAAGTTAAGAGTGATGAAGAGGAGTTGAGAAGAAGGAAAAAGGAAGCAAGGAATGAGAATTAGCAAAAAGTACTTGTTGAAGAAATAGTTTAACAAAGGCCTCAAGGGGCAGTGAGGAAAGAAAAATTCAATGAGGAAAGTCGACCCAAGATGGCCCCATTTACTACTCTCATGTCTCTTACCATAAAAAATTGAAGTAGAAAGGGCAAGAAAAGAAATTTTCTCGTTTCCTTGACATATTAAAGAAGCTCGAAATCAGCATTCCATTTGCGGAGGCCTTGGACCAAATGCCTTTGTATACAAAATTTATGAAGAAATTGCTTTCCAAGAAGAGGAAGATCAAATATTATGAGTATTATAGTTCAATTCTTCAAAAGAAATTATGCCAAAAGCTCAAGGATATCCAGGCTCTTTATGCATACCATGCACGATTGGAAATTTTCCAATTGGTAAAGCTCTATGTGACTTGGGGGCTAGCATAAATCTTATGCCCCTAAGTATTTTGAAGAAGCTAGGTGTTAATGAAGTAAAGCCTACTATGATCTCTTTGCAACTTGTGGATAGAAGTGTCAAGTACCCTTATGGTGTTGTGGAAGACTTGCTTGTGAAGGTGAATAAGTTCATATTTCCCACAGACATTCTCTACAAAAGAGTGATTTAGTGACCGAATTTACCACCCTGTTTGTCGCAAAATATTGGGCCACAAGTGATTTTGGTCACAAATTCAGTTGCAAAAATATTTTTGACCGAAAAATTAGTTTTGTTGGTCGCAAATACGACTTTTTTGTGTTGTGGTTGTTGTTTTAAAAATAGAAGAAGACACTGAAGTTCCACTCATATTGGGAAGGGCATTGCTAAATACCAGAAGAGCCTTAATTGATGTGGAACAAGGAGAGCTCATGTTGAGAGTGCAAGATGAAAAAGTGACTTTCAATGTTTTTGATTTAATGAAGCATCTGGAAGAAAAAGACCATTGTTTGAGAGTGAATCTTATTGATAGTTTTGTTACAAACTCATTCCTAAATCAAAATCCTTCCTCTTTACTTGAAAAAGTCTTAATCAACTCAAAGGGCTTAGAAAATGACGAGGATGGTGAATAGAAGAATTGTTTAATGTAATTAGAGAGGTTGCATATTGTTCCAAATGGCAATGTACCAAAGGAGGAATTGAAAGTGGAAGAGAAAGTAGATGAAGCTCCTAAACTAGGACTCAAGCAATTGCCTTCTCACTTGCGATATGTACTTCTTGGGAATGATAACACTTATCCTGTTATCATTAGCACAACTTTGAGTGAGGAGGAAGAAGGTAAGCTTTTGAGGGTGTTGCGTGCTTATCAATCTGCTATCGGCTAGAAATTTTCAAATTTGAAAGGTATTAGTCCCTCCTTCTGTATGCATAAAATTTACTTAGAGGAGGACTATAAGATGGTATAGTGCAACGACAAAGGAGGCTCAATCCTACTATGAAGTAGATGGTACGACAGTAAGTGTTGAAGCTTTGAGCATCTGGAAATATTTACCCAATCTCTGATAGTTCATGGGTGAATCCTATACAAGTGGTACCTAAGAAAGTGGGAATGACCATTGTGATGAATGATAAGAATGAATTAATTCCTATGAGGACCGTGACAGGTTGGCTGATGTGAATTGACTATAGAATATTAAATGATGCCACTCGAAAAGGCCACTTCCCTCTACCTTTTTGGATCAAATGTTGGAGAGACTTGCTGGCTATGCATGCTATTATTTTTGGACGGGTATTTGGGCTAAAAACAAATTGTGGTGGATCCTAAATATCATGAGAAGACTACTTTCTCTTGCTCCTTTAGAGTATTTTCCTATTGTCTGATGCCCTTTTACCTTTCCCGATATGATAGAAAATTCATTGAATTTTTTTATGGATGATTTTTTCTGTTTTTGGGCTCAACTTTTGATGATTGTTTGACTAACCTTGCTTGAGTTTTGAAGCATTTCCAAGATACTAACTTTGTTTTGAACTCGGAGAAGTGAGACTTTATGGTGCATGAAGTCATTGTTTTAGGACACAAGGTCTCGGCTAAAGGCATAGAGGTAGATCGAGCCAAAAATAAAGTCATTGAGAAGGTTCCACCAGCATGTAATATGAAGGGAGTTCGAAGTTTCCTTGGACATGTTGGGTTTTATCATAGATTCATTATGGATTTCTCCAAAATTCTAAACCCCTTTTTGTGATCCCTTGATTAAAGATGTTATTTTTGAATTTTGATGATAATTTTGTACATGCATTTATAATTTGAAAGAGATATTAATCCCTGCACCTATCATTGTTGCACCTGATTGCAATTTTCCATTTGAGATTATGTGTGACGCTAGTGATTTTGCAATAGGGGTTGTTTTAGGACAAAGGAAAAATAAACTTTTGCATGTCATATATTATGCTAGTAAAGTTCCTAGCGCTCAAGCTAGAGTTGGTGCTCAAGCGCCAGCTTAGATCCGATGGAAAAAAACTCTTGACCATTGTGGTGCTCAAGCCACACATGGCACTTAAGCGCTAGGACAACATGATGAAGTGGCGCTTAAGCCACTTGTGGCGCTTAAGCGCAAGTCATTCAGGGACTAAAATCACTCTCGACCATTCTCTCACTTAAGCTAGGTGTGGCGCTTAAGCGAGAGTTCCAAAACTGTAGTGCACATTTTACGATTTCAAATCATTATAAATACTTGACGAAGACATTCAGAGCAAGGCTAAGCCGTATTAGAACAAAAAATTAGAATTCTATCCAAAAGACACCACCTCTCTCTCTTCTCTCTCTAGACTTGGTTTTCTCTAGGCTTAGCTTCTCCTTGTGAGGGAGAAGATGTGATGGGGTTGAATCTTAACACAACATCTCAAGAAACCCGGGAGGATTCATTCATGGAGCGTGAAGGAGGAAGGAGAAAGACGTTTCCACCGGTCTCACTCCTCTTCTATGGAGTTTCTTCCATCCCTCTTCTCTTTGCTTTATGTTTTTTATTTTATAGTTTACTGTATTTGGATCTTTATGGATTTGATTATGTTGAAGTTTGACCGTTTCTTTATTAATCTATGAAGTATTTTACTTGTTTGAGTATATATGTTGTGTTTAATGTTTTTGGGTGTGTAGCTAACATTCAATTGGATTGATTACTTATATTGAGATTGGGGACGATAATATATGAGTATGATTCTTGCATATTATACCATGTACGTTGTAGATCTAGAGATAGACTATACTTGCATGTGGTCGTTGTGAGTTCTTGTGTTTAATACTTGTCTTTGACTTAGGAGAGTCAAGGGATTAATCTCTTAGGTTAAAGTCAAAGGCTACTGAGTCAAGGAATTAATCATTAATTAACTCTGTGAACTTGGCCATCAACAAGAAAATATGGAGTAGATTAATGAGGATTTCGGTAATTAAAAGGGGGCTTTGTTTATGAAGTCCCTGGATGCGTAACAAAATTATATTTGATCTTAGATGAAGCTTTAATTCTAGTTTTGCTTTTCTATGAAATATTCTCTTATTGAAGTATTAATTGTAGTTTTTAATGCTTTGACAAAGTTTCAAAGCCAAGATTGATAAGATGGATCCTACTCCTTCAAGAATTTGATCTTGAGATAAGAGACAAGAAGGGAAAGGAAAATGTAGAATTTCCCGATGAGCACTTGTTCATGGTTTCTACCTTTCCTTAGTATGCAGACATGGCAACAACAAAAGAAACTTTTCCATGATAGAAAGTTCTACATTTGGGATGAGTTGTTCTTTTTTAAGATTGGAGTTGATGGTATAATTCGAAGATGTGTTCCAAGTGAAGAACAACAAGGCATATTGTGGCATTGTCATAGCTCTGATTATGGTGGCCATTTTGGAGGAAGACGGATAGCCGCTAAAGTTCTATAATGCATATTCTTTTGGCCCACATTTTTCAAAGATGTCAAAGAATATGTGGAGAGATGTGACAAATGTTAAAGGAGTGGAAATCTTTCAAGAAAATATTAGATACCTCTCACAAACATCCTGCAGGTTGAGTTATTTAAAGTGTGGGGCATTGACTTCACTGGATCATTGCCACCCTCCTTCTTAAATCTATATATTTTTGTAGTGGTGGATTATGTCTCCAAGTGGGTTGAATCCATTCCTACCAGAACAAATGATGTTAAGGTTATGATTGCTTTTCTGGTTAGGTTGGTTTTATAAAGTGTTTTATTTGCTGTTTATTATTAGGAGGTTAAATAGCCTTTTTTAATCTCCCCACTATGTATAGTGCTGTAAGTGGCAGCAATTATCTTTTTTGTTGTTGTAATCTGTTGTGTAAGACTGATATATAGCCAAATGATTTGTTTAATAAGTTCAGTTGTTTTTCTCCTAATTTTCCTCTTTCTAAATTTAGTCTTCCTAACATTTGGTATCAGAGCTCCATTACTGGGCCTGATTGAAATTAGAAACAACAATTTTTGTGAGTATAGTGATTGAAAAATGGCGACAGATAGCTCTTTTGTACAACCAACAATTCCAACGTTTGATGGTTACTATGACATTGGGTAATGCTTATGGAAAACTTCTTGCGTTCAAAGGAGTATTGGAGTTTGGTGGAAAATGGGGTTCCTGCTGCAGCAGAGGGTGTTCCTATCACAAATGTACAGAAGAAAAGTATTGATGATATAAAGTTGAAAGATTTGAAAGTAAAGAACTACTTATTTCAAGCACTAGATCATTCTGTTCTAGAAACAATCCTTAAGAAGGATAAAACAAAATAAATTTGGGACTCCATGAAGCAGAAATTTCAAGGTTCATCAAGAGTCAAGCGTGCATATGTACAAGCTATTCGCAAAGAGTTTGAAGTTCTTCATATGAAGCCAGAAGAGTCTGTGAATGAGTATTTTGCTCGGACTTTTACAATAGTCAACAAAATGGCAACAAATGAAGAAAAAAAGACAGATGTTGAAATTGTTGAAAAGATCTTGAAGTCGATGACATCCAAATACAATTATGTTGTGTGTTCCATTGAAGAGTCAAAAGATACTAGTGTCCTACCCATAGATGAGTTGCAAAGTAGCCTTCTTGTTCATGAAAAACGTATAAATTCTCATGTTGAAGAGGAACAAGCTTTGAAAGTTGCACATGGAGATCAATCCGAAGGAAGGGGTCGAGGTCGTGGTACTTTTAGAGGAAGAGGTAGAGGAAGAGGAAGAGGAAGACAAAATATTGATAGAGCCACAGTGGAGTGTTACAATTGTCATAGGTTGGCCGATTATCAGTGGGAATGTCTAAGCAAGGAAAACGATAAAGAGGCTAATTGTGTAGAAGCTAAAGAAGAGATGTTGTTGATGACCCACTTGGAGATGCACATAACAAATGAAGAGAACACATGGTTTCGTGACTCAGGCTGTAGTAATCATATGTGTGGGAGAAAAGAGTATTTCTCAGATTTTGATGGGAATTTCAGAGATTTTGTAAAACTCGGTGACAATTCTAGTTTTGAAGTACAAGGAAAAGGAAATATGAAGTTACTCGTCAATGGAATTGTTTAAATCATCACAAGAGTATTTTTTGTGCCAGAGTTGAAGAATAATTTATTAAGTATTGGCCAGTTACAAGAAAAGGGACTTGCAATTGTGTTTCAACATGAAAAATGCAAGGTGTTTCATCTTGAGCGAAGTCTGATTGTGGAAACAAGGATGTCTTCGAATTGAATGTTCATACTGAACGCAACATTTCAAACACCTACATCGGCTTATTTTAACACAGTTACAGAAGATGTTGGACAGCTTTGGCATTGTAGGTATGGGCATTTAAGCTTCAAGGGCTTGCAAACTCTTTATCAAAAACAAATGGTGAATGGTTTACCACACTTAAAGTCACCCTTAAAATTGTGCAAAGATTGTTTAGTGGGGAAACAACATAGAGATCCATTTCCAAAGAAGGGCAAGTGGAGAGCTACTCAAATTCTTCAACTAGTACATCCTGATATTTGTGGACCCATTAAGCCTGTGTCTAACAGCAAAAAAAGACAATTGAAAGCAGCATATACACCGCAGCAGAACGGGGTTGCTGAACGAAAAAATAAACTATCATGAACAGGGTTCGTAGCATGTTGTCAGAGAAGAAAATGCCTAAGAATTTTTGGCCAGAAGGTGTCAACTGGACAATACATGTCTTAAATAGAAGCCCAACATTGGTTGTGAGACATAAAACCCCAGAGGAAGCCTGGAGTGGAGTTAAGCCTTCTGTTAAGTATTTTCGGGTCTTTGGATGTATTTCTCATGTTCATGTGCCTGACAATAAGAGAACTAAGCTAGATGATAAAATCTTGAGTTGTGTTTTGTTGGGAGTTAGTGAAGAGTCCAAGGCTTATAGGCTTTATCATCCAATCTCACAAAGAATTATAATTAGTAGGGATGTTATATTTGAGGAAGACAAGCATTGGAATTGGGATAAGAAGTTTGATGCAGCGGTTTTATGTGATTTAGAATGGGGTGAAGATGATGAAGTGCAAACTGAGAGTAATGAAAGTAGAGAAAGCGAACATGATCCTGGTGCTAATACTGAAAATTCTTCATCCACTTCTTCAACGGAAGTAGAAGGTCTAGAAGGCTCTTTGATCTCAATTGAAATGAGGAATAGAAGTCAACCATTTTGGATGAGAGATTATGAAACTGGAGAAGGTCTTTCAGATGAAGATAATGAAGCATATTTACTTATGTTTGCTACAGCCGCTGATCCAATTTATTTTAAAGATGCTGTCAAGAGTGAAAAGTGGAGAAGGGCCATGGATGTTGAAACAGAAGCAATAGAAAAGAATGGCACATGGGAATTGACTGATTTTCCTAAAGGGGAAAGAAAGTGGGAGTTAAATGGGTTTATAAGACTAAATTTGATGAACATGGAGAAGTGAATAAGTATAAGGCTCGACTTGTGGTAAAAGATTATGCTCAGAAATATGGGGTAGACTATACAGAAGTTTTTGCACCAATGGCACGTCTAGACACTATTCGTCTTGTGATAACATTAGCAGCTCAACGAGGATGGACCATATATCAGCTAGACGTAAAATCTGCATTTTTACATGGTAACTTAGTGAAACTGTCTTTGTGGAGCAGCCATGTGCATATGTGAAAATGGGAAGTGAACAAAAGGTTTATAAATTGAAGAAGACACTTTATGGCCTTAAACAAGCACCTCGTGCCTGGTATAGTCGTATAGAAGGTTATTTTCTGAAGGAAGGATTTGAGAAGTGCGAATATGAACATACTTTATTCATCAAGACAAAAGAAGGTGGGAAAATGTTAATTGTTAGTTTGTACATTGACAATCTCATTTTCACAGGGAATGATGAGTTGATGTTTGTAGAGTTCAAAAATTCAATGAAATGTGAGTTTGACATGACAGATTTGGGTAAAATGAGGTACTTTCTTGGTCTTAAGTCATGCAGAAGCATGATGGAATTTTTCTTAGTCAAAAGAAGTATGCTTTGAAAGTGCTGCAAAGATTTGGTATGGAAAAAAGTAATATTATGAGAAATCCAATGGTTCCTGGCACAAAACTTGTAAAGGATGAAGATGGAGTCACAAGACTTACTTTAAACAGATTGTCGGTAGTCTCATGTACGTGATAGCTACTCGACCTGATATAATGTTCGCGGTGAGTCTTATTAGTAGGTATATGGAGAGACCTACTGAGCTTCACTTACAAGCAGCAAAAAGGGTGCTTAGGTATTTGAAAGAAACAACATATTTTGGAATTTTCTACCGGAAGGGAGGAGATTCTGAAATTGTTGCTTATACTAATAGTAGTTCTGCAATTAAACTTTCAAAGAATCCTGTCATGCATGGTCGCAGGAAGCACATAGATGTTCGTTTTTATTTTCTTCGTGAGCTTACAAAAGCTGGTGTTGTGAAGCTTGTGTATTGTGACACAAAGGAACAATTAGCAGATATAATGACTAGGAGTTTGTTCTGAAACTAAATTGATATAAATTGCATATTTGATATGATTTAGTCTAAGGGAGGAATTGTTAGGTTGGTTTTATAAAGTGTTTTATTTGTTGTTTATTATTAGGAGGTTAAATAGCAGTTTATTATTATCTCCCCACTATGTATAGTGTTGTAAGTGGCAGCAATTATCTTTTTTGTTGTTGTCTTGTGTTGTGTAAGGCTGATATATAGCCAACCCGTTTGTGATGGTGGTAGATATTTTTGCAACAGACAAGTGGCAAGTTGAAGTCTCAAATCGGGAGTTAAAGAGAATTCTCAAGAAAACTTTAAGCTCCTCAAGAAAAGATTAGGCAAAAAAGCTAGATGATGATTTATGGGCCTATCAAACAATATTCAAATTTCAGATTGGTATGTCACTGTATCAATTAGTGTATGGGAAAGCTAATCATTTGCTTGAAGAGTTGGAGCACAAGTCATATTGGGCACTTAAGCTTGACACGGAGCAAATCAAGGACAAAAGGATGATCCAATTGCATGAGCTGAATGGATTGAGAAATGAAGCTTATGAGAATGTTGCAATCTATAAGGACAAGATAAAGAAGTAGCATGACAAGCACATCTTGGACCAAATTTTCCACCTGGGCCAATTAGTCTAGCCATTCAACTCAAGGTTGAAGCTCTTTCCATGAAAATTGAAGTCATAATGTTCCGGACCCTTTGCAGCCATTGAAGTTACATGGACCCAAGTCCTGCCGCACTTCCAAAGTCAATGGGCATAGGTTGAACCACTATCTTGGATGAAATTTGGATCGCCAAAAGTCTTCTGTAACACCTTCTTTTATACATGCATAATTTCTTCTTATTTTATAAAATAATATAAATGCCATAAGTTTTAAAAACAATTCATAATTTCAAAACTTGAAATCATACTAACTTATAACTTATTTTTATAAAGAACTAATTTACATATAATTGTCGATAACTTATAACTTATTTTTATAAAGAACTATTTACATATAATTGTCGATAATTAATACATGATTTTCCATAATGATATACTAAACAACACTCATAAATAATACATCCATTAGGTAAATTTCTAATAGTTGTCATTTTCAATTCTTCATTCTTCTCCTTCAATAGTTATCCATTTAAAATGCCACGAAAATACATAGAAAGAAATACCGCTTTTCAATATAAAAAAAATAATCCAAAAACCAAAATATTTTTCACATATGAAACATACACATAGAATAATATTCATTAAGGTCATAAGTTGGTAATATTAATTACCATCAACGTACAAACACGATAATAATCACAATCAACCTAATTATCATTAATTACGATTTAAAGCACAAGGCAATTTAACACACATTATCAATCAATTAAAACAAACAACTAACATGGTCATAGGTTCATCCAAAGCATAACCAAATACATAATGCAAGATTCTATTTCTATAATGTTTTAATACAAATTTCATTCTATTGGAGAAAAATCAGGGGTGTACAAGCTCTATTGGTAATAGTCTATCCTAGTAGACCCAACACAAAACACAACTGTTCTTGGTGTATGAGGACTTTACTCAGCCTCTCTAGCTGATGAATCCATGTACACTCCATCTCCTCAAATGAACATTCACTTGGATAATGACGTGTTTTCTCGCCATGTGTTAAGCCTTATGCAACTAACACATGCTAGCCTTGGGGTTGGCACAGAAACATTTCGTTCCATTAGGCATCCTATATTCTAGCCTCGTGGTATTTCTGCCCCAACATTTCTCAAATCATTACAATTGAGTATTACATATTATCATTCTCAGTGCACAAAACAACTCTTCACTAGGCATCCCCAGTGTTTTTAACACTTTTCAACCCAGATAACAAGTATTAATAAATTGTAAACAACACAATATAATACTGTATGAATAGTAAAATATGTGTATGATAGTAAAATACACGTATGAATAGTGTGAGTGAACTCCAACTTTAATTCTTACACAAAATTTCATTAAATTACTAATAATGAACATTTAAATAAGCTTAGAAATAATATAGAACAAGTTTTAAAATTTTAATTTTAACTATATAGTAAAAATATGTACTAATTAACAAAATATATTTGAAAATCTTAACTGCTAGAATTAAAGATCTCAACATCTAGTGTATTTGTCCTAACCGCTCTGTCATGAACTGAACGCATTATATCTATCATCCAACCGCTAGAAGTACTTCTTTCTCTCCCATTTCTTTCTTTCTCCGTCTCTGGAGATAAAAAAGCTCAGTAATGAGCTTAGGTGACTTAAGTCACCTATTTAAATAGTATAATAATATTATATTATATAATATTATAATATCAATAGTACTATTTCTAATTTTTGTCATACGATAAATTTTTATTCACCACATATTACTATCTAAATCAATCTAATTATACTAATAAATTCTAAATATAATTCTTAGCTTATAGTAATTTTTCTAGTACTTTTGAAAACCTATAACTATTTTTAAGGCATAAATATGTCTTAAATCCTTTAATAATAAAAGGTACTTCTATAATTAGCTATAATTCATTCTAGTTTTCTTAACACATTTTTTTTTATTGTCTCCGTATCAGCTTATTTTATTATAATTTATTTCATAAGGCTTAAAAACTGAATTAAATTCAGTTTACATATCAAACTAACTCTGAAAATTCTACTATTTTCATGAAAGCTTAATTATAATATTCTGTCACTCAAAATTGAAATATTATAAATTTTACTCACAATCAAATACAGTGATTTTATCTAAGAAAACCTCGGAAAAACTTATAAGAAAATCTACGAAATCAAAATATGGATTCGGGAGTCGATTACGGGAAGGTATTAGCACTCTACGACGTCCGCAATAAGTAGTTACCTTCTAATTAATTAATTGTAGATATTTATTAACTTTAAAAATATTTGATATCACCCCACAAAAATTTATTTGTCGGGTTCGATTCCCGCTCCTACGTTTCCTCAGCCGGTGGAGGAATCAAAGCCGCTAGTTTTCAATGTATATGAATTAGTTTTAAGAAAACTGACGAAAATGTCGTTCTGACCCCTCCTAACTCAAATGGTGAAAATATCACTCAAATCGAGTCAAAGTTTTATTAAACAAATGAAAAAGTGGGGTTTTGATGAGAATGTCGTTCTAATCCCTGCCAACTCGAACTATACAAATGTCACTCAATCTAAGTTGAGGTTTTGACCATTAAATATAAAAAGAGTATGGCTAATTAACTAAATGCTATTTTAATTTTTTTATCTTTTATTTTTGGGCTAAAAAACAGGACTCATGCGCATCAATTATTGATCAAAACAATAAAACAATAAAAAAAAACAGCCCCCGATCATGGAGAAGATCCTCGAGATGCGTCAATTCTAATGGTGCCGCGGTTCACGCTCTGGAGCAACGGTGGCAGCAATTGCTTTCTTGGTGAAAGTGACGCGTTTCCCTCGGTCGGTGATGGTGGAGCAATGATCAGCAGTTTCGGTGATGGTAAAGACGATGTCGCCAGCGCCGAGCAGGGGTAAAGGTGCGTGCCAGAGATCGGTTTGTTGAGTATTGCGTGAAGGTGGGGATTTTGGAGATTTAGCTATGGTGGTTTTTAAATAAAAATGTGTTGTTGTGCTGTAAGTGAGTGTGTGTGAGGTTGGAGATGGAAATAAGAAGCATAGGCAAGCAGATGGAGAAGAGAAGATCACACTGTGTGTTCGTCTGTGCTTGGATTATTATCGGAGAAAAAGTTAAAAAAAAAAATGCGTATAACACGTGTATGTACCGAAATAAATAAATTTCTTGAACCAGAGCTACGTACCTCTGATTTTTGATTTCTTGGAATTTCTCCTTTGCAGTTTTTTACATGGTGATTTTTTTATGTGTTTGAGCCTCTATTTATAGAGTCCAAGTTGGAACTATTTCGTAAGTATTTTACTGATCCGTTGTTACTTATCTTATCTTTTATTTTGAAAACCGCTTTGCTGATCGGTTATTTATCATCTTATCTTCTATTTAAAAAATGGCTTGATCCCATCAAGTAACACTCAGTCGGTTATACTGCTCAGAGCCTTATCACAATCTCCACTAATAAGATTAAAGAATTATAATTAATTAATTAGTTAAAAAAACTTATTAACTAATTACAATTTAACCAACTGAAATTATTATTGACCGGATAAAATTTAGTATTCACAGTTTGCCTCTCTTTACGAATTTCTTATCTAAATAAGAAGAACAAAAATGTTATTCAAATTATTTGATAAGATGTAAGTAAACATATGAATCAAATTTTATCTTAAATAAACTTATTTAGAGAGGAAGAGGGTGTCGGGCTGATTCCGGGCTTTAGAGAGGAAGAGGGTGCCGGACCGATTTTGGGATTTAGAGAGGAAGAGGGTGCCGAGCTGATTCCAAGCTTTAGAGAGAAAGAGTGTGTCAGGCCGATAATGGGCTTCGATGCAGGAGGTGCCATGACGATATTGAGCTTTGATGCAAGAGGTACGAGGGCTTGAAAAACCCAATGACTAGTAGAAACATGGTCCGGAGACGTGATACAAGCTAGCATGAGGGCATGGAAATGTAGCAGTAATGGGCATAAGGTCCTCAAAACGTAATAGTAGCAGGAAAACAATGTGAACTCAAACATACATGCATCATGCTTGACGTAAGATGCATTGAATGCTAAAGTTCATGCGTCTTAATATTCACAAAAAGAGTTATTTCCACTGAATTTTAAACTAAAAGATCATTTATCTACAACAAAGATGTTTCCTCGACCCTATGCAGTAAC
This sequence comes from Cyamopsis tetragonoloba, assembly GCA_037177725.1. Lineage (NCBI taxonomy): Eukaryota > Viridiplantae > Streptophyta > Magnoliopsida > Fabales > Fabaceae > Cyamopsis > Cyamopsis tetragonoloba. The sequence continues at coordinate 35,969,815 of CM074121.1, read as the reverse complement.
GCACTCTAAATGGTTCCAAAATTGAGCTAACATGTTGAACTTCCTCCGATCGCAATTTAAGTGTGCCTCAGGCCAGCTTCTTGCAAGAGCTGCCACTTTTAAAGTGATGACCCGTTTGCACCACCTAACCACGTTTTGAGAACTTTTATCCTGGGAGAGTTCATCAAGTTCGCTGCAAGTCTACAAATTTTAATCTATCAAGACAATTTTAATGCTTCTAGCTATAAATGTAAACATATATTTTCATTTAATATATGATTAATAAAATGCACAACGAATTTCTTGTAAAGGGAGAAGGAGGGTTTTATTCGAAATGAAACAAATATATACAAACGTAGTAGCTATTTAGCAATATGTACAAAGGTGGGGGCTATGAAGAAGGCTTTTTGTTCCTCAAGTGACGCTTTCCAGATGACAACGCTAGTACTACATGACGATGACCTCGAATGCTACTCAATCAGATTCGGAGAGGAATTGCCCCAGTTTCCTAGGCCCATCATTTTCCCCAGTTTATGATGCGACATGCCATTTGCCCTAATTTCTTTGACTTTATTTCGCACTTTTTGCTAGTCTGCCTTTTCAAGTTTTCAGCCTACTGATGACTTTATTTTGACCCTAACTTTTGGCTGGGCCACTCTTTTCGAGTTTTGAACCCACGAGGCCACTCTAACTTTTGCCTAGGCCGCCCTTTCGGGTTTTCAACCTAGCGAGCTTTTTTCTTCTCCTTTTTTTTTCTTTACTTTTTCTTCTTTTTTTTTCGGTTGCTCTAACTTTTTCCTAGGCTGCCCTTTTGGGGTTTCAACCTAGCGAGCTCTTCTTTTTTTAGGCATAATATTTCTTCATTACATCCGAATTCACCGGATTCGAGAGGTCTTTACCGTCCATGTTTGTGAGGATTAGGGCTCCTCCCGAGAAGGCTTTCTTGACCACATAGGGTCCTTCATAGTTTGAAGCCTATTTACCTAGAAGGTCTTTCTGGATCGGGATGATCTTTTTCAACACCAGGTCTCCTTCTCGAAATTCTCTAGGATGCACTTTCTTTTCGAACACCCTTTTTAACCTTTTATTGATACAATTGACCATGGCATATCGCATTTAACCTCTTGCAATCGATGAGGTTTAGCTGATCAAAGCGAGCTTGAACCCACTCGGCCTCATCTAGTTTGGTTTCCATTAGTACCCTTTAGGAAGGGATCTCAACCTCAATACGAAGTTGCCCCAATTGAAGTACGAACAGATGTACGGTATCCATGCAATACGAATGGGAGCATCTCGTGCCAGTCTCTATACGTGACCACCATCTTTTGGATGATTTTCTTAATGTTCTTGTTGGCAGCTTCGACAACCCCATTCATCTTAGGGCGATAGGGAGACGAATTGTGATGCTGAATCTTGAAGTCCTCGCATAATTATGTCATCATCTTATTGTTCAAATTAGTCTCATTGTCTATAATGAGCTTGCTCGGAAGGCCATAGCGACATATTAACTCTTTCTTGATGAATTTCACCACGACATTCCATGTGACACTGGCATACGAAGCAACTTCAACCCATTTTGTGAAGTAGTCAGTTGCAACAAGGATGAAACGATGCCCACTCAAGGCTTTAGGCACAATAGGGCCGATGACATCCATTCCCCACATTGAAAATGGCTAGGGTGAAGACAAGACATTTAGTGGGGTAGGTGGAACATTAACGTTGTCATCGTACATTTAGCACTTGTGGCACTTCTTAACATATTTGAAGCAGTCATTTTCCATAGTCAACAGCCGGTAAGATTTTTCTTGCCATAGCATGGCCATTTGCATTCGTCCCGAAAGATCCTTTGTGGACTTCCTTGATAATGTTCTGAGCTTGAGTTACATCGACACATCTGAGAAGCACCATGTCATGATTCTATTCTTAAAATACTTCTCCGTTTAGAAAGATGCTCATAGCTAGCCTCCTTAGAGTCCTCTTATCATTCTCACAAGCACCTAGCGGGTACTCTCTACTTTTGATGTACATCTTGATGTCAAGGTACCAGGGCTTTCCATTTGGTTCTTCCTTTGCTGATTTGGAAGTTGAACTCCCTTCTTTGATACTCCTTTGGTCATCTTAGCAGCAATCCTATTGTGTTATATGCAGTAAATAAATCTATTAGGGGGAATGTTGTGAAAACTAGAAACAAAAATATTAGTGATTGAAAAAAAATTGGAACACTTGATAATTGGGCCCCATGCTTTGTTTGTCGTTGATGAGAAGAAGCTTGAGAGGTTTCTTGGCCTGAGATTTCCTGGTAAGGTTTGGGGTTCTTGAAGAGTGCATTGTCATTCTCAAATCCAACCATGAATCTTCTTCCTAATCAAAATTGGAAGATTAAAGTAAAGCATTCTAGGAATCACCCTCTTAGAAAATAAAAGGAAAAAAAAAATTGAAAGATGATGTCTCAAAGTAGAAAGGATAAAAACTTGAGTCGTTTCTTTTCCTACCTTCTTGAAGTGGAAGCTAAGATCTTTCGTTGCTGAAACAAGAGAATAATTTTTCTCCTCAAATAGGATCTAGATTTCATTCGCAGATAGAGCTTTCGGTATGGGTTGATTCATATGGACAACTAACAACCATCAAAGAAGAAGGGTTCTATACGATGAGCTTGTAACATTTGGGCCATTGTTATGCTTCCCCTTTCTTGAGTAGTGGCACGTAAGCTTTGTCCAGCTTTCTATGGTATCTAACGAATAAAAGGTTTACCCAAAATGCAATAAATTCAAATTAGACAGCAAGAGAAAGAGAGTGACAAATAAGGGTAAAGATTACGGTTTGGCCATTTTCACCAACCTTTGTTAGATAACCCAAGCATAACCACCACCACAAATCTTTCCCTGTTGCCCAAAATGCAATAGATTCAAATTAGGCAGCAAGAGAAAGAGAGTGACAAATAAGGGTAAAGATTACGGTTTTGCCATTTTGACCAACCTTTGTTAGAAAACCCAAGCACAACCACCACCACAAATCTTTCCCCGTTGCCCCAAAAATCTGATAACTACTATAAGCCACCACCACGGGTTCCCCACCACTGTGTAAGCAAATCCTCATATAGTTTCATCCCCGCTTTGTATCAAGCTTTTATAATGCAACAAAGTGTTTGCTTCTCTTTGAATTTGTATCATTAACATAGAGAAATAGAGGGAATGAGAAAAGGAGAAACGGATGGACAACATTATCTGATCCGTTATTGTTGTCTAATTCCCCTTGCCAAACCATGGTTACTGAGAGGAGTAGAGTGTGAGGGAAAAAGAAAAAAGAAAAGTAATATTGAGAAAAAGAAGAGATGTGGAAAGAGAATGAGGTGAAAGAGAAAAAGAATGTGATAGTGTGAATAGATGAAAAATATAGCTAAGGTTAGCTTGAAATATATATCATCCAACATTCTAATCTAATCAAATTCGGTGTAGAACTACTGAACTAAACTGCTGCCTAAAGTGAAAACACCCCCAACCACTCTTGATATTTTTCTTCATTAATTCTAGTAGTACCTGCTGCTATTTGAATTAATTGATATCCTTCTAGCAGCAGAAGTGATAGGAAGTGCTTAGTGGTTTTTTTTTAATCAATGCCACTTATGTTAACGCAATGCTAAATATATTGAAAGTTTCAAATGAAAATTGCTACCAATTTGCGGCCGCTAAGCCCTTCGTTGAAATAGACCATTGATAAAATATTTTAAAAAAATTAATAAAAGTAACCCTTTTACGGTGACGTAGCCTTCGCTAACGGGAGTCTACTTTTGTGGCGGCTAAGGTGGCCGCTATTTTGACAGATCTAGCATGACAAGACATTTAATTTGACCACAAATTTAGCGACTGCCATTAGAGGGGGCTTGGCCTCCGCTAATATCTATTAAATAAGAGCACCACTCACTTCTTCTCTCATACTTATCTCACATTTCACTCAATTATTTCTCTCTTATTTCCCTCTCCTCTCTACTCCGGCGAAACCCACCACTCCATTTCGACGGCCACTACACTCTCCCTCTCCTTCCTTCTTATCTCGCCGTCCTTTCTTGTCGTTTCTCTCTCCGGTAAGAGCTCTTTCCCTTCCTCTCCTCTCTCCCTTTCTCTCTCTAAACCCCATTCATGGTGGCACCGCCACTGTTGCGGTACCACCGCCACCAATGTCGGTGGTTCCATCACCTATCATGGTAGTTCCCTTTCTTCACCCCATTTTCTCTTCCCCTAATTTATTTTTATAGAAATATTATATTACCAAAATTTTCCTTTTATTAATGATCGATATTTTCTATAACTTTTTTAATTTTTATTATTTTAGGTTTTATTAAAGTATTTAAGATTAATTATGGCTTATTTTAGTGTTTAGGATTAATTATGACTTATTTTAGGTTTTATTGTAGTATTTAGATTCTATAATTTATATTATTTTTTGTTTTGTTGTTGTATCTAGGATTAAATTGTGTAAATAAACGAGAAATTTGCAATATTAGGTCTATTAGTTTTTTTAAAAAAAAACATGCAATTAATGTATTATTACATTGAATGTTTAGGGAATGATTTAATCAAGTGACATATTAGGATGTTTGAATTAGAATTGTGTACTAGAATTATAATTATTCGCTTTATTAGAATTGAATATGTTTGAATTATAATTATTGAATATGTTACATTGAGTATGTTTGAATCAGAATTAAGCACTTGAATTAGATATGAGTAAGTCTAAATTAGAGTTGAATATGTTTAAATTGAATTAGGATTGAGTATGTTATATTCATCGATGATGATTAATTAGGATTTGTTCTTGTTGTAGATGGTATGTGTGCCTTGTTTTGCTAAGAGCTTAAAGTGTATTTGAATTTTTTTTGGAGTTTACGTTTTGGAGTTTCAGGTTGGTACTTTCTTTATTAACATTTTGTAATTAAGATTAAATTTAGCAAAGCTCAATAGGTTAGTGGAGAGAAAACTTTATTAACTTTTGTAATTAAGATTAAACTTAGTGTCATACTTAAATTTAATGCATGCGTGTTTGCTGTTTGTTATTGAAGAGCAAAGCTCAATAGATTTCTGGTTGTATGCTGGCAGTTAAGTTTATTCACGGGTCTTTGTTGTTTGTTAGTGGAGAACATATCAAGCTCAATAGGTTTCTAATTGTGTGGATCGGCCGATGATTTGCATGTTTTTGTTGTTTGTTATTGGATAGGTTTCAAGATGTTTGATATTCATTTAGTTTATAATTTACAAATGTTGATATCTAATTGATGAATTGTTTTTTGGAATGTCTATACTTAGGTCGTTATGCTGTCTGTTTTTTGGTAAAAAAAATTGGGAAATGTCCATATATTAGACGTTATGCTATTGAAACGTTATGTTGAAATTGTTTTACTAAATTGTGTAGTGCCATTATACTTAATGTAGAACAAAAATCATACTTGAATGTATGATAGGTTTGACATTGTTATGAGTGAATTAAGAGCTAAAGTTATTCATGGTGTTAAAGACTTTGTTAAAAAGAGTAAGAAATTTGCTTACTATAAATGTGAGGGAGGGATAAGATGCCCATGTGCAAAGTGGGGAACATAAAACTTTTCGAGGAGGCTGACATCGTATTTCATTTGTACAAAGACGATTTTAGGGTTGGTATTGGATTAGACTAACCTGGTGAAGAGAGATTGAAAGAATGAACTTAGATGGTGAGTAGAGCAATCAAGATTGGATTGATGATGATAATCAGTTTGAGATGATGGATCATATGGTGAGTGATGTGTTATTTAGGTTAGTTGCTTATGATAAACCAGATATGATAGGTAAGACAGTAAATGAGGAGGAGCTTTCAAACACAAAATGTTAAAGGTTTTATGATATGTTGATATACAGTAGGTGTTCTGAATCTATGTCATCTATTTGTTAAACTATTGGCAGCTAGGTCTAGTTGGCACATTCCTCAAAAAGTGTGTAGATTATTTTGCACAATTGCTTATGGCTGTTTAACCCCAACAAATAATATGCCTAAGTGTTGTAATGAAGCAACAAGGTTGGCTGGTAAATTAGGATTGAAGGGTGAGACGATTGATTGTAGTGTGGATGGTTACATGTTATTCTATAAGAAAGACAACAATTTAGATGCATGCAAATTTTGTATCAAGTTGAGGTTTGCACCTAAAAAGAACAAGGTGAGTAGGTATAAAAATGTACTAATGAAGAGAATGTTTTATTTTCCTATCACTATTAGGTTGCAAAGATTATACGCGTCAACAAAGACTGCGAGTCATATGAGATCACATCATGAGAATAGAAGTGTTGATGATGTTTTATGCCATCCATCTGATGGGGAAGCATGGAAGTACTCTAATTAGTGTTATCCTAGTTTCATCTATGAGCCTAGAAATGATAGACTCAATTTATATGTGGATGAGTTTGCAACTTACACTCAATCTTCTGCACAAATTAGCGGGGGCATTTTTATCTATTTTCTGGTGATGTTTGCTGCCTAGTTAGCAAAGGCTTGGGCCCTGCAAATTAGGGAGGGCCAATTGGCTGTTGCTAACAATTAGGAACGCGCATTTTAGCAACGGGCGCCGTTGCTTGACTATTAACCTCTTTTATAAAACCTCAAATGGTTAACTCGTTTCAAGTATAGTGATAAAACGTGTATTGTCCTCAGGGAGCACTGAATTTATTTGAGTAAGAATTGAGTCAAAAGAGTGTTAAAAGCATAATAAAGTGTGACGGGTAATAAAATAAAAACTTGATAAAATGTTAAACAAATAAAATAAAGATTCACTTGGGATTGAATTTCATTACTTAACTTTGTTTCTTTCAATAGAAGTTAGATATTATATATAAAAAGATGCATACTCAATGTCACAAGTGCAAATATCTTTGTCACTTATTCTAAGACACTAGTTTCTAGAGCTCAATCTCTTGAAGCTTTAGGAACTACATCTTGCATTAAGCAGAGTATTTTCACATTCATAAAACTTTCATCTATCTCTAGATTAGAAGATTTTATGAGAGTTTTTCTCCAAATCCATTTATAAACAAGTTTCTCAACTATGCAAATAAACTAAGACATGGAAAAGGTGATCAAGCTAAACTAATAAAAGAAGAACAGAAGAAGAACTCCAATTCATATATAATATGCAACTAGAAATTAAAAGAAACAAAAGATGAAGTAATTACATTCAATCCTGGTGGAAAGCTTAGTCAAACAAGGCAATGAACTTCAAGAAGAAAACCTAACAGTACTAGAACTCTGACTAAAGTAATGTAACTTAGTGTTTTTTCTCTACAATTCAATATATCCTCCTAACTCTTGAGAGCTGCATTTATAGGTGTTCTGGGCAGGTGTCTGAGTGCCAGTTTCAGCAGTTGAGCGCTGGCCATTAATGCGTTGGTAAATGAGCTTTAATGCCTGGTTAATGTGTCTGGCGCTCGAGCCTTGGTGTGGCGCTCGAGCGCCAGACTCATAACTCTGGCAGTGAGGATCCAATGCTGAACTGATATTGGCGCTCGAGCCTTGGCGTGGCGCTCGAGCGCCAGAGCATTTATGCTGGCAGTAAGGATCCTATGCTAGCTCAGTTCCCAGCACTCGAGCCTTGGTGTGACGTTCGAGGGCTGACCTCTTATTTGTTCCAGCATATTGACTTTCTCATTTTGCTTCCAAAACACCTGAAAATACATGTCTAGAGTTATAAAAATCATTATTTCTACCTTTTTACTCTTGGACTTACAAAGTATGGATCAGAGGTGAAATTTTACACAAAACATGTTATTTCATGAGAAGATAAGTGCAAATTTTTTATTATATAAACACACTAACTTGCACTTATCATTGACCTTTGCTAAACATGATTTAATGAGGGTTTTTCACTAGTTAGCAAAGGTAAATGGCCCGTGTTAAAATATGCTTTTCTTGTAGCGATAGATAAATAGATATGATGAATTTTATCTTCATTGCTGCCTTTTTGGTTTAAATATGTGAGATATCTTGTTCCCTCTTGGGTTTTATCTATTATCATATAAACTTAGTGACATGTGACAGAGCATTCAAAGGGATCAATGCATGTTTATTTCAACCGAATCAAATTGCATTTATTTGGGCTCTTATTACCATTATTCAATCAACGACTTTTATCAAGATGTCTTGTATGCTTGCGATATAGACCCTTCAAATTTAAATTGTCACTAAATCTTGTTAGTGCATTCTGGGGCACATTCTGGGGAAAACTGGAAGGCAAATTCTGGGGAAAACTGGAAGGCAATTCTTGTGAAAAAATGTAAGCCCAAGACATTTGTTTGTGGTCACCATTGGATGGATTCCTAATAAGTGCCAAATTTCAGTAATTTTCATAGTCTAAATTAAGGCACTTTTTATGTGATTTGAATTGAAAAACTATATAAAACCCTCTAAAACATGAACCTTAGCTTACTTTGTAAATATATAGATTTTAATTATAAATTACATGTACTATGATCCTTTTTATGGTGTTTTTGAAGGTTAAAAGAAGGAAGAAAGCAAGCAAAGAAGAAATCCAAAAGCAAGTCCACCAGATGAAGAAGAAATCTGGAACAGGGCATTTTCGCTACAGGCAAAATACCCTCGCTACAGCAAAAATGACCCTTACTTAAAGGTGAAGTAAGGTCTGTTTCGCTACAGTGCTACAATGAAGGAATTTTTTCTGTAGCAAGATACCTATAGGAAAAAGTGAAACTGTCTTCAATTCGCTACAGTGAAGGAATTTCGCTGTAGCGAAACTTCCCCTGAATGGATTTCAAGCTTTGTCGCCAAATTTCGCAACCAATAAATGAGTTTTCTTCATGATGAAGTAAGGATTCGTTGCAGCGAAACTATTTTCGCTACAACAAAACTATTTTCGCTACAGCGAAAATACTCTGCCTCAAAACTCTAAATAGGGGACTTAAGGCGTGTAGTTTAGATATCTTGGTTTAGTTTGAGAGTACATAAGAGTGAGATAGAGAGAAGAGTGAGGAATCCTCTTTGGAACTTATTCTCAGAGGTTTGTAACGTTGTAAGGTTTCCATGAGCAACTAAAACTCTCCAAGCCAGGGATTGGATGTAATTTCTTAACTTTGTACTTGTTTATTTCATATATATAAATGCACTAGTTTGTTTTATGATCTTGGTAATGTTGATCTTGGCTTAATGCTTGAAACCAACTGGCCATTGGAATCATGATCTGTATACTGAAAAGGTGCACTTGGAACCTGATCTGATTAGTGTTACTCGTTGTGCTGTTAGTCTAGGAATGGATGACAAGGTGATGATTGCAATAGGACTTGTACAAAATGGTCCTATTGTTGGATAAGTCTGTTGAGCATTTTGAAAGTTTATCGGTGTTCAAGAGGCTTATTTTAGATTTTATAACTGAGGAATCATTAAAAATGTTTTATAGTGTGCATCAATAATCATATCTCAAAACATCTATATATCTGTAATTTGAGCAAGTACCAAGGTGTTGATTAATAAAGTTCAATCACAGCTACTCTCATATGTGAATCACATATCACTTTATAGCTTTTGTTTTATTTATTTTTGTATGAACAAATCAAATCAATTCATTTCTTTAGTATAGAGATATTTTAACTATTTATATCTTCAATATTCTGTACAATTCAATTAGCTCCACGTGGACGATATCTCTGTACTCACCGGATTTGTTACTTCAACGATATGGTTCACTTTCCGTGTTTGTGGTCTAGTTAGACCCTATCAATTCCAAATGTATAAATTTTGACTACATTCCAAAAGTATAACTATAAACCCTCTCCAAGAACCTATGATTCGAGTTGGGACACAACTTCCACACCAACGTGGAGGTTGGGGAGGCATAAAGTTGAGCTTGAGCACAACAAAAGTAGAATATAATGAAGGGATATGCATCAATGTCTGTAAATCAGATTTCAAAATCATCATTTGAAATAAGCGGTCTGAGTCTCTATCAATGTGTGGCAGCAAGTTCAAAGTGCATGTCATATGATCCTTGGCGCAACCTAACTTTAGTGTTCTTATTTTCCCAAATTAATTAGATTCTTGAAATAAAAGGGCTTGAAAGACCAATTTCCAAGATCAAGGATAAGTTTCAAGGAAAGAAGTCCAAGGATGCGACTTGAATCAAGGCCCAAACCTCTTGTCCAAACGGCGCCACTCCTAGGGGATCTTTGTTAGTATTTTTCTAATTTAAATAAGGCCCAATTTGATGTAAGTTGGCTGTCCAAAATTGTACTTTGGATTGATCAACTAATGAGCTCAATTTATAGTTTTTGTTTATGTGTAATAAAATCCAAATAAGGTGACAAAAAGATGATGTCATTAGGATGACATCACATGACATATGCACCACTTTGGAGAGGACTTTAGGTGACTTTTTAGTTGCCTTAGTGGTCATCTTAATGGAGAGATAGTGGAAAGAGTAGTGGTGATCTTTAGTTGGCCACTAAATAATCCACTAATGTAGACCAAAAGCCATGGCCTTAGGTTATATATAGCCATGAGCAAATCCATTGTAATCAACCTAAGTTTGGTGATCAAATACAATTTATGAGAGTGATTCTCCTTTTTGATTCTTGAGTGATTCAAGAATTCAAGTTTGGCTTATTAAAGGTTTTCACCCCATTGTGTGTTTAGCCTTCCCCAAGTGGTGTGATTCCACTTGTTCCCCTTCCATTCCCCTTACATTTCTTATCAAAACTTCATAAAAAGAGCAAGAAATCCTTCCCCTCTTGCCCAGAATTTTCGTGCTAAATAGCCCCAAAATTCATCTTATCTTCATCATCTTTAAATTCTTGAAATTCTAGAATTCAAGCAATTCTTCCCAGAATACCTTGTGGACATATCTCCATTTTTACTCATCCTTTTTGAGTCATTCTTGAGCCGAAATTGTTGTTCAGAACGAGACCTTTCACCTCGTTTTTGAACCACCTCATTCGGAGCCCTATAGCGTGAGTTATAGCGTGTTCTTATTTGTTATCTATTTCTATCAAAACAACATTTCAATTGCTTCCTTATGCACCATAAAATGATTCAACTCCTTGGAGAGATTTTCTGGCTAATCTATTCCTAGATGGTCCGTTTTCATATTATTTGGTATCAGAGCTTCGACTCTAGGAATTTTAAGATGAAACCAGGTAAAAAGGAACTTGAAGTCCGAAGGAGAGCAAGGGAAGAGCGATGGAAAAATTTGAGGAAGACTCACAAAGAATATTTGACAAAATGATAGAATTAGTACAGCTTGCAGAGAGAAGAGAAAAAGAAAAAGAATTGCAAAAAGAAATTGAAAATTAGAAAAGAGAAAAAGAAATTGAAAAAGTAAAAGCAAAGAAATAGAAATGGAAAAAGAAAGAGAAATGGAAAACGAAAAGGAAAAGGCAAAAGAAAAAGAAAAAAGAAGTGGAAAAAGAATTTGAAGAAGAAACATAAAAAGAATGTGAAAAAGCAAAAGGAAAAGATTTGCAAAAAGATAGTAGTATTCAAGAAAAATAGGGAGAAATCTTTGAGAGGAAAAATAGTGAAAATAAAAGTGAAGATAAAAAAAGTGAAACACTAGAAAGAAAAGAGATTGAGAAAAAACAAGAGGAAATTTTAAATTTTAATCTTGTTCCTTTTATTATTGATAATTAAGTTTTGCAAGAATCAAAGGAAGAAGTTTGTCTTGATTCTTGTTTAGTTGAAGGATCAAAGAAAAATAAGCACCTCATTGGTGATGGAATTTTGGAGAAGAAATTTTTCCATGGCCACGTTAGAAATCCAATTTTATTCTCAATTGGTGAAGAACAAGAAAGAATCATTTTTGACTACGGCGATTGGAAAAATTCACTAGAGGAGGAGCTTACATTAATGTTCATCTTGCAAAGGGTCAAAATAAAATTTTTACAATTTGTGTTTGATCCCGGAGGAAAACATCTTGATAGAAGGTCACTTTACCCTCTGAATTCGAGGACGAATTCTCTTGAAGAGGGAGAGTATGATATGATCCTAGGGGCAACCTAACTTTAGTGTTTTTATTTTTTCAAGTTAAATAGGTTCTTGAAATAAAAGGGCTCGAAGGACCAATTTCCAAGATCAAGGACAAGTTTCAAGGAAAGAAGTCCAAGGATGCGACGTGAATCAAGGCCCAAACCTCTTGTCCAAAGGGTGCCACTCCTATGGGATCTTTGTTAGTATTTTTCTAAGTTAAATAAGGCCCAATTTGATGTAAGTTGGTTGTCCAAAATTGTGCTTTGGATTGATCAACTAATGGGCTCAATTTATAGTTTTTGTTTAAGTGTAATAAAGTCCAAATAAGGTGACAAAAAGATGATGTCATTAGGATGACATCACATGGCATATGCACCACTTTGGAGAGGACTTTAGGTGACTTTTTAGTTGCCTTAGTGGTCATCTTAATGGAGAGATAGTGGAAAGAGTAGTGGTGATCTTTAGTTGGCCACTAAATAATCCACTAATGTAGACCAAAAGCCATGGCCTTAGGTTATATATAGCCATGAGCAAATCCATTGTAATCAACCTAAGTTTGGTGATCAAATACAATTTATGAGGGTGATTCTCCTTTTTGATTCTTGCGTGACTCAAGAATTCAATTTTGGCTTATTAAAGGTTCCACCCGATTGTGTGTTTAGCCTTCCCCAAGTGGTGTGATTCCACTTGTTCCCCTTCCATTCCCCTTTCATTTCTTATCAAAACTTCATGAAAAGAGCAAGAACTCCTTTCCTTCTTGGCGAGAATTTTCGTGCTAAATAGCCCCAAAATTCTTCTTATCTTCATCATCTTTAAATTCTTGAAATTCTAGAATTCAAGCAATTTTTCCCCGAATACCTCGTGGATATATCTCCATTTTTACTCATCTTTTTGAGTCGTTCTTAAGTTGAAATTGTTGTTCAGAGCGAGATCTTTCAATTTGGTCAAAACAATATTTCAATTGCTTCCTTATGCACCATAAAAAGATTCAACTCCTTCGAGATATTTTCCAGCTAATCTATTCCTAGACGGTCCGTTTTCGTATTAGCATGTCAGCAAAATAGGATCTTATGATGAGAGAAAATCAAAATTTTAATTAACAATTCATGTGGCATAATTGGGGAAGAAACCATGTTCTTCATTCCTCTCTTCATGTTAGGGCACACTTGATTACTTTGTAGAGAGAGACAAGTAAGCAATTTGGTACCTCCCCTAATAAGCATGAAACAGAAAAGAGATTTTTGATTATAGAGGACAGAAAGGTGTTTTACTCTGTCACAAGACGCCATCTTCAGCAGATATACTGTGTCATATCGCCGCTAACTCGAATGTCGATTAAGACTAGGGCTCTTCTATGTTTCGAGGATTTTCACTATGAATAGAGAATGGAAGTAAGGGGAAGAATCATGAGTAAGCGGAAAATGGAGATACTGCATATGAGAAACAAACCTGAGAAGCGGTGGAGTTAGAAACTAGCCGACTAGTATACTGCGAATGTGCTCATCTCTAGGTAATTGAGCATATCTACATATATATGCTATCGGTTAATGTTATTGTTGACCCTAATCTATCTATATGCGTAACAAATATATGTAAATACTGTAATTCTAATATATTTAATGATTATTTTTATTAAGTATGAAATACATTTAAATTTTGCTATGGGTGAGGTTATCCTTGGTACACAGAAAAACAAAAATTAAATTTTATTTTTAAAATATTCATATAATTAATAGGCTCATTTGCATTAAAAATTATTATGTGTATTATTGTCAAATAATTAATTAGGTGTAAAAATTTGTTTATAATTAGAATCAAGATAACATTATTTTTTGTTTCTTATAAAAAGATCAGAGCTAGAATTGAGGTTAAATACAGTATTTGGTCTATATATGTGTGCCTTTCATTTTTATTTTAGTAATTATATGTAAAATATGGTCCTTTTATTCCGGTAAAAAATTTTCTTTTAGGGCTCAATTAACTATTCGGTCACTATACATGTCTTTCATTTGAATTGTAGTCCTTATATGTAAAAAACTTTCCTTGTATTCCCTAAAAAATGTTCCTTTTAGGTAGAAATTAACTATTTGGTCCCTATACATATCTTTTATTTTTATCTTAGTCCTTATAGGTAAAAACCTTTCCTTTTATTCTCTATAAAACATTCTTTTTTTAGTTCTTATAAAAAGGACCGTAAGTAGAATTAAGGTTAAATTAACTATTTGGTCCCTATTCGTGTCTTTCATTTTTATTTTATTCCTTATATGTAAAAAATATTCCTTTTATTTCCTATAAAAAAAATTCCTTTTTATGGCTAAATTAACTATTTGGACCCTATACGCATCTTTCATTTTTATTTTAGTCCTTATATGTAAAAAACTTTCTTTTATTCCCAATAAAAAACTTCCTTTTAAGGCTAAATTAACTATTTGCTTACTATAAGTGTCTTTTACATTTATTTTAGTCCTTATAAGTAAAAAAAAAACTTGATTTTTTTTATTTCATATAAAAAGGATAAGAGGTAGAATTAAGATTAAATTAACTATTTGGTCCTTATACGTCTCTTTCATTTTTATTTCAGTTGTTATATGTAAAAAACTTTCCTTTTATTCTCTATAAAAAAATTTTTTTAGTCCCTACACATATTTGCGTTTCTTTTAGAATAGCTCCAGATTTTGGTCGGCATTGACTGAGGCAACAAAATGATTATTCCTCCTTGTGGAAAGTTGTTAAGCTTTTTCCATTGGTCAAGGTAAGTAGATTCACAAGGAAAGCTAAATATAATGGTTAGATCATATACGAGTTTGTGTTTGAATTAATTTTAAGTGAAGGGATTGTGAAAAACATAATTAAGTTTCACATGCACTAAGAGTATAAATCTAGACAATCATCAATGTATGAGTTAATTTTCTCAATAAATCAGCAAGTACATTGTTACCTGATCAAAATCTCCTTGTTGGTGGTTGCAATAGTAGTGGTGGATCCAATCGTCGAAAAACTGAAAGGCTTGATATTGCAATGGACAATTCCTCCTCATCTTATGTTTCATAATCTTTTGGTGATTATTATGGTTTCTAGATATCTTTTGAAAATAGCATGGTAAGTTGTCCACCATGTTATCGACATCATCCTTCTCACATGTCACATGACTATTATCCACTCATGCAAGCTCCACTATATTATCATTCCTCCATCATTTATCAAGAGGCTTATAATCTATCATCACACATTTTTAGTGGCCAGCCACAACAATTAAAACCACCAAGGAGCTCGAGGCTTTTTAATTTTATTATGTCTTTGGACGGACAAGGTACACTAATAATCAAAGTGACAATGAATTAGTTAATCACTCTCACATCAGTTGTATTCAATATATTAGTCGTTGTCTATTTTGTTTTGGTTTAGATAATCAATTATGCATGAACAACTATTGTGTCTGTGATATTTATGTTGTACGAACATATTCCAATGTATTAACAACTATTTATAACTCTCTCTGTTTCATAATATAAGCACCTAGCTGCCTTTCTTATCGTCAAAGAAAAGTAGTTATTACATTGATTTTTAAAAAAAAAAATCACCATTACAGTATTACCCCTAAATAAATATATTCCACTATGTTGAGAATTAACAATACTTGTAATAGGTTACTTTCATAAATAAGCGTAAATTTAGAAAAAATTAATGAATGAAGCTTGTATTATGTGTAGGTGCTTAAAATATGAAACATGGACAGTTTCCTCTAGGTGCTTATATCTTGAAACCAAGGGATTATTAACTTATTTTATACTTTAATCTTATAATTAATTTTTAGTTTGGAATATATTACAATTATGGAAAATAAAGACAACACTAAACTTTAATTTGAATTATACAATAGTCTAATTACAACATCTGTCTAAATACATATAGCGTAATGCGCTTAATATGTCCATACAAATAATTGAACAACTACACACATATATATAAAACCCCTACCCTTTGGTAGTTAAGTACGCGAATAAAAAAGGAGTGGGCGTGCTTCTTTTGCGTTCACCAACAGCCCAATACAAAAGATAAGTATAGCAATCCCTGCAACTGAAACATTGCAACCGTGAGATATATAAACTATATCCAAGTAACCGTCCAAAATTGAACACTCACAATGTTTCATCCACCGAAGTGGAAAACGTACGATTTCAATCACACACACCAATTCAGGAATATATCAAGTTAATCAAATCACACAATTAATACACATAAACAAGGGGTTTTAAAAACTTTCATGTTGTTAGACATGAGTTGATCGACCTCGAATGTGCTGGCAAGTCACCGAAGGATTGAGCTCATCCTGAAACATTGAAGTATCCCTTCATGTACCTCATAGCCAAAACTCAATCATCATAACCAATTATCCGTTATATGTAAAAAACTTTCCTTTTATTCCCTATAAGAAAAGTTTCTTTTAGTCCTTACAAGTGTTTTCGTTTGCATTTTTTTGTCCTTGTCCTTATATTTTCATTGACGTAGAAACCATTGCGATTAGAATACCTTCCAATTTCGGTCAACATGGACTGAGGCAACAAGACGATTATTCCTCCTTGCTCCCGCTCTTTATTGCTATCAAGCCCATTATTGATTCCACCATCGACGAAGAAACGTCGAACTCATAGAAAAAACAGTCCTACTCAACAATGTCGCATGTGTCAATCTATTATTGGCATAATCAAATTACTTTTGAGGGACAAATATCATCAAATGTTAAACACAATACCTACATAGCCGTAAAATTACACATTTAGGGACTAAACTGAATATTTTTTATTGTATATGGACTATTTAAACTAAAAATATATAGGGATCAAATTGTTAGTTGCAGGAGTCCTTTATACAGACTAACGTGGTGTTAATGGGCTAACCAAGTTTAGAGATTTATCCGTAAAAAACATTTGTAGGACTAAAAACATATGTTTCTTTTGTATAGGGACTACAACAAAAAATAAGGACATGCATAGTGAATAAAAGCTTAATTTAACCTAGTATTAATTATTACCTTTATTTTTATTTATAAGCACCTACAACAAAAATTACATACGTTGTAATAATGCGAACATCAAGAAAATTATGTATTGAACATTGAAAAAGTGATGAAGTCTTTCCATTGTTACCAACTTACCATTATTGAAGACCAATCAATCAACTTTCTTCATTATTTTAAAATGAGTAATATAGCAAAATAGTCACTCATTTTATAGGTATTAGGCGATTTAGTCCCTAGCTTAAGAGAAATAATCCGTTAGTCCCTGACTTTGTCGACCGTTAGTCGTTTCGGTCCCTAACGTTCACAACTATTAACATAATGCATATGTGGCACGTTAAGTTATACGTTGGATTCCATGTCATCAAACAAAATGTTGTCATGCCAAAAGAGATCAGGGAATCATGCATTTTGGTCCCTGTAATGGTGCCTAACCATAAATTTTGGTCCCCATAATGGAAGCCACATGTTTCTCATCATCTTTGTCTTTCTCTTAAAAAAACCATAATCCCCTTTTTGCAAATCCGTCTTCATTTAGCAACAACTAGAAAAAATATAGTGTGGAAAGTTGTGTAGATCCAAAAGGAAAGCTGAATATAATGGTTAGATGAGATAAGTGCTTGTGTTTGAATTTATTTTAAGTGAAGGGATTGTGAAGAATAAAATTAAGTTTCACATGGACTAAAAGTATAAATCTAGACAATCCTCAATGTATGAGTTAGTTTCCACAATAGATCAGCAAGTATATTATTACCTTATAAAAATCTCCTTGTGTTGCATAATCTTATGGTGATTATGGTTTCTAGATATCTTCTAAAAATAGTATGGTAAGTTATCCACCATATTATAGACCTCCTTCTCATCACATGTCATGTGACTATTATCCACCCATGCCAGCTCCAACATATTATTATTCCTCCATCAATTATCAAGAGGCTTATAATCTATCATCACACTTTTTAGTGACCAGTCACAACAATTAAAACCACCAAAGAGCTCAAGGCTTTTTTATTATGTCTTTGGAGGGACGAAGTACACTAATAATCAAAGTGACGGTGAACACTCCCTCCATTTCTTTTTATCGGTCCATGTAGAGAAAATTTCTTTGTTGTTATTTATCTGTCTACTTTTGTTTACAACGGAGTATTAATTACACTTTTATCACTTCTACCCTTATCTTTAATTGGATGAATAATTAATGCTCCATTGTCTAATCAATATAATTAAGAGAGATAAAGTGTATTATTGGGAGTTCAAAAACTATTTTTGTGAAAATAGGAATAATTATTGGATTTTTTAATAAGCATAATATACCCCAAGTGGACACTTAAATAGAAACGGAGGGAGTATGATCTTGCACGACATTCTACTATAGACTAATTAGTTAATCACTCTCACATTAGCTGTGTTAAATATAGAAGCTGTTGTCTATTTTGTTTTGGTTGATATAATCAATTATGCATGAACAACTATTGTGTTTGTGATATTCATGTTGCACGGACCTATTTCAATATATTAGCAACTATTAATTACTCCCTCTGTTTCATAATATAAGCATCTAGCCACCTTTCACACAATCAAGGAAAAGTAGTTATTGCACTGATTTTGAAAAAAATAATCACCATTACAATTTTACCCCTAAATAAATATATGACATTATCGTAAGAATTAACAATACTTGTAGTAGGTTTTTCTTTTTTTTGCAAAGTAAAATTATATATTATATTGAAAAGGAGAGCACTAGGAATACTCACTTAATTACAAGAGTTACATATTTGATATAGAATACCAACAAAAAAAACAAACAAAAACCGTTTAAGAAATATCAGCCCGGCCACCCCAAGCTTACATAAATTTGTGCTAACAGCAAATAAAATGCAAATGTTTGGGCTAAAACCACAATATCTTTCTATAAGATAGCAGTAAATATTAGTGTGTTCTCTCCCAAACTTGCGCTAACAGCAAGGAAAAAATGGAAATACTTGGGTTTAGACACCAAGCATGATATGACAATCCTAAACCCCTGATTTTAGCATAAATTCTCAACCATTCCCACGATCTTCTCTTAATAAATACTTGTAGTAGGTTGTTTTAATAAATAGCGTAAAGTTAGAAAAAATTAATAAATGTAGCTTGTATTATGTTGGAGCTTAAAATATGAAACATGGACGGTTTGCTTTAGGTGCTTATATTTTGAAACAGAGATAGTATTAACTTATTTTATATTCTAATCTTATAATATATTTTCTATTTGGAATATATTTCAATTATGGAAAATAAAGACAACACTAAAGTTTAATATGAATTTTACAATAGTTCTAATAATTTTAACACTATTTTTGCAAAGTTGTGAAAAGTTCACACAATCATGATCGCAATCCACAATGCAGTACCCGTAATCTTGAAATCATTACGTGCACGATTGCAACTTAAAACCTTGCATTTAATAAAACTAAACGTATTTGTGCGAACAACAGTGTCCCTTCCTGCTCAATCTCGGGAGGAGGTTGCATCGAAAGCTCACATTGAGAGGGGTTTCTTGTGGTTCTTGGCCGCGCGACGGAGAAGGTCCTAGGAGACATTGGAGTGACCATGGAAGATGCTTGACATGATAGCGTTGCACTAACCATGGAAGCTCCTCGTGAGGTTGGTTTTGCTGCTTTTGGTTTCCTTGATTTCATTAGTGAAAGGAGACGAAGGACATAAGCAATGGCCATGGAAGCTTCTTGGGGGGTTGGAGTCAGTGGGAAAAGGTTTGTGCGAGAACCAATTTCGACGAGAATGGCTTCACAAGAAGAGGAATGGTAGTAGCAAGAAGACCACGTATTAAGAAAACATTGCAGTGTCGATAAAAGCTTTTTTATGTTATCCATGTTATGCCGGGCACAACTGATAATCATTATTTCAAATGAATATTAAGCTAGAACAAACAGAATGATTTGGAATACAAACAATATAAACTCCATTATAAGACAACTTTTGCCACATGCTTTGCAATAGCTTTCAATAATATACTCTTCTCCATATACTTTCCTTTTATAGGATATTAGTATTATTAAGCATGCTAAGGCTGACACAAAATGTAGGAATGATTATTTTCTTGAATGTAAAAAATAAGCTGGCACAAATAGAACCATTTAGAATATGGTATAAAAGAGTTATAATTTTTTTTACCAATGATCTTTTATCTAATGTAAATACATGCCAGTATATATACAAATTTTTATATTTTATATGTTTTTAGTTAAACTTTCCTCCTAGCTAGTGTTAATGGTATCTTCAAAAGTGATTATTATCTTATTCAAAATATTGATAGCTAATTTTTTGCTGAATTATATAGATAGTAAAATTATTAATAATTCTTTTTTTAATATCTAATATATTATTGAAATCGACTCATTAATAAACTTAACTCGATAAAACAAATTTAAAAATTAAAAAAGTCTTTAGACTCGTAAATAGATAATTTCAATCCTAATAATAGAATAGATAAATATTAAATTTAAAAATATAGTATTAAAACTGAATGAATAAATCATAAACCTGAAACCTTAAATG
Source organism: Cyamopsis tetragonoloba (assembly GCA_037177725.1). Classification (NCBI taxonomy): domain Eukaryota; kingdom Viridiplantae; phylum Streptophyta; class Magnoliopsida; order Fabales; family Fabaceae; genus Cyamopsis; species Cyamopsis tetragonoloba. Next base: position 35,949,276 of record CM074121.1, on the reverse strand, counting down.
TTAAACCCTAATAATTGAATGGACAAAACATAAATTTAAAAAATCCAATTTTTTAACGGTGCCTATATACATAATTGAAACCCATACTAACTATAACTTTCATTCAATAGATAAAAAATAAATTTAGAAATTAAAATACTCCTTATACTAATATAGATAGATAATGCTAATCTTAATAATTACAAATAAAATTTTCCAACATATATTGATAAACTTAACTAAATGATGAGGATAATCCTTCAATCTCCATAGAATCTCATGTGTAGCAATAATCAATTGAAGAATTAAATTCAATGAATAGGATCTAGACTCCAATTAGGTCAAGAACACAAAAGGGGACACTTAAGAACAAAATAGAAAATGGTATTAGAAAAGATGGTGGAGGAAAATCGCCACTCTAATTGAAGAATTAGAGATAAGATCCATGTTGAACATGTTCGCGGAATTTCATTCGAATGGTGTCTTCTCCAAAGCGGTAACTTCCTACTTTGTTAATTTGATAGCAAAGGTGAATTCTCCCCAATCTTAGAGTGAATACCGGCCAATTTCCTTATATGGGAGCTTATATAAGGCGATGGCTAAGGTGTTATCTACTCGGCTATCTCGAGTGATGGATCGTATTATTTTGAGGACTCAAACCGCGTTTTTTCCTAGGAGATTCATAGTGGATGGAGTGGTGGCCCTTAATGAAGTGAATGATTTTATTAAGCAAAGGGGTAGGTCTTGCCTTATGTTTAAGGTTGATTTTGCTAAGGCATACGATTTTGTGGATTGGGGATTCCTTGATTACATGATGACGCGGTTTGGCTTTTCGCACAAGTGGCGCCAGTGGATTAGGAGTTGCGTCTGTGGTGGGTTTCTTTCGGTCCTGGTGAATGGTAGTCCTTCTAGAGAGGTTGAGATCCATAGGGGGTTGAAGGAAGGTGACTCTTTGGCTCCTTTCCTATATTTGCTTGTGGCGGAGGGTTTAGCGGGGATGGTGAGACGGACTGTGGAATTAGGGGTATTGGACAGGGTAAAAATTGGGGAGCTGCCACTAACTTGTTTTCAATATGCGGATGACACAGTGTTTATTGCGGAGGCCACTCAAGCATCTTTGCAGGCCAAGAAATCAATTCTCCGTTCCTTTGAGTTGGTTTCTAGGTTACGTGTAAATTACGCAAAGAGTAGTTTGATTGGGGTGAATGTCGACACTGAGTTTATGACTGCAGCATCAACATACTTGAATTGTCGTATTGATTTCCTTCCTTTCATGTTCCTTGGACTACCAGTTGGGGCTTAACCAAGGAATTTATCTACATGGGGGCCAGTTATTGATAAGGTATGCAATGCTTGAATTCCTCGAAGAATAGATATGTATCTATGGGTGGTAGGGTGGTGTTGTTAAATGCGGTACTAAATAGTATTCCGATTTATATGTTCTCCTATATGAAACTTCCTAGGAGGGTGTGCACTATTCTGACCCAATTATAGAGGAATTTTTTATGGCAAGGGATGGGTTATGTGAAGAAGATCCCATGGGTAAAATATAGGTGGGTTTGCTTACCATAGGCGTTAGGAGGTTTGGGAGTCCGCAACATAGAATGGGTGAATAAAAGCCTTTTAGCAAAATGGCGTTGGCGATACCTAACGGGAGGTTAGGAGGATCTCTGGTTGCAAGTTATTAGGGCTAGATGTGGTGTTGATGATAGGGCATCGTAGGGGCTCCAGGTGGTGGAGAGATGTGTTGGCTGTTTGTGAGGTTGGGAGAGGGGATAGTTGGTTTGACTCTGGTATTTGTTGGTAAGTAGGTGATGGTTCCGTGATTAAATTTTGGGAGGACAATTGGATTGGGAAATCGTCGTTGAAACAAGCATTCCCACAATTATTCTCTTTATCTTTTCAACAAATGGGTTTGATTTCTGATACGGGGGTGTGGCAGAAAGGGGTTTCGGTTTGGAGGTTTACTTGGGGTCGTAAATTGACCACTTTGGAGGAGCCTATGGTAAGATCACTTGGGGAAATCGTCGTTGAAACAAGCATTCCCACAATTATTCTCTTTATCTCTTCAACAAATGGGTTTGATTTCTGATACGGGGGTGTGGCAAAAAGGGGTTTGGGTTTGGAGGTTTACTTGGGGTCGTGAATTGATCACTTTGGAGGAGCCTATGGTAAGATCACTTGGGGAGGTGTTACAACCGCTAGTCCTCAGGAGGGTTGTGATCATCGTAGGTGTATGAGGGAGGTTACATGTGTGTACACTGCAGCTTTAGGATATTCTGCATTGTTACAAGGATGCAGAGAGGATGAATCTGTAGAGGTCACGGTGTTGTAGGCGCAAAAAGCTGCATGGAAATCAGTAGCTCCACTAAAAGTTGTGGTTTTTTTGTGGTTGGCCTTTTAAGATCGAATCCCAACTCGTGTCAATTTGGTTTGACGAGGGGTGTCTTCTGTGACACATGACATATGTGTATGTTGCTCGGTGTTTCCTGAAATGACTTCCCACCTATTTCTACATTGCGAGTTTGCTTATGGCGTTTGGAATAATGTGTTGATGTGGCTACAAGTACCAATTCCGATGACAGAGTCCCTACCAGTGTGGTTTATGGCGTTTCGCTCGTCAATTCGTTCCAAGAAGAAAAAGAAAGCTTTATCAGGTATCTGGGTAGTGGTGTGTTGGTCAATTTGCTTAATGAGGAACTCAGTAGCTTTCAATAATGATGTCGGGATGGGGTCCAAGTCCTTGATCAAATCAAGGTTCGATCTTAGACTTGTTTAAAACATTCTAAACTTCTAACTTCCATTTTATTTTCCAATTGGTGTATGTGCCCCCTTGGGTGTTTTTCAGACTAGAGTCTTCGGTGTAATGTTTTAAGTACGTTTTTGTACTCTTTTAATAAATTTAAATTTCTTATCAAATATATATATATATATATATATGACTAAACCATAAACCCTAGATCTTAAAACTAAACCATAGAACTCAAACACTAAATCCATAAACCCCGGGCCCATACATTAAACCGCTAAACCCTTAACCCCTAAATTAAACCTTATTAATTAAATAGATAAATAACAAATTTAAAGTTAAAGTTACTTGTTCTTAGTTTTGTGTTTAGATATATAATTGATTAAATACCTTTGAATAAATACACTAGTGGAAAAAAGGTTTTTAATAGCTAGTTTTTCACACTTGTTTTTAAATAACACGTGTGAAAAGCTAGGTGGTTAAATTTTTGCAATTTTAGTCAAATAGTAGATACTGGTTACGAATTAATAATAGGTCTCAAAAGTTTATTTAAATCATATCTAACTTGTAAGTGGTATTAAATCTAGATTTCAAAGGGATTAAGTTTGAACTTGGTGTGTATGTCTAAATGAGTCACTCACATTTATCGATATCTTTCTTTCGTCTAACCCTAACTTATCTATGCCAAAGCTCTTCTCAGGGAAATTTCCCCCTTCGCCTTTCCAATGGGTAGCTGCGCGATGTCTGTGGTGCGTAGGGTGTTTTCCCTGCGACGACTTTCTCACTAGGCCGCTTTCTCACTGCGAAGGCATTCTCCCTGTAGTGTCGACCATGCATTTGGTGCCCTAAGAGTCTTTGACAGCGTTTGGTCTCCGACGTTCAAAGCCCTAACAGCAACAAATTTTGTTGGCGCATTCATGTAGATCAGACACTAGGTTTTATTTTTATTTTATTTTATTTTAATTCATTATTTTAAAATCAATTTTGATTATCATATTCATCATATGTCTTTTTTAATTGTTGTTGCAAAAGATTGTTGCATTGGCCAATTTGATGCCGGTTGATGATTTTGTTGACGAGCTCTACAGCCACATGTACCAAACTGTATAAAAGAACCGAAAGAAGGTGAAGATCTGAGTCACAGCTCAGATGAAACAGAAACGAAGAAGAAGATAGAAAAGGGAGAAAACTGAAAATGAAGTGAATGAAACTAATTCTGTACAAAATCAACTCAACTGAACAAACTAACAAACTAAGGTTTATATACAAGGAGTAGGGATGAAAGAGCAAAATATATAGAATAGAAACTAAAGGTAACTACTTAACAAGAACAAATAAATTGCAGATCGGTCCTTGGGGATATGAGAAGTTAACCAAATTAACTAACTCAATCTAAAGGAGGGAAACTTGGTAATACCCCCCCCCTCAAGCTGGGCCATGGATGTTGATCATGCCAAGCTTGGAGATGATGGCATTGAAGCTTGCTATTGGAAGCGATTTTGTCAATATATCAGCCAATTGCTCTGTTGCAGGAACAGTTAGAAGTTTGATGAAAACCGTGAGGATTTTTGTGAGTTATGTGGCAGTCTAACTCTATATGCTTGCTTCTTTCATGAAAGGAATCATTGTGAGCAATGGGAATCGCAAATTCGTTATCACAGAAGAGATTGCATGGGATGGAATTTGGTAATTTGAAAGCTTTGAGAAGGTTGTGGAGCCACTGTATTTCACAAGTAGGTGTAGCTAGCGCTCTGTATTCTTCCTGAGTGGATGATTTGGAAGGAGTTGGTTGATCTTTGGAGGTGCAAGCAACGTCCCACCCAATGAAGAACCTAAGATCACCTATGTCCTTGATCTAGAACTTTGCATGAAGAAATTCTTTAATTGCTGCAATTTCTTCAAGACAATTTCCTGCTAGAACTAAGTCATATACATAGATGAGGATAGCTGTGAAGGATGAAGGAGTTTGTTTGATGAATAGAGGTTGATCAACAAGACTCTTGTAGAAGTGTTTGGAAGAGCGAGCTGCAGATAAGGTATTAAACCACTCTTTGCTAGCCTGTTTGAGACCATATATTGATTTTCTCAAATGAAAAACTTGGTTGGCCTTGGATGTCTTGAAACCTGGGAGAATTTTCATGTGGACCTCTTCAAAAAGAATGCCATGGAGAAAAACATTGTCCACGTCCAGTTGTTGCAAGTACCAATTTTTGGCTGCTGAGATGGCAAGAAGGAGCCTCAAGGTACTCATGCGTGCCACAAGAGAATAAGTTTCTTGATAATCGAGTCCATGAAATTGAGTGAAACCCTTTGCAACTAGCTGGCCTTTGTATTTGTCAACAACACCATCTTGTTTGTATTTGATTCTGTAAACCCACTTGCATCTAATGGCTCTTTTGCCTTAAGGTAAGTCCACTTTCTCCCAAGTGTTGTTCCTAGCTAATGCATCTAACTCAGCCTTCATAGTTGCTTGCCAAACTGGGTCCTTCGAAGCTTGTGTGTAAGATTTTGGCTCTGAGCAGCGTGATAGATTGGCAACGAAGGTCCTGTATGCAGGAGAAAGTTTGTTGTAACACAGAACATAACATAATGGATATAAAGGAGTGGAAGATTTATTTGAGTTTTGAGAGGAAAATATTGCTATTTGATTGATAATGGACCAGTGGTAATCTTCTAGATAGTGAGGAGGGTGACATATGCGGGTATAATGTCGTGTTGCTAGTGGTACTGAGTTGTTTGATTGTTGAACAGATGAAGGTTCAGCTGCAACATTGTTAGGCACAGTGACAGTAGTAGTGTCATTAGTAGCAACGCGGGATGGATCTTCTTGGTTACGACTGATATATTCCATAGGATCTTGATATAAGGGTTGGAAAGATTCACCAGTATCTGAATTGAAGGGAATTGGATTCTGATATGGGAAGATGTGCTCATGGAATTGCACATCTCCAGAAAAAAAAACTTCCTTGCAATTTAAGTCAAATAATACAAAGCCTTTTGTGCCAGATTTGTAACCAAGAAATATACACTTACGTGCCAGAGGATCCAATTTGGTTCTATCTCTTTTGAGAGTGGAAGCAAAACATAAAGAACAAAACACCTTTAAATCATGCAAGTCAGATAGAGTTTGAAAGAGCATGTGAAAAGGACTAGAATCATTTAGAACAGGAGTAGCTAAACTATTTATGAGAAAAACAACATCTTGAACAACATATGACCAAAAACACTTAGGAAGATTTGCTTGAAATAAGAGACTACAAGTTGCATTTAATATATGTTGGTGTTTCCTCTCAACAATGGCATTTTGTTGAGGGGACTCTACAAGCAAAATAGTCATTCATTTGGAATTCTAGGCTATTATATGCACTTGATTTTAGTGTGAAATTGATTTTCAATCATGGAAATAAAATCCTTTAACGATTTATTTTTCATGACATAAACATATGTATAGCAACTATAATCATCAACAATTGTGAAAAAATATGAGTGACCATGAATAGAAGTACTAGAAACGGACCCCATATATCAGAACTGGATGTGCTCAAAGGAAAAGGTAAAAGTTTTAGTTTTGCATAATGACATATATCACATACAAAGTCTTTGTTACTGCATATCTCAGGATATTTTTACTCATAACAAAAAGTCTTTCATGAGGAACATGTCCAAGATGAAAATGCCATAAATTTGGAGAAACATAATTGTCATTGTTACATGTAGCAGAAAAATTCAACACAGAAGCATGTGAGAACATAGCAGAATCATCTTGTAGCAAATATAGACCATCACAAATTTCAGCTACTCCAATCCTCTTGGAGGTAGTGTGGTTCTGTATGTAACAAGAAAAAGGTGAGATAATGAGATCACAATGCAAAGAAATAGTTAGTTTTCAAAGAGAAATCAAATTGAAATGAAAATTCTCAAGAAACACGACATCAGTTAGGTAAAAGTCATTTGAAAAATGCACTGAGTATTTGGAAGTTATAACCTAACCATTAGGAAGATGTACATAAATAGGTTTGATAAGTTTATAAGATGTAAAATTGGACAAAGAACCGGTGATGTGGTCAGTAGCACGTGTGTCTATGACCCAATTTTGAGAAAAGAGATTACCAACAGCTGATGGAGATGAGTGCAGTTGTTGTACAGAGGTGAGATTGACCTGTGCATCCTTGTTATCAGTGGAAGAGAGGAGTGCCAGAAGTTTCTGATATTGTTCTTGAGTGAATCCCAACTTGGAAACTTGATCACTTTGCTCAGAAATCTCAGTGGAAACCATGTTAGCCGTTTTAAATTTTGATTTAGTGAATTTGAAACCTTGTGGAAAACCATTCAAACGATAGCAATTTTCTCTAGTGTGGCCCTTTTTAATTTGTTGCAATAGGAACACACCTTTTCTTGGTAAGAAACAAAATTATTACCAAGAGGAGATTGAGACAGAACAGGTTTGGAATCAGAAGACTTAGCAGCAACACTTAGAGTTGTGTTGGGTGAAGAACTAATATCTCCAAATAACTTCCTTTCTTGCTGAATTATCATAGAGTAGACATGATTAATAGAGGGAAGAGGGTGCATAAGCATGATTAGAGATCTAACCGTTTAATAAGTGTCATTTAAACTACGCAAAAAGCGAACAACAATTTGAGTGTTGCGGTGATGTTTTAGGTTTAGCAAAGCACCACAAGTGCACGCGACACCAAAAGTGAAAACAGGAATGGGATCAAGGAAATCTAACTCATCCCAAAGAGCTTTCTTGGTAGTGTAATACTTGGTGATTGAAAGATCACCTTGACATAAGGAAAAAGAACTGTTCTTGAACCTTAGAAATGCGAAACAAATCGGATCTTGAGAATATTTCTTAAAGCTTAACCCAAATGTCCGAGGCTTTTTCAACCTTGATGAGGGACTGGGCGATATTTTTGGTGACATGGAGCGATATAACCAACCACGAACAAGGTTATCGCCAATAGGGATGAATAGGGCTACCAGTTGCAGGTTATGGAATGCTTCCTCCAACGAAGGATTCCTTGTTCTTGGTGAGAAGAGTCATGAGCATGCTGTCTTACCAACTGTAATAATTGGATTCAGTGAGAAGAGGGGTGACCAAAACCATTGTACGATTTTCATTTGGGTGTATGTAGAAAGGATTTGAAGGATCATGCATGTATTTCACTTCAAAAGTGGCACCCATTGTGATGAAAGGGAAGAAGCAAAGCACCCTAGAAAGGGATCGTGATACCATAAAAGAACCGAAAGAAGGTGAAGATCTGAGTCACAGCTTAGATGAAACAGAAACGAAGAAGAAGAAGATAGAAAATGGAGAAAACTAAAATTGAAGTGAATGAAACTGTACAAAATCAACTCAACTGAACAAACTAACTAACTAAGGTTTATATACAAGGAGCACGGACTAAAGAGCAAAAAATAAAGAATAGAAACTAAAGGTAACTACTTAACAAGAACGGATAAATTGCATATGGGTCTTTGGGGATATGAGAAGTTAACGGAATTAACTAACTCACTCTAAAGGAGGGAAACTTGGTAATACTGTATGACTCCTTTCCATTTTAATGTTTCTAGATAGAAGTAGCTAAGAGACTGGGTTCTGTTTTCTCTTTTGAAGCATGGTTTAAGATGTTGTTTTGGCTAGATTGAAGCAACTAAGTAGCCTTGGTGTAGCCAGAAAGAGAGGGAACCATTATCTAGCGAATTCAATGAATGAATATGTTCGAGCAGAAACTGCAGTAGTTTTTAGGTTATGTGTGGTCTATATAAATAACTAATTAACTTACTTTAAAAAAGAAAAAAGAAGAGTAAGGTAGACATATGCTGTGTTCAATTTGTAGGTTATGAACTAATGAAATAATGTTACTATATATTCTAGTTTATAAAATTTAGAATTGATGTTTCTTATTAGCCGTTGTCACTCCATAAATGAATGAATGTATGCTTCTAATATGTTTAAGTTGTATTCTTGTGGTATCTCTAATTTGTCTGCATGTAATCTAATTTGGTTATTTAAGGTGACATGAAGTATATCCATTTCATGCTATATCTTTTGAATGAGAAAAATATAAAGTTACGGATATTTATTTATATTAGTTGGTTTCAATTCTTCTCTTGGAGTTTGGTTCTTGTACATGATCATTTTTATTGTACATGCTGTATGATTATTAGGAATGGAAACTTTAGGGCCTATTCTTATTTTCTTTTTTTATCTACTATTTTTAGCGGTAATTACCATACAAAACTATTACTTTGTTCACATTTCATTTTTATGAAAAAATTTGAAAACAATCAAAACAAGTATAATACATTTTCAGCCGATAAAAATAATATAATATATTTTTATTATTTTGTAAAATCTCTCCACCTTTTTTTGCAAGCTAAACATAAATACATTACTTTTTAGTCTCTTCACTCTCATTCTTTGAACTAAACATACACATGAAATAGAAAATAAAAACAAAATGAAAATACAAAGTAAACAGACCGTTAGTTTCCATTTTTTTTTACCTTTTTCCTCATTGTTAGGTTGCAGCACATTTTCGTTATAAAGCCTTTGAAGTAATCTCCATTGTTGTGTCTTTCTTTGGGGAATATATGGTTTTCGGGGAAAGAAATTATATAGTTGCATATAAGGTGCCAAAAATGTATACATTTTAGAATTCCATAGTTGTCATATGGTTAATGTATTTCTTTAGATGATGACTTTTATAGATATTAAAACTTTACTCATACTTAAACATGTGTTCTATGTATTGAAAAGTGAATGTAATATTTAGTCTTCTTTCATTGTTATGTATTGCTTAAAGTTTCTTTAATAGCATAAAGTTTATAAAGCTTATTGCGAGGAAACTTTTGATCCCAAGAAAGAACAGGATAGAAGATAAACAATTAAAAAAAATATTTCACACTGATTGCATAAATGTGTAATTATGAAAGATTCTCTTTAAGACGGGATAAAAATTATAACAGGTGTGAAACAAGTATTTACACATAGTTTAAAAATACAAACTGTTATGAAAGAACTAATTACACACCAGTCAAAATTTATAATAGGTGTTAAAATCATGGTTCACGCCTATTAAGAAATCCGATGTGAAAGGTGCCAACTTTTCACACCCACTCTTTCCACTAGTACAAAAAGAAAACTTAAAAATTAAAAATACATTTAGACTAATAGTAAAATAATGTTAATCATAATTGTAACTTCACCTAACTTGTACCTTATAATTTCATTGGTTTGAAATTTTAGATAATCAAAATGTTGCAATATGGTCTCTCTATCCACCAAACATCAAATCTACATGATACAAGGGCATTTTAGCAAAAAACTTGTTTTTTCTTCTCAGCACCCACCATCACATAATCATCCCTCTTTCACCACACGGGAACAAAATGGGGGTTGAGATGATGGTTCAACAACTTAAAATAAATGAAAATCAATCCAAGGAGAGTAGGAATACATGCATGCAAATTCAACTAAGTTAATGACAATAAATATGATAGGTTGTTAGTCTATGAATAAAAAACAACCTTTATGGAAACTTGTAGAGCAAAGTGTTGGTCAGACAGCCATCCCCCAAGAGGGGTGAATTGTGTGATTAAGTTTTAACACATTTTTAAAGAAATTATATAAATTGATGCAATCAAAGATGAAAAGGAATGGGTATTATATAAATGATTCAATTAGCACAAGCCACTCAAATATAATAAGATTGTGAGGAATTAAAGTATATATGAAGCAAAATAAACAATAAAAATATAGAGCAACAAATATGAAAAAGAGTCGCTAGAGAAGGTTTGGAGAAGAAAGAGAATGAAAAAACAGATGTTGAATATATAATTGAATATGGAATCCCATGTGTATTCGAATATTGAACTTTTCAAAATAGATTTTTCAAATATGAAAAACTATATTCAAATATGCACTTCATGGCGCTGAGATATTCGAATATCAGATTCCTAAAGTCAATTGCTAACTTTTGAAATTCACAACTCCTGCATTTCTCATCCGTTTAAAGCAAATGATTGGTCGATGAAAATCTCTTTGAGTCTACTTTCATATGAATTAAGTTTAAGTTAAAACACAAAGTTTCAAGATATGATCAAAATAGTGAACAAAATTCATTTTCCAAATGCTAAAAACAAAGACTAAATTCAAAATATAATAACTTTTTCATTTGTTATCCGTTTAGAACAAAAGACCAGTCATTAGAAATCTCTTTGAGTGTATTTTCATATAAAATACATTTCAGCTTCATACTCAAAACATATCTAAAGATATGCTCAAAATGGTAAACACGTATAAGCTTTCATGTAAGATTGTTATTGAAAATATATTTGTTTATGCTTATTAACAATTTCAAAACAAATATTTGAGAACTTTTAAACATAAACATACTTTTCAATACTACCTTATCTAATTGAAAAACAATTTTCTCATGATAAAACTCTTTGTAACCGATTTCTTTAAAAAACACATTTTAAAGGCTATGGTTTAAAACGATTGCTATGAATGCAAGGTAAAAGACAAACTCTATCCAATAATGACTTCTAAAATTTACACTTATATAGTCTAGAAAAGAAATATACTAAATTAAGTTGTTAGGTTTCTTAACGCAATCCTGTTAGTTTCTCTTCCATAATATTATAAACGTTTGGTTATCATCAACTTTCTCCTTCTTGAGTCGAGCATAATTGATTTTTCTATATTTCTTGATCATCGCTCATCTTAATACTTGGACTATCCTACAAAACATTTCTCACTAGTCTAAACTTCAAAACTCAAGATCAAATATGCTTCATTTATAAATATATAACTCTATTATTAAGTCTTTCAAGCATTTATGTTAACACATTGCATGATTATCTTGTTGTATATCACAATATAGAACACATAATAAAACATGGTATAATGCACTCCATTAAGTAGCATGTTCTTTTCTAATTTAATTTTGCTTTTGTATTTATCATCATCAAAACATATATATTAATCATTAAGCACAAATACTTCTACATAAAGAAATCTAGTGACACAACAAAATAATATTTCTCATATTCTCAACAATTAATGAGGTTATGTGAGTTTATTATTATGTAGAAACATTGCTCATATATTGTGAATGTTGCTCTAGCCACTTAACTAACTAAATTCTTTGTAAAGCTAATATTACCCGTATAACCAATAATTCACTATCTAAGCAACTAAAAATCTTTAGTAATAAAAACTAAAACACGTGGACATTGTCAGTGTAGCGGTACTAGCGGAAAGAGAATAGAACAATTATGAACTTTTATTCCAAATTTAAATTTGCATCAACTTTCACTTCAATATAATCCATTTGATCAAATTGGGTCAAAGCAATCAATGGCCAAAAGTAAAATAAAAAATAGTAAGAATATTTTGATTGGCATTGTGCTACGTTGATAAGTGCAATTTATACGTATAATTGTGGTTCAAAAGTATGCAGTTATTGCTCGTTTTAGGTTAGTTTCTGATGAAAAATTACCCCAAATTTAATCTTTTGAGTTCTTCTCTAAATTTTAGAGTTAGAGTAGATTTTGATCTTAAATTAATGCTAATTATGTTAATTTTAACTTAGGTTGAAGGCTTGGATGAGTTTGGAGGCTTCAAAGTGGAAGCTAGCTTTAAGCTAGTATTAATTGCACTTTTGAATCTCCTTCTTCACTGTAAATTCCTCTCCGCTTAAGGGAGGAATTTCGTGTTGAACAAGATCTTATTGGGCATGGAGAAAATTTAAGAGCATATCTTATTAGATTTCATTAGGATTTTTATTTTATCTTTTTAGTGTATTTAAATAAATTATCACTAGCTTATTAGAATTTTAATTAGATTAGATATATTAGATTAAATATATTTAGAAGATAGATGAGAGAGTTAGAAATTAAAAAGTGACTTGCCGAGGAAGGCTTGCACAAATTATAAATACTTGTACTTAGCATTAGGCTAGGGAGCGACTTTGAGTACTTTCTTTTGTGTCACGTTAGCCATGTAACTCCTCTACTCATAACTCTTGTATAATTTATGTTATTGATTTGTTTTTCTTTCTGATTTGGGTTTTCTTTTCTTTATGTTCTTAATGCTTGATTGAGCTTGATAACCTTGATCTTGATTCCTTCGGTTTTAAACTGGGTTGGAAAACAAGTTTTTACCGTGATCTGAATGAAAACCTCATTGGATTCATAAAGCTAGGAATAGTGGATGGATCTAATGATTGCTTTTTACGCCCATTCTTAATGCAAAGTTTTTGGATCTTTTATGTACGGAAATGATAAAGGGTTTAAATGCTTTAGAATTATAGATGCTAGGAATCAATTTATAAAAACATTTATGCGGGCATCAAATTAGCCTAATAATTATTCAATGAGTTAGGAGTAGATGGTAGTGAAATCAAACCCGAAGGTCTTCTTCTGATTGAAATCTTCTTAAATCACTTTAAACCTTGCTTTATTTTGATTTAATTTCTGTGTTTTTTAATTTCTTTTAATTCCGTTCCTAAAAATTCCATAAAAATCTATTTATTTTTCCTTCTCTTAAGTCAATCAATTTTCTTGAGAACACGAACACTCCCAAAGGACGATAATCCTTTTACACTATACTATTACGAGATAAATTCTAGTCTACGATAGAAATTTAACATACCTGTCTCATTCAGACCTTTTTCATGACACTATACTAATTGGTGTCATTTGATCCTAACCCATATATATATATATATATTTATATATATATATATATATATATATATATATATATAACTTTTAGAGCACCAGATGTGCTTCTATACAGTTCATCACCTACCCACCATAAAGTACATCAAACAAGAAATATATGAAGTAATTTCACCTAACATGGATTTGAAAACAAACCCAACCTCTACTGAATATAAATAATTCCGTCGATCCCACCAAAAAATTTAGTAAACAAAATTTAGAAAATTAAGAGGAATCCCTGTCAGCTAGCGTCCAATACCTCTTAAGTAGTTCCACACTTTGTCCTAACCCAAATCCAATGCTATCATGCGAAACATTCAGCACCAAACTTTCTTCCAAACAATCTCCACTAACCACTAACTATACAATTTAATAGGATTTAGACTCAAGTAGCAGAGGTTAGTCCCACCAAACTGTTTTTTTCAAATATCTTTCATCACTTTCAAGTTCTCTTCTTAAATTTCTCCATCACTACCTCCAAATCATTCGAACGTTAGACTATATAATAATATGGTTATATAATGATCCCCAATGTCACGTTGCAACATACCCCATTCCCAACATGATGATATCATGTAACATATTAGACATACAATAATGTTTTTCTTCTTCCTAATTTTCCTTACACCCTTTACACCTTGAATATTATAATATTATCTCAATAAAAAAAATAGAGAAATGGAGAATTCGAGAAATAATAAATTAATCAAGCTGTAAAGTGGGTGTACACTAGTAAATGCAAAATTGCACCCACAATATTTTAAAGAATATCTTTGTCGCATTCAAAGATCACAAAATTTAAGTTTCTTTTAACAGATTAATCATTAAAAAAGGAAAAATTAATTGCCTTACATTGACTGACTGAGCAATACTCTCCCTCGGCATTTCAATTTACTAACTATACCTAACTACTGCTTTTTTTTTTGTCACATCAGTTGGCTACTTTATATTCATATCAATCCATAGAGTAATGATATTTTCATATTGTTAAAGTATATTGTCATTGAAAAAATTATCATTTAAGCGTCAATTAAGACAATGATATAAAAATGAATGACATCAATATATAATTCACAAGCAAAGTTACAAAATTTAATTGTCAATGGTTTAAGCTTGACTGCATATCAAATCAAGTTAGCTTTCAATTGCGTGTATTAACAATTTGCTTCATGCTTGCCATTAAACTATTTCAGCACCTAGTGAAAGTATGGAGGTAACTAAATGCAAACACTAGCATAATAATTATATCATAAGACATAACAGTATAATGAAATAACATGAAGCAAAATTGCATATTACAAAAGTTAATGGACTAAGCCTCACTAGCACTTCTTAACTTGTGCCACCAAACATATATGTGTCCCTATTAGTTTCCATGTTTCATAATGCTAGGAGGATTCAAGATACAAAAACAGAAAATTATCAAGTAAGGAGAACATTTCACAACCGGTTGTCCCATCATTCAACATGGTAATTGTCATTAGGGAGTGAAAGCAGAGACTCACAAATCTCCTTTGATAATGACAATAGTGAGTTTTTTGCACTTCTCCTTTATCATTAAATTTCACCCACCCTCCATCATCAATTGCAACTATATCACCGCTTTTGATGCTGGTTTGCAAATTGACCATAATTACAATGTGGTATGACAATACTTATAAGATAACTGCACTTTGTGTTCTTCCTTTAGGTAATATTAATATTTGGGTAGTGAAGACCCCAAAAACTGATACCTCCACCATGTACAAACAATTCAAAGTAATCACAGCAAAAATCAACAGGTGAGCTATTTTAGAGAAATTGGATCCATTAAATCAAACACAACAATAACCATCTTCTTTCAATCGAAATTATAATCTATTCAATCAATAGTTCCCCTAAAGAGCAACTAAATTATAGGATTAAAATAAAAGTTCTTGTATAAAAAAATTAGGAGACTTCAAATCCTCCCACACGTTAGCTTTAAGTGAGAAAAAATTGTTCTTGGGGACACTAGAAGGCACTTCTTGGGGAAAACTTACAGGCAATTCCTAGGAAAAATGGAAGACAAGATATTTGTTTGTGGTCACCATGTATTTCAAAAGTATAAATTTTGACTACATAACTACATACCAAAAGTATAAATTTGGACTACATATAACTATAGATGCTCTGCAAGAATTACCTATTATTTGAGTTAAGACACAACTTTCACACCAATGTGGGGGTCAGGAAGGCATAAAGTTCAGCTTCAGCACAATCATCGTGACCAGGGGCATAAATGCAAATTTTAATAGTGGGGCATGGACTCACATCAATTATCCTACACTCCCTCCCACCTTAGCACTGACTCTTCTTCCTCACTTATCCTCACAAACCTACACACGATCTCCACATCACTTATGTATAAAGATATATTGCGCCTTACGCTAATCGCTAAGACAGTTTGTTATATTTTGGGTTTCGGAGTTTCACTTATGACTTATAATTTGTCTATTTAATATGTCAAAAAAATATTATGCTTATTGGACTGTGTATGCAATGAGCCTAAGTTGTTATTGTGTTACATTTATGGTGTCAGAGCAGTTCGATTTAATCGAACTATGATTCTAGTTGTGCACCATAGGTCCAATGATTACAAATTTGTCAGTTTCCTAGTGTCATGTACTTTGAATTACGAGGTCACTTGTATTGAGATATTATATTATCAACTCAATATGGTGTGCTTGTATGCAGGAGTTATGCCACCTAGGAGTAGGGGTGAAAGTGGGTCAGGCCAAACTTTGCGTAAACAAGCTTAGTCTGATTTAAAAATTAAAGGCCTAAGCCTTGCCTGATAAGGAATTTTTTCAAGGCTTAAGCCTGGCCTAGGCTTGAGCCTTTCCTGGAAGCCGATTTAAAAGCCTACTTAATAGTAAATTTTAATAGACCAAATTTTGAGAATAAATATTTTAAAAATATATTTAAACATATAACTTTGTATTTGGAAGAAAATAGACCATTTTAATTATTTTACCTGTGAACTATATTCTCAAAAATTAAATGTTGCCTTACGTTAAGTGTTCCATAATGTCGTTTTAATAATTTCCATTCTCTTTACATAAATTTTTTTAAATGATAGTAAAAAAGTTAATTATTATTATTTTATATATAATAAATATATAATTAATTATATATACTATTATATATAAAGAGGCCAGCTTGTCAAGCCTAACAGACTTTTTTAAAGACCCAAGCATGTTCTATCTATTTAAAAAGGCTTTTAAAAAAGCTCAAGCCTGACCTTTTAAATAAACAGGCCAAGCCAGGCCAGGCTTTAAATAGGCCAGGCCACACGTCCCTACAGGATGCCTGGCCCACTTCTACCCCTACCTAGGAGACCCAAAAGACCACCAAGGGTGAGTCAAGCAAATCAGGAACAAGATGTCAATGCTCTAGTTCCACCTGTACCTACCGATACTCCCTTGATGTAGCAAATGGCTCAGACCATGACTCAAATGTTTGAAGCACAAGGTCGTGATTATCACTACCAGAATTTCAATAATCATGACCCTCCATTGTTTGTAGGGGATCCTAATCCCATGATAGCGAAAGGGTGGGTGCAGCATATGGAACGTATTTTCAGAGTGATGAGGTGCACAAGCAGAAGGTGGACTTGGCCACCTACAAGCTACATGGCGTAGCGGAACATTGGTCGCATGAGTATAAGGAGCAGATGGAGGAGAATGAAGCCCTTACTACTTGGGATAGATACAAAAAGGACTTCCTCGACAAGTACTTTCCTTCAAACATAAAGGACAAAAAGGAAATTGAATATTTGGAGCTCAAACATGGGACCATGACAATCAAGCAATACGTGGCCAAGTTTGAGGAATTGGCTCGATTTTCCAACAACCTCCAGAATCAACCTGATGCGTCATGGAAATCCAAAAGCTTTGAACAAGGATTGAGGCCAAAAAGTCGTAACCAAGTAGCCATCCATGAGATTAGGGAATACAAAGTATTGATCCGAAAGTGAAGGTTAGCCAAGCAATCTTTTGCAGAAAGAACACTAGTAATCCAAGTACTTAGAAGTGGAACCATGAAGAGGGGACTGAGTCAAGATAAGGTCTAGTGCAACCGCTACAAAAGGAAAGCAAGTGGCTTAACCCTATACTAATGTGGTTCTGATATGCAGGATGTGTAACAAGAAGCATGAGGGTATGTGTAAGGCATATCGGCCTCTATGTTTCTATTGCAAGCTGCCCGGACATTTCATCAACAAATGTCCTGCTTCGGAGAAGAAGTCAAGCCAGGAACCAAAGAACCAATTCCAAGGGAGAGTGTACACCCTCAATAGCCAAAAAACTCAAGAGTCCACCAATCTCATTCAAGGTGAGTGCCCGATTAATAGTAAGCCTTTAACGATTTTATTTGACTTTGATGCTACTTATTCTTTCGTTTCACTAGGTAGTGTAGACCACTTGAGATTCCCTGTGTCCAAACTCCCTTTCGATTTGATGGCCTCCACTTCGGCTGACGGTAAACATATTGTCTCTTTTGTATGTAGTCCGTGCTTTGTTGTCATCCAAAATCAAACTTTTTGTGTCGACCTTTTTTTGTCTACCCTTAAATAGTATAGATGTTATTCTGGGTATAAATTGGTTGTCTGTGAATCATGTTGTTTTGGATTATGCAACTAAATCTATCATTATTGCTGTCTCCACTGAACGAATTAAATGTACTCATATCCCTTTTCATGAGCCTAGTCATTTGAACCAAGGTGGTTCTAGTGACGTGATAGGATTCATGCTCTTGTTTTCAGTGCAATCTAGTACTAATTTGAGCATAGGAGAAATTCTGATTGTTGGGGAATACCGGGAGGTGTTTCGCGATGATATAGTCATGTTAGAATTTGGCATAGACCTCCTTCCTTGGGTAGGACTAGTATCCAAAGCCCCTTATAGGAAGTCTCCAATAGAGTTGGGGGAAGACAAGAGGCAGATAGAGGACCTATTGGGTGGCAATTTATTAGTTCTAGTGTGTCACCTTGGGGAGCTCCAGTTTTTCTACTTAAGAAGAAAGGCGAAAGTCTTAAGATGTGTATAGATAACAGGCAACTAAATATGTTGACTCTTAAAAATAAATATCCTCTTCATAGGATAGACGACCTTCTAGACCAATTTGGAGGAGATTTGGTCTTTTCTAAGATTGATTTGAGATATGGATACCACCAGATTAGGATTAGATATTAGGACATACGCAAGACCACCTTTCACATGAGGTATGGACACTACGAGTACCTTGTGGTGCCTTTCAATTTGACGAATGCTCCCAAGGTGTTTATGGATTACATGAATAGAATCTTTAGACCCTATTTGGACAAGTTTTTTTGTAGTGGTTATAGATGATATTCTAATTTATTCTAAGACACCGGAGGAGCATGAGCAGCACTTGAGAATTATTCTCCAAATTCTAAAAGAGAAAAAAATTGTATGCTAAGTTGGAGAAATGTGAGTTTTGGTTGAGAGATGGGAAATTCTTAGGTCATCTAGTGAATCAAGACGGGGTTGCGGTAGACCCCAGTAAAGTGGAAGTTGTACTGAACTGGGAACGTCCCACGACAGTAATGGAAATTAAGAGTTTTGTGAGGTTAGCAAGGTATTATAGAAGATTCATCAAAGCTTCTCCAAAATAGCTGGACCCTTGACAAAACTAACTCGCAAGGGAGCCCTATATGTTTGTGACTCCAAGTGTGAGGATAGTTTTTTTTCAACTCAAGGAAAAATTGACCACCGCTCTGGTTCTAGTTATTCCCAATTTGACCAAAGAATTTCATGTTTATTGTGATGCATCAACACAAGGTATAGGGTGTGTGTTGATGCAAGATGGGGTTGTAGTAGCCTATGCTTCTAGACAATTGCGACGCCACAAGTGCAATTACCCAACCCCATGACCTAGAACTGGCGGCGGTGGTCTTTACATTTAAAATGTGGAGATATTACTTGTATAGTGCGAAGTTTAAGGTGTTTAGCAACCATAAAAGCCTTAGGTACCTATTTGAGAACAAGTGTAACGCAATAGCGTTTTTATCAAGTTTTAAGAAGTGTTAGGGAATATATTCATTTGATCCCTTCACTTGACTGATCGCATCTTAGGTCAATCTAAGTTTAGAACAAAGTTATTGAACTTTGCATTCACTTAATCATAGGCTAATTCAATTCCTTGAGTATTAACCCCTTTGTTTTTTTAACATAAAATCCCTAATTTCATAGCTGAATTTAGGTGAAAAGAAGCAATAGCATGAGAATTCCTCAAAACTCATAACCTACAAGTTCTATTCCTAGAATCATGTCTAGTTATGGTGAATTGCTTCAGTTCTAACTCAACTATATATTTTCCAATATCTAATTGAGTCTAAATCAATATCTATTTGATCCAATCAAGAGAAGCATCAACATCGAAAGCAATTCCTCAAATGAAATCAAACAAACCAATAATAACATTAAGCATATAAATAATCACTCAATTAAGAAGAATAAACTTGAACTAACCCAAAAGATTCACATTACATCAGTTTTGGGATCAAAATCCTCAAATCCCCTAACCTTAGAAATAGCCAAACATAATGGCAAAAAGAGAAAGAGAAGAGAGAAGAATCAAACAAGGAGAGGAATCCATGATTCTAAGAGGGTTGCTTCCACAATGACCTCCTAATCCTCAAGAACACCTCAAAAACCAGAGAAAATGGAGAAGAGAAAAGAGAAATTGCGCCTCAAATGAATTGTGAAAATGAATCCTTCGTGACAAACTATTTTTTTCCTTTATATAGCATCCCAGGCGCGTGAGCACTCCCATTCTGTGCATGCTCAAGCGTGCAAAACAGAGAAGATACAGGGAGGAGCGCATAAGCACGCCAATTCTGTGCATGGGAATGCATGAAAGCCTAAGAGTTAACAGACTTTGGGCGTTAGCACTCCCATTCTTTATGTGGGCACTGATAGCGATTTCTTGCCATACGACAAGTATACCGATCGTTTAAAAGATAGGAGGGGGATAAGATTATCGTCCCACGAGGATTGGTTGCCATGGCCAAAAACCCTGACCGTGAGGAAACTGACGACAGCTCAGGTCCTGGAAGTGCTGAAAAAGGAGGTGCCTCAGGAGACACGGATGGCGTGGAAAAAAATATAAAAGTTACTCGTTTGATGAGATAATCTAGCGTGTAGGTTACTCGTTTGAAAAAAGACCTAGCGTGTATATTTTTTATGAGAGAATCTAGCGTGTAGGTTACTCGTTTGAAAAAACGACCTAGCGTGTAGATTTTTCATGAGAGAATCTAGCGTGTAGGTTACTCGTTTGAAAAAACGACCTAGCGTGTAGATTTTTGTTGAGAGAATCTAACGTGTAGGTTACTCGTTTGAAAAAACGACTTAGCGTGTAGATTTTTTATGAGAGAATCTAGCGTGTAGGTTACTTGTTTGAAAAAACGACCTAGCATGTAGATTTTTGTTGAGCGAATCTAGCGTGTAGGTTACTCGTTTGAAAAAACGACCAAGCGTGTAGATTTTTGATGAGAGAATCTAGCGTGTAGGTTACTGGTTTGAAAAAATGACCTAGCGTGCAGATGTTTGATGAGAGAATCTGTCTGGATCCATCAAAGGAGAACTGAAGTCCTTTATATTAGTAATTTGTTCGCCTCGTTAAAACCTCCATAGGCCAAAACCCCCTTGGGAAAAAGACCCGTGGTAGGAAAAAGAGTACGAACCAGGACAAGTACATTCATCAGAGTAATTTAAAGCAAAAACAAAAGAAATACAAATAATAAAGGAAACAACTGTTGCTAATGATGGTAAAACCACAAATGCGTTGCATTCCTTGTGTTTCCCAAATTCCGCCCACTGAGCTCTTCACGTCAGTACGCTCCTCTTCTGACTTCTTCTCTTATGTGAAAAGGGCCTTCCCAGTTGGGAGTCAGCTTACCTTTCTGTTGATCTCTTCTTGGTCCATTAGCTCGGCGTAGCTGGAGATCTCCTTCTCTAAAACTTATAGGCTGTAGGTTAGAGTTATATCTCCTTGCTGCTTTCAGCTTGGCTGCTTCATGTCTAATCCTGACTAGGTCTCTAACTTAGTAAATAGTATCTAGCTCAACCTTCATTTTCAGGCTGTTGGTCTTCTGATTGAAACTTGGACTCTTTCAGATGGCTGAAAAACTTCAACTGGTATCAAAACCATATGTTAATCGAAAATGAGTTTCCAGAGTAGCAGACTGGGCGGTGGTATGGCATGACCATAGAACGAAGGGAAGCTCGTCCCCCCAACTGCCAACGGCTTCACCAAGTCATTTTTTTAATCCGTTTAAAATTACCTTATTAGCGGCTTCAGCTTGGCCGTTTATTTGTGGGTGCTCCACTGAAGAAAAGACTTGGGTTACGCTGAGCCCTGCACAAAATTCGGCGATTTTATGATTCACAAACTGCATCCCATTATCAGAGATGAGCGTATCAGGAACTCCATGCCGACATACAATATTTTTCAACATAAATTGGACCACTTTGTCAACTGTGATGGTAGCAACAGGCTCTGTCTCGATCCACTTAGTAAAGTAATCTATAGCTACTATCAAATACTTCCACTGACCAGAGCCTTAAGGAACGGGCCTAGTATGTCAATCCCCCATTTACAAAAGGGCCACGGAGAAGTGATGCCAAATAATGCCTACGCTGGTGCGTGATATGTATTTGAAAATATTTGACATTTTTGGCATTTCTTGACATAGTTCACGTAATCTTTCCTCAAAGTAGGCCATAAGTATCCTGCTTTGAGTATTTTTGTTGCCAAGGACCTTCCCCCTATATGACTTGCACACAGTCCCTCATGGATCTCCTTTATGACGAAACTTGCTTGGATTTGATTAATACAATGCAATAACGGTGCTGAAAAGCCTCTTTTATATAATTAGCCATTTATGATAGTAAAATTGGCTGCTCGGCGTGCTAGGAGCTTGAATTCTGTAGGGTCTGCTGGCACATACCCATTTATGAATTTCAAGATAGGAGTTGCCCAACTATCTTCAAGGTCACTAATGGAAACGACCTCTCCAACTCTTGAACTCGGTTCCTTCACTGTCTCTACTATGATGCTCCTTTTATTGGCCATCTTTTTTTAGCTTGCCAGTTTTGCTAGCAGGTCAGCCCTAACATTCTTTTCTCTAAGGATGTGCTGGATGGAGAAATCCTATAATCTTTTTTTCAAAATCTGAATTAAATTTAAGTACTTGGCTAGTTGGGAGTCTTTTACCTGATAATCGCCGCTGAGCTGGTTAATCAAGAGCTGCGAGTCACTTTTTACTACTATCCTTTGAACTCCCAAGTCTAGGGCGAGCTTGAGACCAGCTATCAATGCTTCATATTCAGCTTGGTTGTTATATGCCTTGAATTCAAAACGTAGAGACCGCTCCACCACAACACCATTTGGGCCTTTTAGAATTATACCTGCTCCAACTCCTTTGGTATTACTAGCTCCATCCACCCATAGCGACCATGGTGTGTTCAGGTCAGGGTTCGTTGCAGGCATTATTTCAACTAAGAAATCTGCCAAGGCTTAGGTTTTTATCGCCTTTCTTCCTTCATATCTGATGTCGAATTCGGATAACTCTACCGACCAACTTGTCATTCGACTTGCTAGGTCCGGTTTCTTCAATATCCTGCATATAGGCATATTTGTTCTGACAACAATCTGGTGACTTTGAAAATACTGGCGCAACTTCCTGGCAGCAACTACTAAAGCGAGAGCAACCCGTTCAATAAGCTGATATCGAATTTCAACTCCTTGTAGTACTCGACTAACGAATATACGGGTTGTTGAATGCCCCCTTCCTCTTTCACTAGTGCTACACTAACTGCAATATCAGATGCATATATATATAAAATCAATATGTCACCTTGTTTTGGCTGGGCCAGCACCGGGAGTGATGCCAGGAAATCTTTGATTTTGGAGAAAGCTTGCTCACATTCTGGTGTCAAATAAAAATCCTTAGCTTTCTTGAGGCATTGAAAAAATGGATGGGATTTCTCTCCCACTTTTGACATGAACCTTGATAAACCTGCCAAGTGACATGTTAACTTCTAAACTTCTTTTACGCACAACGGGCTCTTCATATTCAAGATGGCTTGTCATTATCAGGGTTTGCCTCAATTCCCCTTTCAGACAACATAAATCCTAAAAACTTACCGGACTTAACTCCGAAAGTACACTTGTTAGGGTTAAACCTCATATTGTAGGCGCGAAGTTGACTGAATATCTAGTTTAGATCTCTGATGTGGCTTGAATATACAGAAGTTTTTACCACCATATTTTCAATATAAACCTCGATGTTTTTGCTGATCTGTTCTGCAAAAACCTTGTCCATAAGGCACTGATATATGGATTCGGCATTTTTCAGACCGAAAGGCATGACCTGGTAGCAGTAATTTGTTGTATCTACCATAAATGTTGTCTTGTCTTCATCAGGGGTGTTCATCCTGATCTGATTATATCCTAAGTGTGCATCCATAAAAGACAAGTACTGAAAACCTGACGTGTTATCAACCAACCTGTCAATACCAGGCAGAGGGTACGAATCTTTAGGGCAAGCTTTGTTCAGGTATGTATAATCTGTACACATGCACCCCTTGCCATTTGACTTCTTGACCATCACTACATTGGCCAACCAAGTCGGGTACTAGATTTCCCTTATAAAACCTGCCTTCAATAATCCTTCTGACTCGTGTTTCACTACTCTTCTGCGTTGCTCCCCGAGTTTCCTTTTTTTTTGAGAAACAGGTCTTGCTTTCGGGTCAATCATGAGCTTGTGGGATAAGAACTCGGATCTATCCCTGGCATATCTGCCGGCGTCCAGGCGAACAGATCGACATTTTTCCTGAGAAAAGTCACCAGCTCGTTCTCTAGGTTTGCAGGGAGCTCGCTACCAATTTGAGTAGTGTGATCCTTTTTGTCATTATAGGCGAACTGTGCAAGAAAAAGCTCTGTTAACTGCTTGTAGCTATTGAACGACCTAGGGAGTAAACGTAAAAACCACTTATTTGCATCCTTCTTAAGGGTGCTAGGAAAACATCGACACATGGCAGCCTCGTTTGCACGAAAACTGATCAAGGTTGATTTGTAAGTGTCTAGATGATCTTAAGGGTCCCTATCTCCATCAAAGAGCTCGATTCTTTGTTTTAGACTGTCAGAAAACTCTGTGGTCATTATTACATTAGAAAAAGGAGTTTCTATGGGATGATCAAGCAAAATTCCTGTAGCGACTCTTTCAGGAATTGCTTCCCTCTAATTGGAACGAGGAATGTTGTCCTCCGACAATTCTGAATGACCGCGATTCTCCTCGTGGTTCTGAATATCTTGAAGTCTCTGTTGGCAGTTAATCTTCTGCTGCCTTTGCTGAAGAGAAGTTATCTAGTCTTGTAACTACTTTAAAGTTGGATTTTGGTTTTGATCATTGTTTCTGGTTGGTGGGGGATGGGAAGTTGGTTGGGGTTGGGATGTTCTGGTATCTACCATTTTAATGAAGATATTTTTTTATAAGGGTTCCAGGGTAGTGGATTTTTCACAAGGGTGGGATCGAGAATCTACCGTTCCCACAAATGGCACCAGATGTTCACGACAAGCTACCGGAGTGCCCCCAGACTAGTGATCTAAGGACTATGGTAAAATTTTTGACATGCCTTCTTAGTCCAACGATCATGGGTCTTATAGTTGAGTATTGGCACGCTTGGGGTAGTGGGCAATGGATCATGGGTAGTTCCTTGGTTAGTGCTCCGGTTAGTGAGTAGTTGGGTTGTGGGCAACAGATCATGGGTAGTTCCTTGGTTACTGCTCCAGTTATTGGGTAGTTGGGTACTGACAGGCTCGTTGTATAGATCGGGGTGCCTTGCCATAACAGTACACATGTTCATGACAAGATACCGGGGTGCCCCCACACCAGAGGTCTAAGGACTAGAACTCATTAGTTGCCTTAGTAAGAATTTGTGACATGCTTCTTAGTCCAACGATCATGGGTCTTATAGTTGTGTATCGACACGCTTGGGTGTGGGCAGCGGGTCATGAGTAGTTCCTTGATTAGTGCTCCGGTTAGTGGGTAGTTGGGTAGTGACAGGCGAGGGTGCCTAGCTCGTTGTATAGAGCGGGGTGCCTTGCCATAGCAGTACATGACTAAACCATAAACCCTAAACCTTAAAACTAAACCATAAAACTAAAACCCTAAACATATAGACCCCATACCTTAAACCCGTAAACCCTAAACTCTAGTCGTGTTTAGATATATAATTGATTAAATATCTTTGAATAGATATACTAGCGGAAAAAAGGTTTTTAATAGCTAGTTTTTCACACTAGTTTTTAAATAACACGTGTGAAAAGTTAGGCGGTTAAATTTTTGCAATTTTAGTCAAACATTATATACTGATTACGAATTAATAATAGGTCTCAAAAGCTTATTTAAAAGGGATTATGTTTGAACTCGGTGTATATGTCTAACTTGTAATTGGTATTAAATCTGGATTTCAAAGGGATTATGTTTGAACTCGGTGTGTATGTCTAAATGAGTCACTCACATTTATCGATATCTTTCCTTCGTCTAAACCCTAACTTCTCTATGCCAAAGCCCTTCTCAGCAAAATTTCCCCCTTCGTCTTTCTAATGGGTAGCTGCGCGACGTTTGTGGTGCGTACCGTAGGGTGTTCTCCCTGCGACGACTTTCTCACTGGCCGCTTTCTCACCGTGAAGGCATTCTCCCTGTAGTGACGACGATGCATTTGGTGCCCTAAGAGTCTTCGACAGCGTTTGGTCTCCGACGTTCAAACCCTAACAACAACAACTTTTCTTGGCGCATTCATGTAGTTTAGGCACTAGGTTTTATTGTAATTTTAATTAAATTTTTAAAATCAATTTTGATTATCATATTCATCATTATCTCTTTTTTAATTGTTGTCGCAAAAGATTGTTGCATTGGCGAATTTGATGCCGGTTGATGATTCTGTTGATGAGCTCTACAGCTACATGTACCAAACTGTATGATTCCTTTCCATTTAAAATTGATGTTTTTTAGCAGTAGTCACTCCATAAATGAATGAATGTATTCTTGTGGTATCTCTACTCACATCCCCCTTTACTGTTTTTATGCATGTTATATTTAATTTGTCTGCATCTAACCTAATTTGGTTATTTAACGTGACATGAAATATATCTATTTCATACCAAATCAGTTCATATCTACAATTCAATTATACTGTTATTTCTATTTTCCCTATATGACATGGATAAAATTATGAGTACTGATATTTATTATATTGTTTGACATAAGATTCTTTGATTTTTTTCTCTACTATTTCTTGCTTTTGAATGAGAAAATTAAAATGTACAGTTATGGTTGAGGTATACGTTGGCATCTTTGTTGACTTAAAGAAAAAATGAAGACAAAAAAGCTCGTGACCGTTGTAGCAAGCTAAGCATTAGTTGTAGCCTCCTATTGCATATGCATTGGTAGAAGAGAACTTCCTAAAACAAGATCAAATAACTTTTGCAAATTGGAATGATTTAGGAGTGATAAGATATATATTGGAGTTTGAATTTTTGTTTCAATTCTTCTTGGAGTTTGATTCTTGTACATGGTCATTTTTATTGTACATATTGTATGATTATTAAGAATGAAAACTTTAGGGCTTCTTTATTTTGTATTCTTATTTTCTTCTTTCATTTGCTATTTTTACAAGTAATTGCCATACAAAACTATTACTTTGTTCTCATTATAATTTTTGTTTTTGGAGATTTGTATGGAAAAGTTTAAAAACAACTAAAACAAAGTATAATATATTTTCAATGTTTTGTAAAACCTCTTCATCTTCCCTTGCAAGCTAAACATAATAAATACATTACTTTTTAGTCTCTCCCCTTCCATTCTTTGAACTAAATACATACATAAAATAGAAAATAAAAACACAAAATAAAAATCAAAGTTGTTTTTACATTGTTTCCATTTTTGTGTTATCATTTTTTATATGTTTAGTTCAAAGAGTGGGAGGGGGGAATTAAAAGGTAGTGTATTTGTGGTTAGTTTGCAACAAGGAGAGATGTAGAGGTTTTAGAAAACAGAAAAAATAAATTATAGTTTTTTTTATTGTTTTGAAAGTTTGCTACACACATCTCTAAAAACAGAAAACAAAATGGTAGTAAGGTGAAAGTTTTGTAATGCAATTATTCATAAAAACATAAATTTCACTTGTTTAGTTTCCAATTTTTTTTTACCTTTTCCTTATTTTTAGGTTGCAAGACATTTTCGCTATAAAGCCTCGGAAGTAATCTCCATTTTTGGGTCTTTTTTTTGGGGAATATATGGCTTTCTGGGAAAGGAATTTATATAGTTGCATATAAGGTACCAAAAATGTATACATTTTAGAATTCCATATTTGTCATGTGATTAATGTATTTCTTTAGATGATGACTTTTATAGCTAACAAAACTTTACTCTTACTTAAATCATGTGTTGTTCAATTGAAAAGAGGATGTAATATTTAGGGCTTGTTTGAAATAGTTTTGGTTTTTTGTTTTCAAAAATTGTATTATAAAATAGTTTTTAGAAATGGTTTTAAAAAAAGTGAGAAAATTTTTCAATACAAATTTGTGTGTAAATTCATAAGACTAAAAACTAAAATTTGAAACAAGTTTTAGATGTTTTCAAATTTTGGTTTTTAAATATTGAAAAAAAAAATTGTTCCCAAAAACTGTTTTTGAAAATTGGTCTGCCAAACAGGTTTTTTAATTTTAGGTTTTTAAAAACAAAAACTATTTTCAAAAATAGAAATCAAACAAGAACTTAGTCTTCTTTCATTGTTATGTATTGCTTATAAATTTTGGTTATAAAGTTTCTTTAATAGCATAAAGCTTATAAAGTTTACTATGAGGAAAAAAATTATGAAAATTTTGATCCCTAAGAAGAAGAGGAAATAAGATAAACAATTAAAAAAATATTTCAAACCGGTTACATATATGTATAGTTATGAAAGATTCCCTTTATTAACACTGGATAAAAATCACAACTGGTGTGAAACATGTATTTACACACCAGTTTAAGAATTAAAACTGTTATGAAATAACTAGTTACACACCGGTCAAAATTCATAATAGGTGTTAAAATCGTGGTTCACACTTGTTAAGAAACCCGATGTGAAAGGTGCCAACTTTTCACACCCACTCTTTCCACACTAATACAAAAACCGGTGATAAAAACCTTTTTCCACTAGTATAAAAAGAAAACTTAAATATTAAAAATACACTTTAGACTAATAGTAAGATAATGTTAATCATAATTGTAACATCACCTAACTTGTACCTTATAATTTCATTGCATTGAAATTTTAGATAATAAAAAATGTTGCAATATGGTCCCTCAATCCACCAAACATCAACTCTACATGATACAAGGGCATATTAGCAAAAACTTGTTTTTCCTTCTCAGCACCCACCATCACATAATCATCCCTCTTTCACCACGTGAGAACAAAACAGGATTGAAATGATGGCTGAACAACTTAAACTAAATAGAAATCAATCAAAGGAGACAAAAAAAAACATGCATGCCTTAACTAAGTTAACCATAATAAATATGATAGATTGTTAGGCTATGAATAAAAAACAACCTTTATGGAAACTTGCACAGCAAAGTGTTTGTCATGGCAACCATCACCCATGAGGGGGGCAAATTGGGTGATTAAGTTTTAACACATTTTTTAAGAAATTATACAAATTGATGCAATCAAAGATGCTATATATATGCAGCAGAATAGGTATATAAATGATTTAATTTGCACAAGCTACTCAAATATAACGAAATTATGATGAATTAAAGTATGAACCAAAGTAAGCAATAAAAATATGCTTAAATAAGCTTTTTGTCTCTGTATAATACTCAGTTTTAGCTTTTATCCTTGCAAAATTTTTTGTTATTGTAAAATCCAATTTTTTTTTTAAATGTTTGTCTTTCAGTCCTTAATGTTAACTTTGACCGTTAACATCTGACGTGGCTAACGGAAAGTCATGTCAGCTTGCTATGTCATTTATGTTATTTTGCTTTTAGCCCCTGCAAAATTCATGCTATTTTGCTTTTAGTCTCGGCAAAATTTCATGTTTTTTTGTTTTTGGTACCAAAGTCATCTTCCTCCACCATCTTCGTCTTCCTCCTCTACCTTTTCTCTTCCTCCTCCACCACCACCACCACCACCACCTTCCACCTCTGCCACTCCCTCCTCTTCCACCTCCTTCCACTCTTCTCTCTCACTTTCAATCCCAAATTTCACTATATAAACTCCAATTCCAAATTCTAATCCCCTTTCCTCAATTTCTCCTTCATCATCAAACTCTTCACCTTCTTCCTCCACCATTTTCACTATTTCACATGATTCCTTTTTCAATATTTAAGCTCCATTTAATTCCAGTTTCAGTTTACCTGGAAACTCTATCTTTTTTTCTCTTTTGATTTAGCATGTTTTTATTGAACGAAATTTGTTTTGTTATTAAGGACACATTCCAAGTTTGGCTGATATGCAACTCTCATCTCCCTTCTATGCTTTTTCTTTCTTCTTTTTCAGTTTTTTAAAGGAAAATTAAGTTGGACACTGCCATCCAATCACCTTGGGCTATAAGGGTCAGTTTGGAGGACTCTTAAAAACGCCAGGCAAAATCACGTGTAGCATTTTTCACTCCCAATTTTAAGGGAATACCAAAATCAACATAAGGATATTTGAGCTATTCTGAATATTTAGAGCAGCATCAGCTTCTATCACTTTTTCTTCATGTTCAGAAAGGTCGGTGCTATTTTCACCGGAATCATCACCGGGAGATAAGCAAATTTGTTTCAACAAAATAACTAAATGAATAGGACACTCATCAAACAGATAAAATTTTTCTCTAAGTCAGCCATTCCACTTCAAGTTAAATAACCTACAACTATGTAATCATGCAAAATCAAATATCAATTCAATTTTTAGGAAATAGGGCCACGGGCTCTGTCAGCATATGACTAATAACGTATGTTGGTTGTTACACAATATTTTTTCATAGCTTCAAGGAAGGAAAGTAACACAAACCAAGTAAATTAATATAGAAAAGGCTTATACTTATATGATTTTCTTGTAGTTCTCGTTGAATGGCGAACTAGAACCAATTCCTTTGTATCTTTTGAATTCATTTCACTGTTTGATATATGATCTTCAGTGGGTGTCTTTTATGACTCTTGCTCTGCATGGTGAACCTTGGTTTTGAGAGCAGCTTGATTAAATCGAGCAAGGAATAGCAGTTAAATCTCAAAAAAGGAATCATGTGAAATGGTGAAAATGGTAGAGGAAGAAGGTGAAGAGTTTGATGATGAAGGTGAAAAAGGGAAAAGGGGAAAAGGGTATTAGATTTTAAAATTGGAGTTTATATAGTGAAATTCGTATTTCAAAGTGAGAGAGAAGAGTGGAAGATGGTGCAAGAGGAGGGAGTGGCAAAGGTGGAAGGAGGTGGTGTAGAGGAGGAAGAGAAAGGATAGAGGAGGAAGAAGAAGATGGTGGAGGAAGAAGAAGAAATGACTTTAGGACCAAAAAGAAAAAAACATAAATTTTTCAGGGACTAAAAAAACAACATAAATGACATGGCAGACTGACATGGCAAGCTATCATGGCTTTCCGTTAGCCACGCAATTAACCGTCAAAGTTAACAATCGTGACTTAAAGTCAAACGTTTAAAAAAGTTTGGATTTTACAACAGCAACAAAATTTCTAGGGACGAAAAACAAAAATTGAGTAATTTGCAGGGATGAAAATCTTATTTAAGCAATAAAAATATAAAGCAACAAATATGAAAAAGAGTCTTGGAGAAGGTTTTTGAAGAAAGATAATGAAAAACAAGTGAAAAGCATTTTTTCGTTTTACCTCTGCAAAGCCCATATTCCAATATGTATTCGAATGTTGCACTTTTAAAAATAGATTTTTCAAATCTGAAAAGCTATATTTGAATATCAGATTGCTCAAGTCAATAGCTAACTTTGAAAATTCATAACTCCTATATTTCTCATCTGTTTAAATCAAATGACCAGTCGATGGAAAGCTCTTTGAGTCTACTTTCATATGAATTAAGTTTCAAGTCAAAAACAAAGTAGTGTTCAAGATATGATCAAAATATTGAACAAAGTTAATTTTCCAAATGCTAAAAACAAAGGCTAAATTCAAAAGTTAATAACATCTTTATTTATCATTTATTTAGAATAAAACACCAGTCATTAGAAAGCTCTTTGTGTCTATTTTCATATGAAATACGTTTAAGCTCAATACTCAAAACACATATAAAGATATGATTTGAACGATAAACACATATCAACTTTCATATAAGACTGTTATTGAAAATATATATTTTTATTCTTATTAACAAATTCAAAACAAATATTTGATAACTTTTAAACATAAACTGACTTTTCAATACCTTGTCTAATTGAAAAACAATTTTCTCATGATAAAACACTTTGTAACCGATTTCCGATTTCTTTATAATCTGTCATGCTCTAAGGCATGGCGATCATGACCTCCGTTCTGGCTTCCAGCACGGTGTTTCAACGTCTCCGGCCACTCACCTGGTGGTGAGGGTGGTGTACTTGCAAACACTCTCAAGCTTAAGTCAGGAATAGCACCAAGAGAATCTAATATGAATATTAGAATGAGTAAATGTACCAAATGAAGGTGAACATTAGGTATTTATAAAGATATGAAGGTTCAACCTCTAGGCTACACCTTCCCATTCCCTTGTTGTGTGCACCTCTTCTAGCTCCTCTTCAGAAATTTCTTCTGATACTAGTTCTTCTGATTCTAATTCTTCTAACCCCTTATATTTTCCTCCTATTTCCTTTGTAGAACCAATGTCGTCCTCAGACCCAATGTCAGATTCAGATTCCCCAGCAACCTCCATCCCTGTCGGGCCCTCCATGAAGCCCTCAAAAAGCAAGGCCTTAGAGCGTTGCCACAAAATGATACAAGAGTGGTATGGCCCATCCAAAGGGGCTGGCAAAATTGAAGTGCCTAAGAAACTCCACGGGATCTGGGACGTAAGGAAGATGTATTGGGTGAACCATTACATACTGTAGGTAGCTTCCGGGATTTCTACGAAGTTAATACTACATGTCGTGGTTCGAGAATTTCGAGAAGCTATGCATTTCCCAGGGCTGTCCTCAAGGAAGAAATCTCGTCTGCTCCCCTGACTTTGTACAAGGTTGAGTGTGCGGACCCCAATGAGAGGATAAGCTCTCACCCTTGTAAAGACGCGCCCGACTTCATGATACTTTATGAGTGTCTTTTCCACGACATTTGTCTACATTTCCCCTTTTCAGATTTCCAAGTCGAGATCCTCAACTGACTTGACGTGACTCCTTCATAGATTCACCCCAACACCTGGGGTTCATAAATGCATTTGAGATCTTTTGCTGGGCCAACGGTTGGGAGTACTCCAGCAATCTCTTCCTGTATATGTCCATACCTTACCACCTTGGTGACTTTGGTTTCATCTCGTTTCGGCAGAGGAAAGACTACATCTTCTTCAAACTTTTTGAAGACTCCTTCGCTCCATTCAAGGAATCATACTTCAAAGTACTTTATGCCAGGGACGAGTATCCTTTCTGGACTGGCCCTGACACTTCCCCCCCCCCTCTTCCCCCTTTATTGGAAGTATGACCGTTATCTTCAAGAGACTTATACGTTTATCACAGATCAAGGTTCGCTACTTGATTCCTACCACGCCGTTATTACGGGACTTCGGGAGTTCAGAGGAAAGCATAGTCTATTGAAACGCAAAGTCGTGATCCAAATTCGATGCGTAGGTCGTGACGAGACACTGCGCACTGGCACATTCTGTTAATACTTCTTGTTTGCCTGTTGTGTTGTTTTTTTTACCTGGATCACAACTCATTCCGTTTGTACACGACTTCACCCACTTTTATTCATATTGTACTCATCTTATCTTGTTGTAATATCGCAGGCGCACTCATGTCGGCGTACACTCAAATGATGAAGAAGAACGGGGCCATGAGCAAGAAGGCAAGGAAGGAAACGCCTACTCAAAGTTTGGATCGTGAGCTTCTTACAGACCATGGGGCACCATCTCCTGGTGCCCCCAAGCTAGCTGTGGCTGAACATCCTCCTCCTCCTCCTCCTGAGTCTCAAGCTACCTGAAAGAATAGGATTGTCCTTCGCAATGGCCCCTCATCACCTGTTCCGGCTTCACATGAAGTGGGCACCCACGATCTCGGTCAACGAGACGAGATCGCTATTTCTGATGATGAGGATCGAGTACCTATTGACCATGTCTTGAAGCGACCTAGAGGTTTGAAATTGCCTGGTCTTTGAATATTTGTTCTCGTATTTATCTTAGATTAGCCTCATATCTGACAATTATCTTGTGACTTTGCAGCTTGTAGCTGACATGGCATCAGACTCTTCCACCGGCCCCATGCTTCCTCATGCTAAGAAGGTTTCAAGGCTCCTATCATCTCTTTCCATCATGGGGAGTTTTTCCATGAGTTGTCTCGAGATGTTCTACAGGTATGTCACGTCTTCTCCACGTCGTTGATTCCTGACATGGTTCCCTCAACAACATTGAATCCTTAATAGATCTTGCCCCTATCATCTTTTCAGAACAATGTCTTAGAATCTCTGGTTTGGATGTCTTGTCAATCAGCTATTATGAAGTTCTTTCATGACAAGCTCCAGAAATCAAGCACAACGACTGACCTTTAGAGGAAATTATAAGCTTTCAAAGCTTCTACCGAGAGGCAGATTAGTTCGCAAGCGAAGTTGGTCCAAGCTCTTACCAAGGAGAGGGATGAATTGAGGAGCGCCAAAACTTTCCTCTCCTCTGAATTGGCCACCGCAGCTAGCAATTTCGATATAATAAAAACTGATAGTGCGAAGCTTGTGGACGATTAGATCGAAGGGATTGCAGTTGGCCCTGTCCAAGGCTAAAGAGGAAATCACAGCTCTTCACGGGGAAAATGATATATTAACCATATCCCATGATCAGCTAGCATCTGAGAAGGCGAACTTGGAGGCCGAGAACAAAAAACTTCATGATGAGATACTCAAAAAACGAGTTGTTGATCTCCAACGGAGCTTTCATGGTGTTTTCCAGCTGTGTTAATCAGGTGGAGCATGTGAACCCTAGGGTACAACTCTCCTTCAAAGGTATCCATCCGCTGCATAGTGTCATAGATGGGAAGCTACTGGACTATGACAACGACTCCCCACCTGTGTGGACCTTAACGACCCAAAACTGGAAGCCTTTCATCCACATGCTCCAATTCTAATTCCACCAGAACTGGCAAAGACTTACGAGGTTCCAACGAGGGACTCAGTTGGGAACAACACTGCAACTTCGCCTTCAGTCAGCCATTGATCTATTATGAGATTATTGTCTTTTTTTTTTCTACTTCACTTGCATTGTTGAACTCTTCTTTACGTATTTCACTCAAAACTTGTATCTGAGATACTCTTATTATTTTAGTACTTCGTTGCAGTATTTGTTACTTCATTATCACTGTTCTTTTTGTATGCCATTGTTTGTATTAGGAATCTATAAGGGTCTGTGGCCTATGATTGGGACATGCGTCCTGAATGACTCTTGATTGAGGTGTATCGCCCTAAATGGGATATGTGATCCTTTTTAATACTTTGAGGCCTGTGGCCATTGTTTGAGGCATGTCGCCCTAGTTGGGGCATATCGCCCAATTTGGGGCATGCCGCCCTCGCTATGATAGAAATAAACACCTGCATCTCGAATTCTAAAATTTTGATGAACTCTCATTCCAATTGATCATATGTTTGAGTTACAAAACCTGGGGCCTTGTTAAAACCTTCACGGTAAAACCCTCCTTAGGAATAAAACCCGAGAAGGAAAAAGAGTACCTCTTCATGCACGTTATAGTAATCGAAAAATACAACTCTGAGAAAATCTTAGACAAAGCATCCAAAAAGGGAAGATAAAAGCTAACCTAACTATAGTATCTTCGTAGGTCCACGGTATTGAACGTTTGTGGTAGCTTTCTCCCTTGTAGTGTTTCTAATGCATACGCCCCCTTCCGAATACTTCATACTGGCTCTTCTTAGAACTAAATCATTGATCTCGAACTCACGCTTAACGACTCTGGTGTTATATCGTTGTGCCACATGTTGCTTTCACGACATTTCTGTTAATCGAGCTAACTCACGGGGTTTCGTCCACGAGATCTAATTCTTCACATAACAGTTGGTTGTTATTCGGAGATAGATGCATCACCCTCCAAGATGGTTCCCCGATTTCTACTGGGATAACATCGTCAGTCCCATAAACCAGACGGTATGTTGTTTCCCCGGTTGTGCTTTGCGGGCTTGTCGTGTAGCTCCACAACATCTGATATAAGTTTTCGACCTAATTACCTTTAGTATCTGAGTCTCTTCTTCAAGCCGTTCAGGATGACCTTGTTAGCTGCATCTGCTTGCCAATTTGTTTGAGGGTGCTCCACGCTCGAGAAGTGATGTTGGATTTGTAAACCTTCCAAGAGTTCCCTGAAGTGTCTCTTAGTGAACCATGTGCTGTTATCCGTCACTATCTCTGCTGGAATCCCAAAACGACATATGATTGTCTTAAAAGTGAACACCTGCACTCTTGTTGAGGTAATGGTTGCCAATGGCTCCGCTTCGACACATTTGGTGAAGTAATCCATGGCTACCACCAAATATTTTAGTTGCCCTAGGGCTTCATGAAATGGACCCAAAATATCCATCCCCCATGTATGAAAGGGCCAAGGGACCGAGAGATTGTGTAACTCCTTCGGCGGGATGTGTAAGATAGATGCATGTCGTTGGCATTGTTCACACTTCTTCATGTGGTCCATGGCGTCTTCTTGCATGGTCGGCCATAAGTATCCCGCTCTGAGAGCCTTTTCTTACTAATGATTTTGCCAAGACATGATGTCCACAACTTCCTTCGTGGATCTCTGTTAGTACATACTAGACCTCCTTTGGACCAATGCATTTTAGGAGAACGATTGAAACCCCTTTATGGAATAGATGACCCTCTATCACCGTGAATCTTGTTGCTTTTTCTGATTAACTGCTTTGCCTCCTTGGCGTCGTCTAGGACTGTCCCTTTCATGATATAATCGACCAAGGGTTCCTCCAGTCAGTTTCCTCCACCTGCAAAGTTAAACTTGGGGAGGGGAGTACCTCGATCTTCTACTACTGAATGGTAATTCGAAGCTTCTTGGTGCTAGCAAGCTTTGATAGGAGATTGGCACGGGCATTTTCTTCTAGCGGGATATTCTTGATTTCGAATTTGTTCAATCCCACCAGCAATTCTCTCACCTTGGCGAGATACTTTTGCATAATCGACTCCTTTGCTTGATACTCCCCTTTGATTTGATAAACGACTAGCCTCGAATCCGAGCATATTGTAACGGCTGTTACACCCAATTATTTGGCCATTCAAATGTCGGCAAGGCAAGCCTCGTACAATGATTGGCCATTCACATGTGGCATGCCCATGCGCCCAGCAGGTGCAGCTTGGCGTGCTCACGCACATTCTCAGCGTGCCAATGCCCAAAGATGTGAGAGATTCCATTTCTTGCGCATGCCCACGCCCTTTTTCTGCGTGCTCACACACAGCCTCTGTTTTGGGATGTATTCTAGCGTGTTTTGAGGATCCTACACCATATAAATACTTGTATTAACTCTTTAATTTCAGTTTTTGATGAATTGAGAATATATTTGGGAGGTTTCTTTCTTAGAAGTAGGGTTCTTAAGCTAGGGAGCTTGGAGACCTTGATTGGGTTCTTATCATTGGTCCTTAATACCAATGTGGCTAATCAAAATCGATCTTATCACTAATTTGTGATTAGTGTGGCGATCATCTCTGGTTCTTATCGTTGATTTTTGAATCAACGTGGAGAATCTTCATTCATCTTATCTCTAATTCCGATTAGAGTGGAGATCCATCTTCTAATCTCTTCTGCTTGCTTTGATTTCTTCTCTCTTGATTCTTGTTGTTCCAACCTCATTCAAGCTAGATCCGACATTTGGTGAGTCTCTCCTTCATCTATGAGGAAAGATTCATATCACTTAGACACGCATTTGAAACGTTGGAGAGACTTTGTCGGTGACCTAATTAGAAATTTAATTAACAAATCATGTGGCAGAATTACGGAAGAAATCACATTCTTCTTTCCTCTCTTCATGCTAGGGCACAATTGATTACTTTGCAGAGAGTCAGGTATGCAATTTGGTACCTCCCCTAATAAGCACGAAACAGATAATAGATTTTAGATTATAGAGGATAGAAAGGTGTTTTACTCTGTCATAAGACGCCGTCTCTGGTGGATACCTTAGACGCCATGGGCTTCGATCCGCTAGAGACAAAGTACAAAATACCGCGTGTGTCGCGAACAACTCGTAATGCCAGTTAAAACTAGGGCTCTTCTATGTTTCGAGGATTTCACTATGAATAGGGAATGGAAGTAAGGGGAAGAATCACGTGTAAGCGAAAAATGGAGAGAGTGCAGAAGATCATAGAAACAAACCTGAGAAGTCGTGGTGTTAGAAACTAGCCGATTAGTATACTGGGAATCTGCTCCTATCTTTGTAGAGCATATCTATATATCTATGCTATCAGTTCATGTAATTGTTAACCCTTATCTCTCGCTCTAAATATATATATATATATATATATATATATATATATACGTAAATATTGTAATTCTAATATATTTAACGATACTTTTTATTTAGTATGAAATAAATTTAAATTTTGCTATTGGCTGGGGGTAACCCTTGGTACACACCAAAAATACAAAAAATTTAAATTTTATTTTTAAAAAATTCATATAATAAATAGACTCATTTGCATTAAAAAGTTGATATTTGTATTACTGTCAAATAATTAATTAGGAGACCAAATTCCCGTGGGAAAGCGTCCAGCGCGAACGAGATTAGTCTCATCCTAAGGTGAGAACCTGTGGTTATACCAAAAAAAAAATAATTAATTAGGGATAAAAATATGTTTTTTATAATTAGAACCAAAATAACATCATTTTTTTTGTTTTTAATAGAAAGTACCAGAGGAAGAATTAAGGTTAAATTAGCTATTTGATCTCTATATGTGTCTTTCGTTTATATTTTATTCCTTATATGTAAAATACTTTCCTTTCATTCCCTATAAAAGAAATTTCTTTTAGGGCTAAATAAACTATTTGGTCGCTATAAGTGTCTTTCATTTGAATTATAGTCCTTATATGTAAAAAAAATTCTTTTTATTCCCTATAAGAAATTTCGTGTTTGGGATAAATTAACTATTCGATCCTTGTACGTGTTTTTATTTTTTTTTTCAGTCATAAAAACTTACCTTTTATTCCCTAAAAAACATTCCTTTTTTAGTTCTTATAAA
The DNA here is from genome assembly GCA_037177725.1 of Cyamopsis tetragonoloba. Classification (NCBI taxonomy): domain Eukaryota; kingdom Viridiplantae; phylum Streptophyta; class Magnoliopsida; order Fabales; family Fabaceae; genus Cyamopsis; species Cyamopsis tetragonoloba. The sequence continues at coordinate 35,910,368 of CM074121.1, read as the reverse complement.
AAGGATATGAGGTAAAATTAAGGTTAAATTAGCTATTTGGTCCCTATAATTGTCTTTCATTTTTATTTTAGTCCTTATATGTAAAAAACATTCCTTTTATTTCTTATAAAAAAATTCCTTTTAGGGCTAAATTAACTATTTGATCGCTAAAAGGGCCTTTCATTTGATTTATAGTGCTTCTATGTAAAACAATTTCCTTTTATTCCCTATTTATTTCAATCGTAAAAAACTTACCTTTCATTCCCAATAAAACTTTCCTTTTATAGTTCTTATAAAAAGGATTGGAGGTAGAATTAAGATTAAATTAACTATTTTGTGCCTATAAGTTATTTTTATTTTCATTTTAGTCCTTATATGTATAAAACTTTCCATTTTTATTTCTTATAAAAATTATTGGAGGTAGAATTATAAGTTTAAATTTACTATGTGGTCATTATATGTGTCTTTCATATTTATTTTAGTGATTTTAGGTAAAAACTTTCCTTTTATTCAGTATAAAAAGGTTCCTTTTTTTCTCTACACGTGTTTGTGTTTGTGTTTGTGTTTTCGTCCTTGTCGTTATACTTTAATTGTTGTAGAAACCGTTGTGGTTAGAATAGCTTCCGATTTCAGTCAACATGAACTCACACAACAAATCGATTCTTCTTCCATGTTGCCGCTTCTTAGTGCTACCAAACACCTAAACCCTTATAATTTAATAATGTATAAATAAAAAATTTAAAACTTCTAATTCTTAGTTGTGGTGGATACATTATTAATTTAATATCATGGAATTGATAAATATCTTTATGATGTATAAAAAGTTAATAGTAAGACAATGGTAATTCAAATAATTAAATAGATAAAAAATAAAATTATAAATATATTATTAAAACTGAATGACTAAAAACTTAACCCTAAACCCCGAACCTCAAATCCTAATCCCTAATAATTAAATGAATAAAAATACACATTTAAAAATTCCACATTTTTAATTGTGAGTAGACATATTATTGTAACTGATTGACTAATACATTTCTTTCGATAGATAAAAAACTTTAAAATTTAAATATTCTTAATTATAATATATAGATAATGCCGATTCAAATAATTCATCAATAGATAAAAGATAAAGTTTAAAAATAGATGACTAAAGCTGACTAAACCATAAACCATAAACCTTAAAACTAAACCATAAAACCAAAACCCTAAACCCTAAATTCTTTTACCCTTAACCCAAAACCCCTACCTTCTTAATTGAATATATAAATATCTAGTTTAAAAGTTACTTTTTAACTATGCTTAGATATATAATTGATTAAATATCTTTGAATGGATATTTAAAAAATAATTAAAAATTAAAATACAATTTAGACTAATAGATAGAGAATGTTAATCAGAATTTTGACATCCCCAAACTTGCACCTTACAATATCATTTGATTGAAATTTTAGATAATCAAAATGTTTGAATATGGTCCCACCATCCACAAAACATCAACATTACATTATACAAGTGCATTTTAGCAAAAACTTGTTCTTCCTTCACAGAACCCACCATCGCATAATCAGCCCTCTTTCACCACATGAGAACAAAAAAGGATTGTAATGATGGCAGAACAACTTAAAATAAATGGAAACCGAACAAATGAGAACAGGAATACATGCAAATTCAACCAAGTTAACCACAATAAATATGATAAATTGTTAGATTATAATATTAAAGCAACCTTTATGGAAACTGAGCAAAGATATCTAGTGACACAACAAAATAATATTTCTCATATTCTGAACAATTTACCAATTATGTGAGTTGATTATCAAGTAGAAACATTGCTCATATTTGGAATGTTTGCAAAGCTACTTAACTAACTAAATTCTTTTTCAAGCTAATATTACCACCACAATTAACCAACAATCAAGTAACTAAAAACTGAAAAATCTTTAGTAGCAAAAACTAAAACAAGTGGACATTGATACTGTAGCGGTACTAACGGAAAGAGAATAGTAGGGGCTCTTTGCTTTATAGGAAAAAAAGAAACTTACGGAGCGAAGAAAATCCAATATTGGAGGAGAACATGAGTCCTGTTTCACAAAATAAAAAGGCTAAATAGTAATTCTAATATATTTCACAATACTTGTTATTTAGTATGAAATAAATTTAAATTTTGCTATTGGTCGGGCGTTACCCTTGGTACACATCAAAAATTAAAAAATTTTAAATTTTATTTTTAAAATATTCGTATAATAAATAGACTCATTTGCATTAAAAAAATTGATATTTGTATTACTGTCAAATAATTAATTAGGAGGCCAAATTCACGGGGGAAAGCGTCAGCCACGTAGCGCGAATAGGATTAGTCTCATCCTAAGGCTGGGGAATCCGTGGTTATACGAAAAATAATAATTAATTAAGAGTAAAAATATCTTTTTTTATAATTAAAACCAAAATAACATTATTTTTTGTTTCTAATAGAAAGGACCGGAGGAAGAATTAAGGTTAAATTAGCTATTTCATCTCTATATGTGTATTTCATTTTATTTTAGTCCTTATAGGTAAAAAACTTTCCTTTCATTCCCTCTAAAAGAAATTGCTTTTAGGGCTAAATAAACTATTTGGTCGATATAAATGTCTTTCATTTGAATTATAATCCTTATATGTAAATAAAAATCCTTTTATTCCCTATAAAAAAATTCCTTTTTGGGATAAATTAACTATTTGGTCCCGCTACGTGTTTTAATTTTTATTTTAGTCATAAAAAACTTACCTTTTATGCCCTATAAAACATTCCTTTTCTAGTTCTTATAAAAAGGATAGGAGGTAGAATTAAGGTTAAACTAACTATTTGGTTCCTATAAGTGTCTTTCATTTTTTTTAGTCCATATATGTAAAAAAAACATTCCTTTTATTCCCTATTAATAAATTCCTTTTAGGGCTAAATTAACTATTTGGTCACTAAACGTTCCTTTCATTTGATTTATAGTACTTCTATGTAAAAACATTTCATTTTATTTCCTATTTATTTCAGTTGTAAAAAACTTACCTTTTATTTTTAGTTCTAATAAAAAGGATTGGCGGTAGAATTAAGGTAAAATTAACTATTTGGTCCTTATAAGTGTCTTTCATTTTTATTTTAGTCCTTATATGTAAAACAATTCCTTTTATTCCTATAAAAAAATTCCTTTTAGGGTAAATTAACTATTTGATCGCTAAAAGTGCTTTATCATGTTTATTACAGTTCTGAGGGTAGACTTTGAACTTGGAGGTTGAACATTATGTATTTACTGACACGAATTGGTTACAGTGGGGTGGTCTAGTTGGGGGTGGTATTGTGATTGGCATACTGTTTTATTGGTGATTGTAACTTGTTATGTGAATAAATATTATACTTTACTTTTCAAAAAAAAAAAATTATTTGGTCCCTATACATGTCTTTTATTTTTATTTTTATTTTAATCATTATATGTTTAAAACTTTCCATTTTTTATTTCTTATAAAAAGAATCGGAGGTAGAATTAAGTTTAAATTTGCTATGTGGTCACTATATGTGTCTTTCATATTTATTTTAGTGGTTTTAGGTAAAAAGTTTCCTTTTACTCCGTATAAAAAGGTTCTTTTTTTCTCTACACGTGTTTGTGTTTGTGTTTGAGTTTTCCTCCTTGTTGTTATTCTTTCATTGTCGTAGAAACCGTGGCAATTAGAATAGCTTCCAATTTCAGTCAACATAAACTCAGACAACAAATCGATTACTCCTCCATGCTGCCGCTTCTTAGTGCGACCAAACTCCTAAACCCTTATAATTTAATGTATAAATAAAAAATTTAAAACTTCTAGTTTTTAGTTGTGCTGGATACATTATTAATTAAATATCATAGAATTGATAAATATCTTTATGATGTATAAAAAGCTAATAGATTGATAAAGGTAATTCAAATATTTAAATAGATAAAAATTAAATTGAAAAATATATTATTAAATCCGAATGACTAAAAAATTAACCCTAAACCCCGAACCTCAAATCCTAATCCCTAATAATTAAATGAATTAAAAAACACATTTAAAAATTCCACATTTTTAATTTTGAGTAGACATATTATTGTAACTGGTAACGCTTTGTTTTGGCTTCCGTTGGATTAGCCACTGTTGGTATAGACTTTGTCTAACGGAATTAATCTGTTAGTATATGTTGATAATATCTATACTAAAAGAAAAATTAACAATTACTATCAAATAAATTTGTTACTATAAATATTTGATATACTAAAAATATATAAAAGCGATAGTATATATAAACTTTTTTACTAAGATATTTATTTGTTAGTAATTTTGAATTTATCCGTTAGTATAGATATTATCAATTTATATTAACGGATTGATTCCGTTAGACAAAGTCTATACCAACAGTGGCTAATCCAACAGAAGCCAAAACAAAGCGTTAGTAAATGACAATTTTTTTCTAGTGAAATTTCTTTCGATAAATAAAAAATTTTAAAATTTTGAATATTCTTAATTCTAATATATAGATAATGCCGATTCAAATAATTCATCAATAGAGAAAAAAATTAAATTTAAAAATAGATTACTAAAGCTGACTAAACCATAAACTCTGAACCTTAAAACTAAACCATGAAACCCAAACCCTAAACCCTAAATTCCTTTACCCTTAACCCAAAACCCCTACCTTGTTAATTAAATAGATAAATATCAAGTTACTTTTAACTATGCTTAGATATATAATTGATTAAATATCTTTGAATAGATATTTAAAAAACAGAATTAAAAATTAAAAATACACTTTAGATTAATAGATAGAGAATGTTAATCATAATTTTGACATCCCAAACTTGGACCTTAGAACTTCATTTGATTGAAATTTTAGATAATCAAAATGTTTGAATATGGTCCCTCCATCCACAAAACATCAACATTACATGATACAAGTGCATTTTAGATCAAGGACATTCAATGGTTTAACTATGCTCTTCTCTCCAAATGGGCTTGGAGGTTCCTCTTTGATTCTGAGTGTGTTTGGGCTGTCTTTTTTAGATCAAGGCTCGGCGTCTCAGACAGGGAGATAGCAGCTTTCTCTGACTCTAAGATCCTCTCTTGTTCTTCGTGGTGGAAACAAATCAATGAGGCTTGTAATGCTTTTAATTCTGGATAGTTCCTTAAAAGAGTAAGGAGGAAGGATGGTAATGGGAGAAAAACTCTTTTCTGGGAAGATCCATGGTGGGAGATAAATCTTTAAAGCTGAGTTTTCCTAGACTTTACCAAATTGCGGAGAATAAATTATGCAGTTTTGCTGAGATGGGGGATTTTGTGGGTTCAACATGGGAATGGAGGTTCAAATGGCAAAGGCCTTTATTTGTGTGGGAAAATTCTTTGTTGCAAAATTTCCTTCAATTAGTACAGAATTTTTGTGCCTGGTTTGCGAGTAGAAGACGCATGGCAATGGTGTCCAGGGGGAGCTCATGGCATTTTTTTGTAAAATCTGCCTACTCGTGGGGAGTGCTTTTGAGTACCCCTCAGGTATCAAGTGGAGAAGTAGTGAATAACAACAGTAAGGCTCTTTGGTCCTCTAATGCCCCTTCGAAAATTCTGGTGTTTTCTTGGTTACTTTTTCAAGATAGAATCCCTCATAAAATTAATCTTGTTAGGAGAAGTTTGCTGAATCGTGAACAATCTGTAAATTGTGTGCTATGTGAGCAATACCCAGAAAATTTTGTACATATTTTTTTGTTGTTCTTCGTAGCGAATATAATTTGGAGAAAGGTTCTTTTTTGGCTTGGAGTTAGCTCTGTCATCCTTTCTTCCGTTGAGTCTTGGTTTATGTTGTTTAGAAGTTTTTTTGTTGGTAAAGTAATGAAAAACCGTGGAGTTTCGATTTGGTTTTACGTCATTTGGTCTTTATGGTTAAGTAGAAATCCGTCATTTTCAATTCTAAAAAGGTGGATATTTCTCAGGTTGTGGACTTGATAAAAACTAGATCCTGGGATTGGTTTTATGCAAATGAGGGAAATCATTATATCTTTTCTAATTGGTGTAATTATCCTTTAGGTTGTTTAAAAGGGTAACTAGTTCTTGTTAATTTTCTCTGTATGCTCCTTATAGTTTGAGAACAACTTATACTCAAACTATTATTAATAAATTTTGTTGGCTTACATAAAAAAACAAGTGCATTTTAGCAAAAACTTGTTCTTCCTTCACAGAACCCACCATCATATAATCAGCCCTCTTTCACCACATGAGAACAAAAAAGGATTGTAATGATGGCAGAACAACTTAAAATAAATGGAAACCGAACAAATGAGAACAGGAATACATGCAAATTCAACCAAGTTAACCACAATAAATGTGATAAATTGCTAGCTTATAATATTAAAGCAACCTTTATGGAAACTGAGCAAAGATATCTAGTGACACAACAAAATAATATTTCTCATATTCTGAACAATTAACCAGTTATGTGAGTTGATTATCAGGTAGAAACATTGCTCATATTTGGAATGTTTGCATAGCTACTTAACTAACTAAATTATTTTTCAAGCTAATATTACCACCATAATTAACCAACAATCAAGTAACTAAAAACTGAAAATCTTTAGTAGCAAAAACTAAAAGACGTGGACATTGATAGTGTAGCGGTACTAACGGAAAGAGAATAGTAGGGGCTCTTTGCTTTATGGGAAAAAAAAGAAACTTACGGAGTGAAGAAAATCCAATATTGGAGGAGAACATGAGTCCTGTTTCACAAAATAAAAAGGCTAAATAGTAAAAACCTAGGGAAGTCGAACTCCTTACTTTGACACTCCTCTAGTCATCCTCGGCAGCAACCCTATTGTGTGACATGCAGTAAATATATTTGGAAGGGGGAATGTTGTCAAAACTATAAAAAGAAAATATTAGTCAATGAAAAAAAATGGAACAATGAATAATTCGACCCCATCTCTGTTCGTCGCGGATGAGAAGAAGCTTGAGAGATTTCTTGGATTGAGATTTCACGGTGAGCTTAGGAGTTCTTGAAAAGAGCACTCACAAATAGAACCATTATGAAGTTCTAATTCAAATTTGCCTCATTTTTCAGTTCAATATATGAAACTTTGATACAAGGTATGTAACATATCCAGGTATCACCAGAAAAAGTTTCACCTCGAAATTCCAAGTGATTAGAGAGAACGGTATTCCCGAAATTCACACTTCATTTTCGGATTTGACAGTTATCTCAACATGAACATAGTTTATTCAAAAATTCATGTGATTCTAGACATACAACACTATCACCGTACAAAATTTCAAGCTCATCCAATCAAGAGAACCAAAGATAAAAATTGACAAAGTGAACTCAAAATTCTGCTACAACAGGACAGTATCCAAATCTCAATTATACCATGAATTTATTCCAAGATTCCACATGCAACACAAATCATTCATGATATTTATAATTCAACACAATTCATTCATCATACATAACAAGAATTTCAATGTCCCTAGACTTAGACTCAATCTAAGTGAGGTTTAGACAAATTTGGTGGAAGAACGAGTTGGTAAGCTTCAAAACCAATTCTCTTGAGAATTTGAAAAGGACCCACGTAACGCGGCTGCAATTTCTTCACCCTCATGGCTCTTCCAACCGCCGTGTAGGGAGTTGCTTTCAAAAACACGTGATCACCCTCCGAAAACTCCAATGGCTTTCTCCTGGTATCTGCATAACTCTTCTGCCGATCTTGAGCACTTTTTAATTTCTCCTTCAGCAATTTAATATTTTTAGTTGTGTCTTGAACCAACTCCGGTCCTAACAGCAATTTCTCTCCAGCATCAAACCAACACACCGGTGTTCTACACTTCCGCCCATATAAGGCTTCATAGGGAGCCATGCCGATGCTAGCATGATAGCTATTGTTGTATGCAAATTCTGCCAATGGCAAATATTTACTCCAATCTCCACCTTCCTCTAAAATATACACTCGGAGCATGTCTTCTAGAGTTTGAATGGTTCACTCAGATTGTCCATCGGTCTGCGGATGGTAGGAGGTGTTTATTCGAAGTTGAGTTCCCAGAGCTCCTTGCAAAGTTTCCCAGAAACGGGAGGTGAATCGAGGATCCCGATCAGAAACAATACTCTTTGGCACTCCATGTAAACGAATTATTTCCTGAATATACAATCGGGCCAATTGATTCAATGGCGAATTAATCCGAACCGAAAGGAAATGGGCAGATTTTGTCAATCGATCTACAATCACCCAGATGGCATCGTATCCAGAAGGCGTCCTTGGTAGACCCACGACAAAATCCATAGCAATGGATTCTCACTTCCATTCCGGAATATCCAAAGGCTGTAATAGCTCGGAAGGCTTCTGATGCTCCACCTTGACTCTCTGACAGGAAAGACATTTAGCAACAAAATCCGCTGTCATTTTTCTTTCCTGACCACCATAAAGATTGTCTCAAATCATGATACATTTTGGTTGCAACAGGATGAATAGAATATTGACTATTGTGCCCTTCACCTAACACCTTCTGCCTTAGTGGCTCATCCTCAGGAATACACACTCTTCCTCTAAAGAGTAATAAACCCTTAGAAGATTCTGAAAACTCAGGTTGGTGCTTCATCGCTGGTAACTTGGGATCCTTGTGTTGTGCCTCCTTAATTTGTGCCTCCTTCCCTGGGGTGAGCTCATGGACAAAAACAAGTACAACCAAAGACAAGAGTGAGAATAGGATATAGAGTTCGTTTGGAAAACATGATAGATTGATGAACCTGATTTTTTAGAACGGTAGATGGCATGTAGATGATTAATAGCAAGTTGTGAGAAGAGCATCAACCCAAAACCTAGAGGTAACATTGTGATAAAGGAGCAAAGTACAAGCTGTCTTGACCAAGTGACGGTTTTTCCTTTCTGCAACTCTATTTTGTTGAGGAGTGTGAGCACAAGAGGTTTGGTGAAGAATTCCCTGTGAGGTTAGGTAACTTTGAAAGGAAGTAGACAAATATTCACGAGCATTATCAATACGCAAAATTTTGATTGAGGTTCCAGGGCTGATTTTCAATTTCTGAAACAAATCCTTTAAAGATTGTAAAAACCTCTAAACGATTATTCATTAAAAATATCTAGGTACATTGAGAGTAATCGTCAATAAAGGTAACAAAGTAATGAAATCCTAAAGTAGAATTGATATGACTCGGACTTCAAATAATCAGATTAGACTAAAGCAAAAGGAGGCGTAACTCACAATTACAAGAAGAACCTTTTGAGAAACTAGGACTCATAAGATGCATTTTGGCAAGACTTGTGACCCAACCGCTGGTGGAGAAGGGAAGCAGTCGAAGAGGCAACACAAGCAAATGGAGTAAAAAGAAGGTATAGTCCTCAATACTCATGTCCTGCTCCAATCGTCTGTCTGGTATGCCGATCGTGTACAAAATCTTTGTTATTATCAAAAAGGACACAATAAGGCAATGTACGAGTTGTTTTGCTAATTGAAATCAAATTAAACGGGCAACCAGGAACAGAGTACATATTTCCAGGTGAGATTAGGATGGGGTTGGGGTTGGGTGTGACGAATTCCGAGGGTGGAGGACAGGGCAACAAAGGCAGTAGAATTACCAAACTGAGTCATGCTAGTGACCGGCGAGATAGGCTGCATAGCTGCTTTGAGCAGAACATACTCATCATAATCTGCGGCTAAGATAGAGACTTCAATAAGTGTGCTTCATGAAGCAATACAGGCATGTTTGCATTGCACTTTGGACTATTCTCGTGCCTTGGTACGACATTCTGCCTCAACATGTCCAAGGAAGTCACAATAATAACAGTGAGACCATTGTTTTCTACCACCACATCCCCCATTCTGCCCACCACGTCCACCACTCTGCCCACCCCGAGAGCAGGAATGGGAGAAAAGAGCAGAACTGTCCTCGTAGGGTTAATAGGAGCAAAAGGATGTGCAAACACAAGGAGTGGAGAAGCGCAATAGTTGCTCACTAACAATGCCATATGTAGGAATAGTAGAGCTTGACAAGATTTGATTGCGCACCGAGTATACTCATGGAAAGCCAGCAAGAGTAGGAACCTGAAGAACTTGCTGTATTGAGTGGAATTCTTGGCTGCATCATCAGTGAAAGGCATGAGAGAATCAAAATTAACAATCAAACGATCAAGCTTACCAAGATAGGACTGAACATCCGTATTTTCCAGTTTTAGGGAAATGAAACTGGAGACCACACCATACAAGCGATAAACATCATTGGAGAAGATCATTTTAGCCTTCGTCCAAACTTCGTAACAGGTATGAAAAGGTTGATATCGTGGCTGCAATTTGGCGTCAATAGAGAACCATAGAACAACACATAAGGAGGCATCAACTTTTTTCCAACGGGAACATTCCGATTCTGGTATCTCGAAGGTTTGCTTGGATAGATGGTCCATATTTTCTAGTTTTAGGGAGATGAAACTGGAAACCACACCATACAAGCGATGAACATCTTGAAGATCCTTTTAGCCTTTGTCCAAACTTCGTAAAAGGTTTGAAAAGGTTGATATCATGGCTGCAATTTGGTGTCAATAGAGAACCATAGAACAACACATAAGGAGGCATCAACTTGTTTCCAACGGGAACGTTCCGATTCCGGTATCTCGAAGGCTTGCTTGCCTAGATGGTCTTCACGACCTTGGCCTTCAAACCAAGGTTGGACAATGGCAGACCAGTTACTTTAATTTTCTGATCCTGTCAATTTTTCGCACGGAATCAGAGGCACGTTGGTAAACGAGACAGCGATCAAATCGGATGCGACGGTGGCGGAAGACAAGATGGAAAAAATGGAAAAGAGGGATTGGATAGGTGCGCTTGGCCAAGAGGAGAGTTCTGGAAGAATCACCGGCGAAAAAGCTACTAGAAAAGGTGTTCACGCACTCTAACAGTGGCGGCACATGAAGCTAACACGTTGGAGAGAGGAGGCTCGTGTGAGCTCGTGTAGCGATGGATGGGGCGTCAGAGTTACGACGGAGCTCGCCCACTGATACCGTATTGAAGTGATTACTGAGAATGTTTTGTGTGTCATTGTGATCACACAAGTCTCTATTTATAGTGAGAATACAATCATTATACATAATTACACTCATATAGAATCAAGAATAATATCAAACATAATGAATACAAAAGGAATATTCTATGATATATTCTATTTACACAGTATATTCTATTTGAATATTCTAACATCCCCTTTTAATAATATAAACTTGGTAGCGGTTGAAACAGGAATGATTGTAGAGCAAAGATGACATACCAGGAAAGCTGCATGGCCGAGATGACACACGAGGAAAATTGCAATGCCAAGATGACATACCGGGAAATCCGCATAACAAAAAAGAGAGACTAGAAAGTTTCTCTTGAACTATGACAAGGCCGATTAGAACTTCTCATGAAGTCATGGGGACAAAGTTAATTTCACCCGAAAACCCATAAGTTTGGCTCATATCTTTTGAAAAGTCGTGAGATCAAGGTGATGTCTCTTCGAAAGCCACAATACCAGTTGATACTTCAAGTGAAGGAATAGGCAACATACTGATTGATCTAGGAAAGTTGAATGGTCATGAAAGGGTCGTGGGACCAAGAAGATCTCTCTAATATCTTGCTATACCCATTTTGAAAATAAAGAGTACAAATCTAAATATAGAGGCAAAAGCACCAACAAATACAGTCAAATTTAAACAACCAAAAAGCGGTGAAAACCAAAAACCGTTTGAAACATGAAAGAAAAATGCAACGGAGACTAAGACGAAGAAGATGGCTAGTATCAAGAACACAACTAGAAAAGGGTTGATCATGCTGAAAATAATAACATGATGAAAGACAACATAGACGGAAGAAAGATGTTGGATGGTTGATTGAGAATACTTAAAGCTCTAAATTTTAGGGAGCTCAATGGCAAAATAGTAATAAGATAGATCACGGAAGATGATACCACTCCAATACCATGTTGAATGAGAGAAAATAGCAGACAAGTGATGAACTCCATGTGTTATGAAGAACAGAACTGCAATGGATTACAAGATTGTGTTTATCCTAACTACAAGTACAAGATTACGTTTATCCTTAACAAGATAAATACTAGACTCTAATAATTAAATAAGGAGACAAATCAAGAGATAATATAAAAAATAAACCCAAAAATATTCCAAGATAGTGTCAGTATATTATTTGATACCTTCTCATATTCTAAATCTAACATAGCTTAATTAATTAATTCTTATTCAATAAAAGCTCATTCTTAAAAACAGTAAAGCTTACTGAAATAAGTTTAAAAAAAGCTTATTGATAAGCTTTACCTTATACTTGGTTGAAATAAGGTAAAAAGAGCTTATAATAAAATCAGACAATTCCATAAGCCCAGTATGCCCAAATAAGACTCATAAGTTTTCCAAAAGATCCCTAACCCCTTCATATAGTCTTCGTTGGGACACAAGTTGCAATTGCTCCTTCATAATGAAAACATATAGTCGTGATAAACATCGAAAAAATAAATCATGTAGGATCTTTCTCATTATTGGTTACTGCAGTGCATAATTTTCTTCGTTGTTACAATATTTCAATTCCATAAGTCACAATTAATTTCAATCTCCATGCTCTTCAACGGAGAGAAATTAGCCACAACTTCCATCATTATATTATTTTTGTGAGCCATATTGGGTGTTTTTTTTTTTTTTTGATAATCCAAACCAATATATTTATGGGAGTACAAGGGGTACTCCAAACCCAATTACAATCACAAATTACATAATAATTTGAGAGAACGGTATATCAAAGCCAAATCAAGAACAAATCCTAATAATACAAAGAGGATTTAACTCCTAATCTGACAACGTAATTGACAAACCCTTTTCAACACCAACAAGCCATTTCCAACTCCTTAATTTAACCTTAAACAACATTTTCATAGAATCCAAAACCCCATTATTGAAGATAATGTTATTACTATGTAACCAAATAGTCCACACCACAGCAACACAAATGACAGCCAAACATCTCCCTCCTTTTTTACCATAAAACCAACCATGCCAATCGAGAAAAAATGCACAGAAACCATTTAACAGAGCTGTTTAAAAACAAAGCCAATTGATTACGTGATACCATAACAAGGTTGCCACTTCACAATGCAAAAATAAATTAATAGCATCCTCAGGCAAAGATCCACAAAAGACACAAGAATGATCAACCAAATTTATTCCTCTTTTTTGTAAATTCAATTTATCTGAAATTGCCCCATGCAATAATTGCCAAACAAAGATGCATTTATGAGGTGACTTACACTTCCAAAGCCTCTGAATGCAGAAGCACATAGAGAATCAATTTTAATTTGACCCCAAAACTCATGTATAAAAAACCATAGGCAGATTTCACTATGTATATTCCTGCAACATCAAAATTACAAAACCAAACATCCTCCTGATCTACTTTAAGCTGAACATGCGCTAGTAATTGCTTTAGAATACCTAACTGTTCAATTTCCCATTGAAATAATGGATGCCTCCAACCAAGATACCAAGACCAATGCTCATCCTCAAAATAACCACAATCTTGTATAAGAAAATTTTCAGAAGCAGAAACGGAGTACAAGGGAGGGAAAATTTCCATTAAACGCATACCACCGATCCATCGAAAGTCCCAGAACCGAGTAGAAGCACCATTGCCCACCTTCCTAAAAACATTATCGTCAATCCAAAAATCAACTAACCTCACAATTGACATCAAATCTCGCCACCACTGAGAAGCTTTCCTATTAACCAAAACCGAATTCAGATAAGTATCCGAAGGACCATATCTTGCTTCAAGAACTTGACCCATAATTGATCGGAGGAATGCAATGCCCTCCACACCCATTTTCCCATCAATGACCAAGTAAACCACTCTAAGTTTTTGACTCCCAAACTACCATCACATTTTGGTTTACAAAGCTCTTCCCATTTAACAAAGCAATTTTAGCACCATTCTTTACTCCCCGCCACAAGAATGCTCATTGAATATTTACTAATTCCTTAAGAACTGATTTGGGGGCTTTGTAGAAAGATAAAAAATGAATAGGCATCGAATTAATTACTGAATTCAAAAGCGTAACTCTCCCCCCAATAGAAATATATTTGTGTTTCCAAGAGGATAACCTTTTTTTAATCCCATTCACAACTCCTCTCCAGACCTCCATATTCCTCGAATTAAGACCAACCTGAATACCCAAAAATTTCAAAGGAAAAGTGGCCACTTTACAATGTAAGAAATCAGAAGCAACCTCAAAAAAATCCTCTCCAGAATTTATCCCCAAAATATAAATTTTATTAAAGTTAATCTTCATACTAGCACATTCTGTTATTACTTCTTGTTTGCCTATTGTGTTGTTTTTTTTACCGGGATCACAACTCATTCTGTTTGTACACGACTTCACCCACTTTTATTCATATTGTACTCATCTTATCTTGCTGTAATCTCGCAGGCGCACTCATGTCGACGTATGCTCAAATAATGAAGAAGAACGGGGCCATGAGTAAGAAGGCAAGGAAGGAAACGCCTACTCAAAGTTTGGATCGTGAGATTCTTACTGACCATGGGGCACCATCTCCTGGTGCCCCCAAGCAAGCTATGGCTGAACATCCTACTCCTCCTCCTGAGTCTCAAGCTACCTGAAAGAAGAGGATTGTCCTTCGCAATGGACCCTCATCACCTGTTCCGGCTTCACATGAAGTGGGCACCCACGATCTCAGTCAACGAGACGAGATCGCTATTTCTGATGATGAGAATCGGGTACCTATTGGCCATGTCTTGAAGCAACCTAGAGGTTTGAAATTGCCTGGTCTTTGAATATTTGTTCTCGTATTTATCTTAGATTGGCCTCATATCTGATAATTATCTTGTGACTTTGCAGCTTGTAGCTGACATGGCATGAGACTCTTCCACCGGCCCCACGCTTACTCCTGCTAAGAGGTTTCAAGGCTCCTATCATCTCTTTCCATCATGGGGAGTTTTTCCATGAGCTGCCTCGAGATGTTCTACAGGTATGTCACGTCGTTGATTCCTGACATAGTTCCCTCAACAACGTTGAATCCTTAATAGATCTTGCCCCTATCATCTTTTCAGGACAACGTCTTAGAATCTCTGGTTTGGATGTCTCGTCAATCAGCTATGCTGAAGTTCTTTCATGACAAGCTCCAGAAATCAAGCACAACGACTGACCTTGAGAAGAAACTCCAAGCTTTCAAAGCTTCTACCGAGAAGCAGATTAGTTCTCAAGCGAATTTGGTCCAAGCTCTTACCAAGGAGAGGGATGAACTGAGGAGCGCCAAAACTTCCCTCTCCTCTCAATTGACCACTGCAGCTAGCAATTTCGATCTAATAAAAACTGATAGTGCGAAGCTTGCAGACGACTAGATCGAAGGGATTGCAGTTGGCCCTGTCCAAGGCTAAAGAGGAAATCACAGCTCTTCACGGGGAAAATGATATATTAACCATATCCCATGATCAGCTAGCATCTGAGAAGGTGAACTTAGAGGCCAAGAACAAAAAACTTCACAATGAGATACTTAAATGAGTTGTTGATCTCCAACAGAGCTTTCGTGGTGTTTTCCAGTTGTGTTAAACAGGTGGAGCATGTGAACCCTAGGGTACAACTCTCCTTCAAAGGTATCCATCCGCTGCATAGTGTCATAGATGGGAAGCTCCTCGACTATGACAACAACTCCCCACCTATGTGGACCTTAACGACCCAAAACTGGAAGCCTTTGATCCACATACTTCAATTCCAATTCCACCTGAACTAGCCAAGACTTACGAGGTTCCAACGAGGGACTCAGTTGGGAACAACACAGCTCCGCCTTCCGTCAGCCATTGATCTGTTATGAGATTATTGTCTTTTTCCTTTTTTTTTTTTGCTACTTCACTTGCATTGTTGAACTCTTCTTTTCGTATTTCACTCAAACCTTGTATCTAAGATGCTCTTATTATTTTAGTACTTCGTTGCAGTATTTGTTACTTCATTATCACTGTTCTTTTTCTATGCCATTGTTTGTATTAGGAATCTGTAAGGGCCTGTGGCCTATGATTGGGACATGTCGTCCTGAATGACTCTTGATTGAGGCGTATCGCCCTAAATGGGATCTGTGATCCTTTTTAATACTTTGAGGCCTGTGACCATTGTTTGAGGAATGTCGCCCTAGTTGGAGCATATCGCCCTAGTTGGGGCATGCCGCCCTCGCTATGATAGAAATAAACACCTGCATCTCGAATTCTAAAATTTTGATGAACTCTCATTCCAATTGATCATATGTTTGAGTTACAAAACCTGGGGTCTTGTTAAAACCTTCATGGTAAAACCCTCCTTAGAAATAAAACCCAAGAAGGAAAAAGAGTACCCCTTCATGTATGTTACAGTAATCGAAAAATACAACTCAGAGAAAATCTTAGACAAAGCATCCAAAAAGGGAAGATAAAAGCTAACCTAACTATAGTATCTTCGTAGGTCATGGCATTGAACGTTCGTGGAAGCTCTCTCCCTTGTAGTGTTTCTAATGCATACGCCCCCTTCCGAATACTTCTTATTATTCAGTATCGGCCTTCCCAGTTAGCTACGAGTTTTCTATCCTTTGCATTTATCTGACCCATACTCGCTCTTCTTAGAACTAAATCATTGATCTCAAACTCACGCTTAACGACTCTGGTGTTATATCGTTGTGCCACACGTTGCTTTCACGACATTTCTGTTAATCGAGCTAACTCACGGGGTTTTGTCCACGAGATCTAATTCTTCAGTCAACAATTGGTTGTTATTCGGAGATGTATACATCACCCTCCAAGATGGCTCCCCGATTTCTACTGGGATAATAGCGCCAGTCCCATAAACCAGACGGTATGTTGTTTCCCCTGTTGTGCTTTGCGGGCTTGTCCTGTAGCTCCACAACACCTGATATAAGTTTTTGACCTAATTACCTTTAGCATTTTTGAGTCTCTTCTTCAAGCCGTTCAGGATGACCTTGTTAGCTACCTCTGCTTGCCAATTTGTTTGAGGGTGTTCCCTGCTCGAGAAGTGATGTTAGATTTGTAAACCTTCCAAGAGTTCCCTGAAGTGTCTGTTAGTGAACCATGTGTCGTTATCCGTCACTATCTCTGCTGGAATCCCAAAACGACATATGATTGTCTTAAAAGTGAACACCTGCACTCTTGTTGAGGTAATGGTTGCCAATGGCTCCGCTTCGACACATTTAGTGAAGTAATCCATGGCTACCACCAAATATTTTAATTGCCCTAGGGCTTCATGAAATGGACCCAAAATATCCATCCCCCATGAAATGGACCGAGAGATTGTGTAACTCCTTCGGCGAGATGTGTGAGATAGATGCATGTCGTTGACATTGTTCACACTTCTTCATGTGGTCCATGGCGTCTTCTTGCATGGTCGGCCATAAGTATCCCGCTCTGAGAGCCTTTTCTTACTAATGATTTTGCCAAGACATGATGTCCACAACTTCCTTCGTGGATCTCTGTTAGTACATACTAGACCTCCTTTGGACCAATGCATTTTAGGAGAACGATTGAAACCCCTTTATGGAATAGATGACCCTCTATCACCGTGAATCTTGTTGCTTTTTCTGATTAACTGCTTTGCCTCCTTGGCGTCGTCTAGGACTGTCCCTTTCATGATATAATCGACCAAGGGTTCCTCCAGTCAGTTAAGTTAAACTTGGGGAGGGGAGTACCTCGATCTTCTACTACTAAATGGTAATTCGAAGCTTCTTGGTGCTTGCAAGCTTTGATAGGAGATTGGCACGTGCATTTTCTTCTAGCAGGATATTCTTGATTTCGAATTTGTTCAATCCCACCAGCAATTCTCTCACCTTGGCGAGATACTTTTGCATAATCGACTCCTTTGCTTGATACTCCCCTTTGATTTGATAAACGACTAGCCTCGAATCCGAGCATATTGTAACAGCTGTTGCACCCAATTATTTGGCCATTCAAATGTCGGCAAGGCAAGCCTCGTACTCTGATTTGCCATTCACATATGGCATGCCCATGCACCCAGCAGGTGCAGCTTGGCATGCTCACGCACATTCTCAGCGTGCCAACACCCAAAGACGTGAGAGATTCCATTTCCTGTGCGTGCCCATGCCCATTTTCTGCGTGCTCATGCGCAGCCTCTGTTTCAGTTTTTGATGAATTGAGAATATATTTGGGAGGTTTCTTTCTTAGAATTAGGGTTCTTAAGCTCTTTAATTTCAGTTTTTGATGAATTGAGAATATATTTGGGAGGTTTCTCTCTTAGAATTAGGGTTCTTAAGCTAGGGAGCTTGGAGACCTTAATTGGGTTCTTATCATTGGTCCTTAATACCAATGTGGCTAATCAAAATCGATCTTATCACTAATTTGTGATTAGTGTGGCGATCATCTCTGGTTCTTATCGTTGATTTTTGAATCAACGTAGCGAATCTTCATTCATCTTATCTCTAATTCCGATTAGAGTGGCGATCCATCTTCTAATCTCTTCCGCTTGCTTTGATTTCTTCTCTGTTGATTCTTGTTGTTCCAACCTCATTCAAGCTAGATCCGACATTTGATGAGTCTCTCCTTCATCCATGAGGAAAGATTCATATCACTTAGACACACATTTGAAACGTTGGAGAGACTTTGTCGGTGACCTAATTAGAAATTTAATTAACAAATCATGTGGCAGAATTGGGGAAGAAATCGCATTCTTCTTTCCTCTCTTCATGCTAGGGCATAATTGATTACTTTGCAGAGAGTCAAGTATGCAATTTGGTACCTCCCCTAATAAGCACGAAACAGATAATAGATTTTGGATTATAGAGGATAGAAAGGTGTTTTACTCTGTCATAAGACGTCATCTCTGGTGGATACCTTAGACGCCATGGGCTTCGATCCGCTAGAGACAAAGTATAAAATACCGCGTGTGTCGCGAACAACTCGTAATGCCAGTTAAAACTAGGGCTCTTCTATGTTTCGAGGATTTTCACCGTGAATAGGGAATGGAAGTAAGGGGAAGAATCATGTGTAAGCGAAAAATGGAGAGAGTGCACAAGATCAGAGAAACAAACCTGAGAAGTTGTGGTGTTAGAAACTAGCCGATTAGTATACTGGGAATCTGCTCCTCTCTTTGTAATTGAGCATATCTATATATCTATGCTATCAGTTCATGTTATTTTTAACCCTTATCTCTCGCTCTATATATATATATACATAAATATTGTAATTCTAATATATTTAACGATACTTTTTATTTAGTATGAAATAAATTTAAATTTTGCTATTGGCTGGGGGTAACCCTTGGTACACACCAAAAATAAAAAAAATTAAATTTTATTTTTAAAATATTCGTATGATAAATAGACTCATTTGCATTAAAAAAATTGATATTTGTATTACTCTCAAATAGTTAACTAGGAGGCCAAATTCCCGGGGGAAAGCGTCAACCACGTAGTGCGAACAGGATTAGTCTCATCCTAAGGCTGGGAACCCGTGGTTATACGAAAAATAATAATTAATTAGGAGTAAAAATATCTTTTTTTATAATTAAAACCAGAATAACATTATTTTTTGTTTCTAATAGAAAGGACCGGAGGAAGAATTAAGGTTAAATTAGCTATTTCATCTCTATATGTGTATTTCATTTTATTTTAGTCCTTATAGGTAAAAAGCTTTCCTTCCACTCCCTATAAAAGAAATTTCTTTTAGGGCTAAATAAACTATTTGGTCGCTATGAGTGTCTTTCATTTGAATTATAATCCTTATATGTAAAAAAAAATCATTTTATTCCCTATAAAAAAGATTCCTTTTTGGGATAAATTAACTATTTGGTCCCGCTACGTGTTTTTATTTTTATTTTAGTCGTAAAAAAATTACCTTTTATTCCCTATAAAAGATTCCTTTTTTAATTCTTATAAAAAGGATAGGAGGTAGAATTAGGGTTAAACTAACTATTTGGTTCCTATAAGTGTCTTTCACTTTTTTAGTCCATATATGTAAAAAAACATTCATTTTATTCCCTATTAATAAATTCCTTTTAGGGCTAAATTAACTATTTGGTCGCTAAAAGTGCCTTTCATTTGATTTATAGTGCTTCTATGTAAAAACATTTCATTTTACTTCCTATTTATTTCAGTTGTAAAAAACTTACCTTTTATTCCCTATAAAACTTTCCTTTTTTAGTTCTAATAAAAAGGATTGGCGGTAGAATTAAGGTAAAATTAACTATTTGGTCCTTATAAGTATCTTTCATTTTTATTTTAGTCCTTATATGTAAAAAAAATCCTTTTATTCCCTATAAAAAAATTTCTTTTAGGGCTAAATTAACTATTTGATCGGTAAAAGTGCTTTATCATGTTTATTATAGTTCTGAGGGTAGACTTTGAACTTGGAGGTTGAACATTATGTATTTGCTGATGCGAATTGGTTATAGCAGGGTGGTCTAGTTGGGGGTGGTATTGTGATTGGCATACTGTTTTATTGGTGATTGTAACTTGTTATGTGAATAAATATTATACTTTACTTTTCAAAAAAAAATACTTGGTCCCTATACATGTCTTTTATTTTTATTTTTATTTTAGTCCTTATATGTTTAAAACTTTCCATTTTTTATTTCTTATAAAAAGAATCGGAGGTAGAATTAAGTTTAAATTTGCTATGTGGTCACTATATGTGTCTTTCATATTTATTTTAGTGGTTTTAGGTAAAAAGTTTCCTTTTACTCCGTATAAAAAGGTTCCTTTTTTTCTCTACACGTGTTTGTGTTTGTGTTTGAGTTTTCCTCCTTGTCGTTATTCTTTCATTGTCGTAGAAACCGTGGCGATTAGAATAGCTTCCCATTTTAGTCAACATAAACTCAGACGACAAATCGATTATTCTTCCATGCTGCCACTTCTTAGTGCGACCAAACACCTAAACCCTTATAATTTAATGTATAAATAAAAAATTTAAAACTTCTAGTTCTTAGTTGTGGTGGATACATTAATAATTTAATATCATGGAATTGATAAATGTCTTCATGATGTATAAAAAACTAATAGATTAATAAAAGTAATTCAAATATTTAAATAGATAAAAATTAAATTTAAAAATATATTATTAAAACCGAATGACTAAAAAATTAACCCTAAACCCCGAACCTCAAATCCTAATCCCTAATAATTAAATGAATAAAAAAACACATTTAAAAATTCCACATTTTTAATTTTGAGTAGACATATTATTGTAACTGGTTAACGCTTTGTTTTGGCTTCCGTTGGATTAGCCACCGTTGATATATACTTTGTCTAACGGAATTAATCTGTTAGTATACCTTGATAATATCTATACTAACAGAAAAATTAACAATTACTATCAAATAAATTTGTTACTATGAATATTTGATATACTAACAATATGTAAAAGTAATAGTATATATCAACTTTTTTACTAAGATATTTATTTGTTAGTAATTTTGAATTTATCCGTTAGTATAGATATTATCAATATATACTAACGGATTAATTCCGTTAGACAAAGTCTATACCAACAGTGGCTAATCCAACAGAAGCCAAAACAAAGCGTTAGTAAATGACAATTTTTTTTGTAGTGAAATTTCTTTCGATAGATAAAAATTTTAAAATTTTGAATATTCTTAATTCTAATATATAGATAATGCCGATTCAAATAATTCATCAATAGATAAAAAAATTAAATTTAAAAATAGATTACTAAAGCTGACTAAACCATAAACTCTAAACCTTAAAACTAAACCATGAAACTGAAACCCTAAACCCTAAATTCCTTTACCCTTAACCCAAAACCCCTACCTTGTTAATTAAATAGATAAATATCAAGTTACTTTTAACTATGCTTAGATATATAATCGATTAAATATCTTTGAATAGATATTTAAAAAACAGAATTAAAAATTAAAAATACACTTTAGACTAATAGATAGAGAATGTTAATCATAATTTTGACATCCCAAACTTGGACCTTAGAATTTCATTTGATTGAAATTTTAGATAATCAAAATGTTTGAATATGGTCCCTCCATCCACAAAACATCAACATTACATGATACAAGTGCATTTTAGATCAAGGACATTCAATGGTTTAACTATGCTCTTCTCTCCAAATGGGCTTGGAGGTTCCTCTTTGATTCTGAGTGTGTTTGGGCTGTCTTTTTCAGATCAAGGCTCGGGGTTTCAGACAGGGAGATAGCAGCTTTCTCTGACTCTAAGATCCTCTCTTGTTCTTCGTGGTGGAAACAAATCAATGAGGCTTGTAATGCTTTTAATTCTGGATGGTTCCTTAAAAGAGTAAGGAGGAAGGATAGTAATGGGAGAAAAACTCTTTTCTGGGAAGATCCATGGTGGGAGATAAATCTTTAAAGCTGAGTTTTCCTAGACTTTACCAAATTGCGGAGAATAAATTATGCAGTTTTGCTGAGATGGGGGATTTTGTGGGTTCAACATGGGAATGGAGGTTCAAATGGAGAAGGCCTTTATTTGTATGGGAAAATTTTTTGTTGCAGAATTTCCTTCAATTAGTACAAAATTTATGTGTCTGATCTGCGAGTAGAAGACGCATGGCAATGGTGTCCAGGGGGAGCTCATGGCTTTTTTTTGTAAAATCTGCCTACTCTTGGGGAGTGCTTTTGAGTACCCCTCAGGTATCAAGTGGAGAAGTAATGAATAATAACAGTAAGGCTCTTTGGTCCTCTAATGCCCCTTCGAAAATTCTGGTGTTTTCTTGGTTACCATTTTAAGATAGAATCCCTCATAAAATTAATCTTGTTAGGAGAAGTTTGCTGAATCTGAACAATCTGTAAATTGTGTGCTGTGTGAACAATATCCAGGAAATTTTGTACATATTTTTCTGTTGTACCTGGTAGCGAATATAATTTGGAGAAAGGTTCTTTTATGGTTTGGAGTTAGCTCTGTCACCCTTTCTTCGGAGTCTTGGTTTTTGTTGTTTAGAAGTTTTTTTGTTGATAAAGTAATGAAAAACCGTGGAGTTTCGATTTGGTTTTACATCATTTGGTCTTTATGGTTAAGTAGAAATCCGTCATGTAGGATCTTCGCTGGGACACAAGTTGCAGTTGCTCCTTCATAATGAAAACATATAGTCGTGATAAACATCGAAAAATTAAATCATGTAGGATCTTTCTCATTATCGGTTACTGCGGTGCATAATTTTCTTCATTGTTTCAATATTTCAATTCCATAAGTCACAATTAATTTCAATCTCCATGCTCTTCAACGGAGAGAAATTAGCCACAACTTCCAACATTATATTATTTTTGTGAGCCATATTGGGTGTTTTTTTTTTTTGATAATCCAAACCAATATATTAATGGGAGTACAAGAGGTATTCCAAACCCAAATACAATCACAAATTACATAATAATTTGAGAGAACGGTATATCAAAGCCAAATCAAGAACAAATCCTAATAATACAAAGAGGATTTAACTCTCAATCTGACAACGTAATTGACAAATCCTTTTCAACACTAACAAGCCATTTCCAACTCCTTAATTTAACCTTAAACAACATTTTCATAGAATCCAAAACCCCATTATTGAAGATAATGTTATTACGATGTAAACAAATAGTCCATACCACAGCAACACAAATGACAGCCAAACATCTCCCTCCTTTTTTACCATAAAACCAACCATGCCAATCAAGAAAAAATGCACAGAAATCATTTAACAAAGCTGTTTAAAAACCAAGCCAATTGATTACGTGATACCATAACGAGGTTGCCACTTCAACAATGCAAAAATAAATTAATAGCATCCTCAGGCAAAGATCCACAAAAGACACAAGAATGATCAACCAAATTTATGCCTCTTTTTTTGTAAATTCAATTTATCTGGAATTACCCCATGCAGTAATTGCCAAACAAAGATGCATTTATGAGGTGACTTACACTTCCAAAGCCTCTGAATTGGAGAAACACATAGAGAATCAATTTTAATTTGACCCCAAAACTCCTGTATAAAAAACCATAGGCAGATTTCACTATGTATATTCCTGCACCATCAAAATTACAAAACCAAACATCCTCCTGATCTACTTTAAGCTGAACATGTGCTAGTAATTGTTTTAGAATATCGAGCTCTTCAATTTCCCATTAAAATAATGGATGCCTCCAACCAAGATACCAAGACCAATGCTCATCCTCAAAATAACCACAATCTTGTATAAGAAAATTTTCAGAAGCAGAGTACAAGCGAGGGAAAATTTCCATTAAACGCATACCACCGATCCATCGAAAGTCCCAGAACCGAGTAGAAGCACCATTCCCCACCTTCCTAAAAACATTATCATCAATCCAAAAATCAACTAACCTCAAAATTGACATCAAATCTCGCCACCACTGAGAAGCTTTCCTATTAACCAAATCAGAATTCAGATAAGTATCCGAAGGACCATATCTTGCTTCAAGAACTTGACCCATAATTAATCGGAGGAATGCAATGCCCTCCACACCCACCCATAATTAATAGGAGGAATGCAATGCCCTCCACACCCATTTTCCCATCAATGACCAAGTAAACCACTCTAAGTTTTTGACTCCCAAACCACCATTACATTTTGGTTTACAAAACTCTTCCCATTTAACCAAGCAATTTTAGCACCATTCTTTACTCCCCGCCACAAAAATGCTCGTTGAATATTTACTAATTCCTTAAGAACTGATTTTGGGGGTTTGTAGAAAGATAAAAAATGAATAGGCATCGAATTAATTACTGAATTGAAAAGCGTAACTCTCTCCCCAATAGAAATATATTTGTGTTTCCAAGAGGATAACCTTTTTTTAATCCCATTCACAACTCCTCTCCAAACCTCCATATTCCTCGAATTAAGACCAACCTGAATACCCAAAAATTTTAAAGGAAAAGTGACCACTTTACAATGTAAGAAATCAGAAGCAATCTCCAAAAAATCCTCTCCAGAATTTATCCCCAAAATATAAATTTTATTAAAGTTAATCTTCATATGTGAGATGAGCTCAAAAGATCTAAGAACTGACATATTGGGTGATGAAGCACGTCATATTCACCCAATCCAGTATATCAAAATAATCTACTCTATCTTATGTGCAAGCATTTTGTGTGTAAGGAAAGCATAATTCAATAATTCATACAAAGAAGAACAATCCAACAAGTCAAACTCCAAATTCTCCAATGCATATTGCAGTAAAAGAGATAAAAATCTTTTCTAGCTCATTAGTTTTTCTTGCTTTAAGGCTGAGAGCTTGTAGCTCAAATGGCATAAGAAAGAGTTCTTGGAGCTCAAAGTGTGAGGTTCGATCCTCAGTGGAGTAAATTTAAGAGTAGTGTAGTGTAGAAATATATGTGTTTAGCCTATAAAAAAAAGTTTTTCTGTCTTTAAGATTCATACAAAAGTATGGATTCCAAGAGATATTGACTTCCAAATCCAGCAAGAATTATGTAAAAGTAATATAAGTCAAAGACAGTGGCACAAAGCAGCTAGAAAGGAACCGTCATAATTTCGCTACCCGCTCAAGATATAGGAAAATTCAAATATTAAAACATCACAAAGCAGCTAGAAAGGAACCATCATAATTTTGCTAAACACTCCATTCCATATCAACATACTTCAAAAGAAATGAGATGTTTAATTGAAGTGCTTAAATAATAAGAACTCATTTAAGCACCTCCATTTAAAATGATCTAACTAAGTCAGCTAGTTTTCCTCTGACGCCAGAGAGACAGAAAAAGGGGGGTCAGAGAGAGAGATGAATAATCATCAATTATAGCTGGCGTAAATGTCAAGAGAAATGATTGTATCTGAAGTCATACTGTTATAAGAGGTGCAAGAACTCCTGCTTTAGTATACACATCGGCTGCAATAGCGTACAACTTCTGATGATGTTGGATCATTTTTTCCTATATTATATTCTTGATTGATAGATTCATATTTTATTATTATATCTTCATTTTTTTCTTCAAAATTATTACTACTTTCATTTATAATTTGGTAGTTATTTTCCTTTTTTTCATAAAGAATTTCTAGACTTTCCATTAAGTTTGAAATTTCTTCTATGTTGTATTCCTGAGCATTCTCCATTTTTTCTTTTATTCTCTCCATAATAGAGGTGGTCTGAAATAATTCGTTTTTCTTCTTCTTTTTCAATTTTTGATCATTTTATGTCAAAATATTTTTCTAAATCTTTGATAGTTATTTGTCTATTTTGTTCACTTTCTTTTAAGTGAGTTAGTATTTTCTTTAATTCATTGTGAAGTTTCTCTTCTTCTTGATATAAATATTTTTCTTTTTCCTTAGATTGTAGATATTGTATCAGATTTTCCAATACTTTTTCATTTTTTATTTTAGATTCTTGTCCTTGAGGTACAATTTCTGACATCTAAATAATTATATTAGTTATTTTTTCTAATTGTGAATTAATGAGTTTTATTTCTTCTAAGTATTTTTTATTATTTTCTAGAATATTTATTTTAATTTCTTTTAGTTTATATATAATTTCTTCAATCTTTTTTGATAATGTATCCAGACTATTCATAAAACTCATTTTTAATCTAAATTTGAATCGTGATCTAATTCTCCAATTCTGAATAATCTATCTTGTAATTCTAATTGACATTGTAATAATCTGATTTCTACCTCATCTAGTTCTATTTTTTCAATGATTTCTATATATTTTTTCACTATTGTTTCTTTTATACTTGCTGGAAGTTTAGTTTATAAATTAACCTTATTTTTTCATTTTGTATGTTTTCATTATACAAATCCATTTTAATCCAGTATCTTTGTTATAGTGTGTGTTAAAACGTTATCGTTTTTTGCTTTGCAGGTACTCAGCACCATTTTGGATCAGCAGGTAAGCCAACCTCCTTAATTACATCATTGGTGTTGGTGGGTCTTTTGGAGAGGGCAATGGATTTTAAGTTTCATGAGGCACACCCGTTGGATCATATTTAGATTAGTAATATACTTATGGTTTAAATATAGTTTTAGTTCTTAAAAAAAATACACTTTTAGTTAGTCCTTTATCTCATGTAAATATCAGTTTGGTATCATAACTTTTTTTTTTATCAATTTAGTCTTTTATCTTCTTATTTAGTATTACTGTGGTCCTTTTTATCACCTACTTAGTGCCGTTAATGGCGATTTCTAACGTGACTATAACGATGTCACATTAGAACTACTATGTTCATTTAATGTTGTTACAGCCACGTCAAAAATTGTCATTAATGGCGCTAAGTACAGTGACAAAAAGGTTCAAAATAATACTACATAAGAAGATATGAACTAAATTGATACCAAAAAAGGTTACAGCACAAAATTGATATTTAAGAAATAAGAGAAAGTATATTTAAACCTATACTTATTTTTTTTTATCAGCAAAACTAATATACTTTATTAATAAAACTCACAGTATCAAATGTGCAATTGGGAAAGGCTTACAGAGTTTTGAAAGAAAATTCGTGAACCAAACAGAGTTAAAATTACATAATACTAACCGCAAAAAAAAAAAAAAACCATAATAGCACACACTAAAGAGTGAGCGCTACCTACAACATCTACACACAATTACTTAAACCAAGATTAGGACAACTACAAACATCAACCAAAAGAAATCCAGCAATCAAAACTATTCTTCTTTAGCCATCGCAGAAAATGATTGCAATTCACCCCAAATAACTCCAAAATAGTATGCCTCCTCAGGTAAGAAAGCCCGAAACAAAGAAGACCCAATAAATTTAGTTTTTCAACGCCTCCTAGCAAAGAGCAGGCGATAGTATCCATTAGGTAAGAGAGTAAGGGAACTTTGGATAATAAGCTTTCACCCAATTTCAAGAAAGTATTTTAATTCTATCAGCAACTTCTTCTCAATTCTCCTCACTATTTTTAAATATCAACTGATTCCTCTAGTGTCAAAGATACCAAATCACACTAAACCAAATGACATACCAACTCTTTACAAAGCACTTTGAAGCCTTCACGCGTTCATGTTGCCAGAAGTGTTCTCTAGGTGAACTAGGCAAAACACAAGATATCCCAACCCATTTATAAATTTTCATCCACACCAAATAAGAAACTCTGCAAGAAAAAAATAGATGGGGCGTGAATTCTTGTGAATCTCTAGACAATGGACATAACACCTGTTCATGAGACAAGGAGATTCCACAGCTTCTCAGATTTAATTTTGAGATGGTCTAGTACTTGGATTAGGCTCCCTAATAGTGATCCCCCTTGTTGGTCTACTTCCCCTATTCTACATTCATGTAAGTACTACCATTTCAACATACTGTTATCATACAATTCGATATATAAACACTCAAAGTCGAATAACATAATAGTCGAATAAGCTACATGTCTTGATGATTCAGATGCTTTTTTGTTACTACCAACAGGAGCACGTTGGCAAGTCCTCTTACAATTGTCACAACGAACAGTTGAGGATCTCTTGGCAGCCGTACCAGTTTGAGGACATTCCCATGGCTCCTTTCTTCTATTTTTCTTTGGTCTGCCAGGAAGTCTTTTAAGAAAGGGAGGGAGCACAACATCTTCAGGTCTTTCATTTATTTCCACCATGCTAAGATCGGCCACATGGAACACTATCTCACTGTATGTGAGCTGAAAATAACTCTTGTGAAATGCTGAATCACAATATTCTTCCACATTGTGCCTTAGATTACCAATGCAGGAAAGTGCATGCTTACATGGTAATCCTGTATGATTATAAATTGAAATTAAATTACTAAAGATAAATACTAAAGATAAATACTAAAGACTAAATAAAACATAGTTATATTAAAACATATTCATCAAACCTGAGATTTCCCAATATCTGCAAATGCAAGTTTTCTCCTTGAGGTCCACTATGAATTTTATCCCATTATCATTGACTAAGAACTCCATGTGCCTAACTGGGACAAGACTAATTCTTGTAGTCATTTTTCTCATGAAGTTAACTTTCTTCAATGCATTTGGTGTTAAATTACCCTCCCATAAAAGACCGTTAGAATATCTTTTGTGAACTCTTCCCATAATCTTAACCACAAGAGTTTCAATTAGAGTTAGGATTGGTTTACCTCTTAGATGGCCAATCCATTGATTAAAGCTTTCTGACATGTTATTGGTAATATGCTCAGACTTTACTCGGGAATCAAACTGACATCTAGCCCACATGTGTGATGGTATTTTGTGTAACCACTCATATGCCTTCTGCTTTCTTGATTTGTTCCATATACATCTTAAACTCAGAAAAAAAAGGTAGCTTTTTGCTGCCTTCCAAAATAGTGATCTGAGTAGCATTCCAGGAAATTGACCCCTCATGTTATTATAAAGATGCCTAGCACACCATCTGTGTTGTGCTGTTGGAAACACATGTTGGATGGCTTGATCTAAACCCTTTGAAAACAAAAAAGACAAAATAATAATTAGGGATAAAAACAAAAAGCAACAGTATGATAGTTAAAATGAATTTAAAGACATGATATTATAATACCTTTTGTCTATCTGTCATGATAACCAATGGTTTGTGTTCCATATTACCACCAATGGCTTCATCAAGGTGCTGTAGAAAGAAAGTCCAACTATCCCTATTTTCTGCTTCAACTATGGCAAATGCGAGTGGAAAAATTCCATTATTTCCATCTAGAGAAATTGCTCAAAGAATGACCCCACCATATGGTCCTTTCAAGTGGCATCCATCCATTCCAACAAATGGTCTACATCCTCTTATGAACCCTTTCTTCATAGCATCCAAACAGATGAAAAACCTCTTAAATACAGGGTTGCTAGTATGTACAGTCCTCTCAACTTGTAGGCTAGCAATAGTACCCGGGTTTGCACTTCTGACCATCTCTGCATAATGCCTAAGTTTACTGTAGGTCCTAGCACGGTTCCCCTCAACCTGTTCTTTGGCCTTTTTCTTGGCTCTGTACATTTGATACTTTGAAGGTTCAACGCCATAATGACTCATCATAAATTCAGCTATCAATTCATAACTTAGATTTGGATCTGAATTGAGACTCCATTTTCTGAGCAATCTAAGTTGAAGTTGCATTTGAATTAGTAGCTTGCTTTGAACATGAATGGGTCCCCTCATACACCTTTATCTCAAAGGAAACATCATCGCGGTTAGTACTTGCATGCAAATACCACGGGCAACCATGTGCAGCACACATTGCAGTTATCCTATTCCTCTCGTTCCTAGTCTTGACAATCTCAAACCCCTCTTGGATAACACAATCTCTAAGCACCTCCCTAAATGCATCCACATTAGCAAACAACAACCCCCTTTCTAAAGTTATCTTCCCTATATTGCTTTCATCATTATATATCTTTCCTACATATGCTCTGTCTAAGTAATGTGTTTGTCCCTCAAAGTCAGAACCATAATTTACTCCCTCAATGGCATCAGTGTCAACTTCAGGCCAATCTTCTACATCACTATCTTTCTCTGTTATAATAAAGCTATCTAACTCATTCTGCCCTACACTAACACTTTCATCATCAGAGAAGTTAAAAGACTCATCGCTATTGAGTGCTTCCTCAACATCTTCAATATTCATATTATCAACAGAGTCTTCTACTAATGGTGCAAGAACCGGGATCAATGTTTCAACATATAAATGAGGCATTGTAATATCTGCTTCAAGGTTTTCTTTTAACCATTGAATCACATCAGCATTAGCTTCAATCAACATCCTTGTCACGTTTGGGATTCCATGCGTATTCTGACTTCGCAATCCACCCTCAACCCAGCAAATACCTCACTTTGAAGATCCATGAAACAATACGTGTCTGCATCGTGCTCGTCAGTGAGGAAGAATCCACCTTCCCAGTGAAAAACAATGCTGAACTTCGTCTTACCCTCCTCCATACCCTAAACCACAAAAAACAGAGCATCTCAGAAAAGAATCGCAGCTTGGTCGCATAGGAAAACAGAGGAAATCAAAGGAAAAAAGGTATAATAGGTTTCGATTTAGGGAAATCACTCACCAAAGGGCTTGATCGTAGCTTCTAATCTTCGTCGCTGTCGCGTAGAAGATTTGCTCTGTGTGTCTCACTTTTCAGAACAAGCTTCTATGTCTCCCTACGTTCCTTCGCACGAAAGTAAACAATCTTAACTAGGGCTTGGTTAGGTTTTTCATTCTCTGTGAAACCAATATTAACCATGGTTGGAGACAACAATTTGAGTTAACCACTGTTACACTCAAAGGGGTGGGTTGCAATTTCAACATTAGTTTGGGGCTAGGTGCTATTTCATCATACCTCAGGGGTAAATGCTTTTTACCCTAAAAATTAATATATTTCATAGACATGATCAAGATTCAAAATTTTATTAGCGTTTTTAAAAGACATAATTATCTATCAATTATACTGATTTTTATACGACACCAATTAAGAAAGGAAAATAAACACATTATTATTATAAGGGGTTAGTTATAATTTATCCTAATTCACCCATAAAATATTATAATTTATTTCATGTATTTTGTTCAGGTGTGATTTACTTTACTATCTTTATTTTAAAATATTTTATTTGTCTCTGTATTTTTCAAAGTGTTCAGTTTAATACAAAATCACCTCTAATAATTTTAACAAAATAATAATAATATGAATAAAAACATAATTAGTAAGTATAGTTTTATATAACCCATTTTTTTAAAGTAACGGTAAAAAATGGTTCCTTTGTGAACGATGTTTGGGTCTGGAATTTTCAATAGAGGTGTAATATGCTGTTTCAATGAGAGCAGGACCTTTTGCTGCAATTCCAGGACTTGGTGCAGCCATTTCAATTGCACTGTCATTTTTTAGATATGTGAGTTTGGAATCTGGATTCATCTAAGGCTTTTACGGTGAATTCTGTCTATTTTTTCCTACACTCCTTCTTCTGCTCAGAACAAGTGCTTTAGTCCAACCTAATTGACGCCCTTCGGCATGTTTGGAATTAGGAATGACAATCAGACCTAGATTCATAGGGTACCGACATAAATTATTCATAAGTTAGTGATTCTCCCAATCAACAAAAATTTCATTTTTTAGGTTAAGCATAAATAAAAGCTTTATATATCACCATATGTGTTGATGAATTTAGATTTTATTTTAAAATTTTGATTTTAGTCATCACATTCCTTATAGTAGGTGCATTAGGGAGGATGGGATTAGCACCATCTCTATTGGAAGTGGCACCATCCTTTTTATATGTAAGAATCATAAATTTATATACTAAAAAGCATGGTCCCACTCCCAATAAGGATGGTGCTAATCCCATCCCCCGTGCATTAGGGTTGAGCGTGGGTCATAATGGGCCTGACATGTGTTATCTTCGCCTAATCCAGAGTCTATATTGTACCATGTAAGTCGTCTTGTGTCCCATCTGATAATCGGAATGATAGATGGGTTGTGCCACGTCATACCTATGACGATATGTGATTGCGGGCCAGGTTATCATAAATCTGATCCATAACACACAGGATTTCCAAATATCTCTCCACCAGGAGGAGCAATTTCTCCACACATTCAGCTGGATTTTAACCTTTAAAAATGGTATATTCCCATACCTTGAAGTCAGGATTTTGCACCAGAGGTTGTCATATATTCCGTTAATATTCTCCATCTCCATTTTAGCTAATAAACCTGCATTAAACAATTCTAAGTCCCTAATACCCAAATCTCCCATAATTTTTGGTAAGAAAATCTTTTCCCACCCCACCCAATGAATACTTCTACCTTCTCTTGTTCCTTCCCACGAGAATTTCCTCATAATTTTATTAATAGAAATCAACACAGAGTTTGGAATTTTAAAAAAAGAGAGAAAGAAAATAGGGAGAGATAATAAAATCGATTTTAAGAGAGTAATTCTGCTTCGAGAAGATAAAAATCTGCACCTCCCACAAGATAGTTTACCAAGGTATTTTTCAATTACAGGAGTCCAAATACCGGGAGATCTAGAATTTCCACCCAAAGGAATACCAAGAAATGGGAAAGGTAAAGAGCCAAAACAACAATTAAGAAAATGTGCCAATGAAGCTAATAAATCATTAGGAATGTTCAACCCCACCAATCTACTTTTAAAAACATTAACTTTTAACCCAGAAATTAATTCAAAACATCTAAGAATTGATTTAATTGTCAATACATTTTTTCAAGAAGCCTCCCCTATGAAAACAGTATCATCTACAAATTGCAAATGAGAAACCTCTATATTTTCCCTCCCAACAAAGACACCTGAATACAGACCTAAAGCAGAAGTCATTTTCATCATCCCTCCTAACCCTTTAGCCACTACTAAGAACAGAAAAGGGGCCATTGGGTCCCCTTGCCTTAGACCTCTCTCCATAGGAAATTCCTGAGTAGGAGACCCATTAACAAGTACTTAAATGAGGCTGATTGAAGACAATTTTTCAGCCACCCTTGCCTTAAACCTATACTTATTGATGGTTAAATTAAAGTATAATTCTAATTTATAATATTGTTACTTTTTTTTTTCGATTCTTACAATGAAAAATCCTTCGTTTTAATTCATACATATGTGTTTTAGTTTTTTCTATTTGACAATGATATGCGCACACCACTATTTACACCAAACTCATTAATAATCAAATTTATCTCATTATTATGTGAGCCCGCCCGTCCTTTTCCTTCTTTTTCTCTTCAAAAAAAACACACTCTAAACTAGTTGTACATGGGTTGGGAATGAATAGTGCTGTGAAATTTTTTATTTTCTTTTCTATTTGATTTTTTTTTCATAGGAAAGTAGTACAATTAGGGATCGAATCCCGTACCCACATACGCATGTTCCTATGCGCTCACCAACTGAATTACATAATTGGGACTTTTCTATTTGATTTTAATTCCTATATTTAATAATATTTTTCATTTTAGTCCATTAATATGAATGAATGTATAGTCGGGTTTTCTACCAGAATAATGTAAGTTTTATTTTTATTTACTTAAAAAATATAGAAAATTAACTATTTTTCAAAGTAGATAACCTTTGATCAAAATCTCAAATTTGGTCAAAGCCTCAAACTCAGTTTGAGTTTATTTGATGATGTGGCATAATCTAAAATTGCTTTATACCCATTATTTTTAAAATTTTCCAAAAATGAGTTCTAGTTCTCTGGGTAGAAGTAGTTCTCTCAAGAGTCCAACCATGAATAATAGAGATATTATTAGACATTACAACATATATAAAAAGATAAAAAATATATTTCGAAAATGCAAGCCCATGAAAATGGTACTACTCGTTAATCCAGAAAAGCTAGAACGTGCAAGGCATGACAAAGCAGAAATACTTTCCACTGAAGTTTGGTAAACTTAGCATCAAAAAGAAAGTTGATGGCAACATGATACAAGAGGATTTAGGAGCCCTTCTCTTAGGAATTTATGGATTACATGGAGAACACATGGGAGCTAAGGTTTTAGTCACCTTAATAGACACAAGGTTTGGTAATGACCTTACAAAAGCAATCATAGGAACAATAGAAGTAGACATGCATGTAAATCATGAATTAGTCTATATGATTCCTAAAAATTATAGGGTATCATTATCTGATTTTTGTAATCACGTAATGATCACGATAAAAACCAAAGGCTATGAAAGCATGACAGTTGGAGAAGTGAATTTAATTCTCATCAAAGCTGTAACAGCAGGACTAAGCAACTATGCTGGCCCAAATTTTAAAGTCCAAACAGATCACATAGCTGAATTCCTAGGACCTAAAGGGATAAGAGCTATACCAGGAAAAGATTTTGATCCAAATCTTCTTTATCAAGAAGATTCGACAATATCTATACCTAAAACAGAAACCACAAAAGTTCCGACTAAAGCAGTATCTTATATGAGGCGAAATAGTTTGAGTATTAGATTCCGTGACTATGAATCTCGGCCTCAAATAGAATAGATTGAAAGAATCTCAACAATTTATAAAAGTTCGGGTGTTACAGTTAGCTTGACGATGAAATGATCTGGGTAGATGGAGAAGAGGTTGAAATGTCAGAGGAGAAGCTGTACGTGGGAGAGTAGGTGAAGAGGGAATTTTTCTAATGTTTGTTATTTTTGCAGGAATCCTTAAAAGGCCTATTCCAGCTATTGGTGTGTATTTATTCCAGATATGCGGATAATACAGAAAGAGGTTTGGTGTTAAATGATATTGGCTCTATAGTCCTTCCTCTTGAACTTGTTCCTCTCTATCATGAAGTTATATTGCTGGTGTTTATGTGAAAACTAGCTGTCCTTTTGGGAATACGTAAATTGGAGGTGCTTCCTTGTGTGTTTAAAGTCTGGAGCTCTGTTCAGAATGTATAAGCTTGGCTCTGGTGTCTTGGTTCTGTTACTGCTGGGCTTTTCTACATTGAATTCATTTACTACTTGGGTGATATTTAGTTCTCGGTGTTACATAGTTCTAGTTTGTGTCTGATAGTGTCCCATATTCATGGTTTTGGACCTTTGAAAAATGGCTCCTACTATGAGATGCAGTTCTGGACGTGTTAAAGGAACACTAGGTGGTAGACAGTGCTCCGATTTTTTGATTTGCTGAATAAGTTGCTGTAGTGTTATGAGCATAATTTTTTGTGGTGTTTTTCTGAGCAGAATGTTTTACTACTATGGGTTTTATTTTGACCTTTGCCGCTAGTTTTCAGTTGTTGCGTTCATGTTTGCTGATTTCTTGTTATCATCTTTTATGTACTCTAGCACTTTCTTGTGCTTTTCCTATTATATTAATACATATATTTGTTTTGCTGATAAAAAAAATAATAGTTTTTATAGAAAAAATTTGGGATCAAAATGACGTGCTCGAGATTATCAAACTTCATTGCTGGTCAATGGTTAAGGGTAACTATTAAAGGCTTCAACTACTCTTTTTTTTTGTTATTAGGGTCATATCCTTTGTTTTGTTTAAATTGAGTTCCGGTCGAAGGTTTTAGGGTGAGTGGGCAGCACTTCATGCGTTTCGCAATTGTTGCTCTATTTTGATTATTCAATTGATTTGTGTGGTTGGGTATTTGGTAGGAGATGCTTTTGCATTTTTTATGTGAGGTTTCTGGGTTTATGTCCTTGTCTGGATAACAACTATTTTTTTAATCTTTTGAGTAGTGCTGGTACTCATTAATAAATTAGCTTATTCATAAAAAAAAATAACGATGCTAATGATAGAAACAATAAATTGAAGCCCACGGTAATCAACACCTAATTTAAGGGTCTTGCTAACAAATTCCCTTAAGGCACTTGTTAATGTTACTATTATTAGAAAATCAATTATATGTGCACATTCTTCCGTCTCTCAGGAATATAAAAAGCTACACTTTCTAACAACAATTTATCACATTTTACTCCTTAAAAAGTGCCCTTAAGACACTTGTTAGCATTTTCCAGTCTAAAATTGTATCGATATATTTGGCATGTTGCAGGGCTGGATATTCAACAAGGCAACTAAGGCTATAGAGACCCCAATTTTATAAGGCCATCAATTTTATTTTTTTTAATAGTAGTATTATTGATATAAATTTTGTTTTAAAAAAATAATATTTGAGATAGAGCCCAATATTTTTATAAGGTCCATATCTTATAATTTTTTATAACTTTCTTTCCTATTTTTTATACTACTTAAAAGTTCACAGCCTATAAAATTTCAAATGAAAAGTCACTCAATAGTGATTCAGTAAATTTTCTTAAATTGCTAAGCACATGAATCTGTGATTTATTAACTAATTAAGTTGTTAGTTGTTACATTAATGCAATTTATTTTTATTTGACAAAGAAAACTCTCTATTCTCTCTCTTTCTCTCTAATCTCTATCCTCACCTTTTCGACTTTCTCATTCTCTTTGCCTATTCTCTCTCTTCTGGTCTTCCTCATTCTCTCTCTTCCTAATTTTTTCTACTCTCACACTTCAGAGCTCTTTTCTTTTTTGCATTATATACATAATACATTCAAGCAATTTATACACTACAGTGCTATACGCATCTCAATTCTCAAATTCTCAATAGGTTTGACCATTCACTATTTTATTCATTTGCTTTGCTTTTTAAATTTTTTAAGCAATCGATTGAATTAAAATTGAATGATTATTTACAAATTATAATTGTTACATCTCATTTTTTTTATTGTTTATCATTGTAGGTACAAGCAAAGTAATTATCACTACAGTTTGAATTTTGCATACCCGTAAGTGTGACCATGCATAGCCATAGCTTAAAGATTCACATATATAATCTTTCACTTTCCAGGTTTTATTGTTTCATTATTATCTTCTTTTATTTTTAAAAGTTATTTTGCTTGTTATTTTTATTTTGGCCTATCAGTAAAATATGTTAAATAGAAAGTATGTATCTGGTTTTGAAAAGTTGAAAAAAATAGAAGAATTGAAAAATTGATTCAATCTCAACAAGGTGCTCTCCATAAATTTGTTACTATTCATAAAAAGGATGATACCACTAGTTCGACAGATACAATTATGGAAGAAAATCCTCCTTTAGAAATTCTAAATAATATTAATATAGTAGAGAAAAATATTGATAATGAAAACATTCAAGAGGTAGAAAATCTTAAGAATATCAATAGTCCTAATCCTAGTCAAGATGGGATAATGAAATTTTAGGAGAAGATAATTTAGAAACAAATAAGGAGCTCAATAGTACATCAAATGAAGTTTCCAAAAATATTTAAGATCCAGGACAATGGGAAAATATTGATGAAAACTTTAGAGAATTAATAGTTGGAAATGGTCCAATTAGATATAACTACATATAGTATCCAAAAGATGAAAATAATAGATATTTTTCTTCATTTTACTACCAAAAGGTAATGCCAAATGGAGAAAAATATGATCGAAGATGGCTAGTTTATTCAAAGGATTTAGATAAAGTGTATTGTTTTTGTTGTAAGTTGTTTTGCTCAAATAGTAGTGTTTGTATTGCTAATCAATTAGTTAATGAAGGTAGTAGAGATTGGAAAAATATTGGTTCCAAGCTTAAAAGTCACGAAAAAAGTTATGAACATGTAACTAATATGAATAAATGGATTGAATTAGAAGCAATATTGAGAAAGGAAAATACAATTGATAAGGAGATCCAAGAACAAATTAATAAGGAGAAGGAACATTGGAAGAAGGTTTTGGTAAGGATTATAGCTATAATTAAATATCTTTCTAAAAATAATTTAGTTTTTCGTGGGGCAAATGAAAAAAACATACCAAAAAGGCAATGGGAACTTTTTGAGTTTGATTGAGATGTTAGCGGGATTTGATCAAGTTATGCAAGATCATGTTAAGCGTATAAATAATGGTAAACTTCATAATTATTACTTGAGTAAGACTATACAAAATGAACTTGTAGAATTGTTAGCTTCTAAAATAAAAAATATTATACTAAAAAAAGTTAAAGATGCAAAATATTTTTCTATCATTCTTGATTGTACTCCGGATGTAAGCCATCAAGAGCAAATGACTCTTATTTTGAGATGTGTTGATACTTTGAGTTGTCCGGTCAAAATAGAAGAATACTTTTTAGAGTTTTTACATGTGAATGACATAACAAGAAGAGGTCTTTTTGAGGAGCTTACTCGTGTGCTAAAAAAATATGACCTTGATATTAATGATATAAGGGGGCAAGGGTATGATAACGGGTCTAATATGAAATGTAAAAATCAAGGAGTACAAAAGAGATTGCTAGACATAAATCCAAGAGCATATTATACTCCTTGCGGTTGTCATAATTTGAATTTAGTTCTAGGCGATATGGCCAATTCATGTACTAGAGCGGTTTCTTTTTTTGGAGTTTTGCAACGCATTTATTCTTTGTTTGCTTCTTCCACCAAACGGTAGAAAATCTTACAAGAAAATGTATCTAAGTTTTTAGTTAAATCACTATCTCAAACAAGATGGAAATGTAGAATCAAAAGTGTTAAAGCCAGAGTTTCAAGCAACAAAAATAAGGGATGCACTTATTCAATTATCGAAAACTAGTGAAGATTCTAAGATAAAGAGTGAAGCCATATGTTTAGCAACTTATGAGATGGAGAATTTTGAATTTTTATTGGGAATGAATATTTGGTATGATATACTTTTTGTTGTTAATTGTGTGAGTAAGATCATGCAATCTAAAGATATGCATATAGATGTTGCTATAGATCACTTAAGAGGCCTTATAACTTATTTAAAAAATTATAGGAAAAATGGTTTTGCATCTGCATTAGAATCCACCAAAGAAATGACTATTGATATGGGTATAGAGCCCAAGTTCAATGAAAAATGTAAGATTTATAGGAAAAAACATTTTGATGACATTTTTAGTGATGAGATAGCTCATTCTGCTAAAGATTCTTTTCGCATTGATTATTTTTTGTATATATTAGATCAGTCTATTTCTTTTATTGAGAGTCGATTTGAACAATTTTTAAAATATGAAAACATGTTTGGTTTTTTATTTGATTCAAATAAATTTAAAACTATTGGAGAAGATGATTTGAAAAAATATTGTATTAATCTTGAAAAGATTTTGAGTTTTGAGGACCATTCTAATATTGATGGTCTTGATTTGTTTTCAGAATTAAAATTATTGAAAGAAATTCTAACAAATGAAATTAACACACCATTAAAAATATTAAAATATGTAAAAAATTAGGTTCTTTTCCAAATACATACATTGCTTATAGGATACTATTAATATTACCTG
Organism: Cyamopsis tetragonoloba; assembly: GCA_037177725.1. Taxonomy (NCBI): domain Eukaryota; kingdom Viridiplantae; phylum Streptophyta; class Magnoliopsida; order Fabales; family Fabaceae; genus Cyamopsis; species Cyamopsis tetragonoloba. The sequence continues at coordinate 35,870,695 of CM074121.1, read as the reverse complement.
TAACTATCGCAACTGCTGAAAGAAGCTTTTCAAAATTAAAATTAATTAAATCATATTTGAGATCAACTATGCTACAAGATACATTGAATGGATTAGCTATATTATCTATTGAGAGTAAGATGTTAGAATTACTTAATTATAAAACTTTAATAAATAACTTCGCTGCTCAAAAAGCTAGAAAAATAACATAAAAATTATTAGTCTATATTAAAATAGACCCCTATCTTAATTTCGCCTAAGGCCCCGAAATTCCTAGATACGGCCGTGGCATGTGTTCCACTCTGTGAATTGAGGAAAGGACAATATTAATACTACAATGAAAATTATGAAAACCCATATTAAAATTGGTAGGCAGTCAAAGAAGAAAGCTTCAACAAAAAAAAGATAAAACCGTAACTTAGGTCCTAGCAAAAATGTAAGACATTGAAAAAAAGTGTGTAAGGATCAATTTAAAAACTATGGCATTCTATTTTGTTAACTTCAATCTCATATGATTCAAATAAGAGCATCAAACCTTAACATATTTTTTATGGTGTGCAAAAGATAACCTTAATCACATGTATTGAAGGTATTATATTGAAACATTGAAGGTGACAATTAAGTGTGTTTTTGGATGGAGTAATCATAAATTTCAATGAATTTCATATTACATGCAATTCAATTACTTCAATTTATATCCTATCATTTGTTAATTTATTTGTTTGGATAAAGTAATTATTTTTTTTTTCATTTTGAAAATTATTTGTTTGGATCATTGAAGTGATTCAATTTCTAATTTAAAATTATCTTTTGAACCCTCTCGCCTTAGAAAAAGACCCTCTGACCTTAAAAACACCCTCTGACCAAAAAAGAGAATCAAGCCCAAAAAAATATGAAGGAGAGTGTTGAACGGTGTCCATGACGTTTGGGGCTAGGGTTACTGTGTCTTGATTTGTTTGGCCATTGGACACAATGCCATTGTTGCCTTCGCGATACCAACACCGTGACCGAGCCATTGTGGCGGCGTAGAGGGGCTCAACGATACTGTCCCTCTGGCATTTCAATTCGGAGGCATTATTTTCCAGAGTGACAACGTTGATGAACATAACATCCACATATCAACGCTCATCATCTCCAACTTGGATGAAAAATTGTTCGAATCCATGGCACGTGCGTGGAACAACCAGACAACAAAAATGAAGCATTGAAGCAACAAACAAAGAAAAAACATAAATGAAGTTGCTGGAGAGAACATGTTGAATCCGAGAGAGAAGAAAGAGAAGGCGATACTCCAAATTCTCGCTATTTAGTAGTCATTTTATATTCCTTCAATTTCTCTTAATACGTTCTTGTTGTGAAGCTTTGGTTGATGAGTTTAGAAAACATAGTTTGGAAGCTTTTATTATATTTTTACAATTTGATCCCTATATATTTTTTTCAATTTGTTCACTACACGTTAAACTTTTTTTAAGTTAGCCTCTCAATTTACGAGGTTATAACGGCAGTCAACAATATAGATCTACTAAAAAATATTTTCTCGTATAGGAACTAAATTAAAAAAAATTTATGTATCAAGACAACATTTAAAAAATTATGACATGTATAAGGACTAAAATTATATTTAAAAAACAAAAACCAAAAATGCAAGACATCTATAAAATTATGAAATTATTTTGAAAATTCTTTAAATTTTATATTACTTATAGCTTATGAAATCACTTATTTATTATTTTTTAGTGATTCATCTATACAAATATAACAAAATAAACAAATATAATTATAAATAACATAAACTCAAATATAGAAATCTAACTCATAATTTCATAACATAAATTCGTAAGTCATAATATCACCATAAATCACAAAATTAAAAACATAGTTCTTAAAATATGCCACTGTTAAATCTCAAAATATGCCACTATTAGTAATATGCTAGGCTACATACACTGATAGGCATACCCATTAGGCCATGATTTCACATAAGTCTCAAGTCATTTAAAATATATCAATAAGATTATAACTAACAACAGCTACATATCAACATATACCAAGCACTGAGTTGAGGCACAACTCTATTAAAATTAGGTTTGGGACATTTAGTTTTAGGTTTTGCTATATTGATTATTAAACCACATGTTTACATTTAAATTTTATATATATCAAATATAGTTTTAAATTTTGATCGGTTTGATTTGGATTGGATTGAGTTTAGAAATGCAAATCCGAGATCCGAACCAAACCACCTCGGTTTCATTGGGTTGGATACATTATTGATTCAGATTGGTTTAGATTGGGTCAAAATAGTGTTTAGATTAGTTCGGATTAGTCGTGTTATCGGATTGCCCCAACCCAAAACCCACCCCTAATTAAAACAAGTTTTTAAGCTTATTTCATAAGCATTACGATACATAAGTATGAAACTTGATTTCAAAATTAAATAATGGATGCATGCATCTTCAACAGATGCACTGTGCTCTTTCTACTCGTTGATAATTTTTAGAATTATAGGAACATGTTAAACATCTAGCCATAGTATGCTATATACAAGTTGATGTATAATTATTAGGAGATTTGGATTTGTAATATTGGAAAAATGTTAGGTACGTAAGTAGTTCTTCTATAACCATATTGATAGCTCACACAGAAGATTAATTTAGGGGGTGTAAAAAGTAAAAACAAATAAGTTTGATGTGGATTTTCAGTAAGTAAAACAAGTACTTCGTCCAAAAAACGAAAAATAACAGAAGTACGGAACACAAAAAATAAGGCACAAAATTGAAAAAAAAGTGAAGTGGAAGCCTCTTCGTTTTATCAGAACCTGGTTTCGATCCAGGACCTGGGGGTTATGGGTCCACCACGCTTCCGCTGCGCCGATGGTTGATTACTTCAGTGAATATAATTATACATAGATAATACAATTTCCGCAAAACGTCCTCTTTAGCCCATTCCGATGGTTCAGAATCGCAGTCATAAATTCCAGTTAGAGCAAGAGCAACCTATTCCCATAAACCTGAAATTGTATAAAATAAAATTCAAAAGTTAAAGTGGAAAAATGATGTTGTGGTAATAAACGTTTTCATAAAAATATAAATTTAAAATTATGGTGATGTGAAATATTAAAATACTTATTAAGATCTAATAAATAGACCTTCTATAATGTAATAAATTACTATAAGAAGTAGTACCTCGAGCTCCAAATGTAAGCAGCTTAGCACCCATTTCTTTAAGTACCAAATATAAACAAAAACTAATTATTTTACTTTATTTAAAATGAAAATTTCTGAAATACCCCAACATTAACTCTTTTTTATTATAATACATCATTTAATTTTATTCCAGGTTTGATTGTAAAAACAGACATGTCACAACACAAAATTTGAGACACAGCACAGAACAAAATGAAAGATTTTTGTTACTCACTATCCTAGAGGACAAGAAGTTATTCCATGGTACAAGATGGTTAAATACAAAAACACCCTCACTCACATCCATTATCTCATAAAACTTTAACTACATCTCCCCACTCCCACACTTAGACAAGGTAGTTACTATAATAATTTTTTTTTTATTTCATGCAACATACAACACTAAACTAGCTCATATATATATATATATCTATATATATATATAATTTAATAATATTTTTTAGTGAAAAATAATAAAACATCTAAAAATATATCAAATTATTTGAGAAATCTAATTTTATATATAATTTTTTTAAATATAATATTATAACAGTTTCAAAATTTTACAATATTGATTGTCAATTTTTTATCTAAAATAAATATTTTAAAGTGTAAAGGATATTATAGTAAAATTGACTTTATATTTCTTGTATTATACTTTAATTATCAAACAACAGACAATACAAGTAGTTGTGCTGTAACTTATTAAATTGTCATGTACTATACTTCTTGTACTATACTTGTCCATGCATCAAACGCACCCTAAGAGAATTGGATTTTATATTTTGTTGTTTTTAACCATGTTTTTAAAATAAATATCACAAAGGATAGTTTAGGAAAAACAAATTTTGTTTTATGAAATTAAATGATGTTGACTAATATTTTTAATAAATGTGAATTAGTTAATTTTTGCTTATATTTTAGAATTAAAGGAAGTACTTAATAAATAATTCTTTAATTTTTAAAGGTATAAATATTGTCAATCCCATATGACTAATTTTTCACATTCCCATAACACATATTTAATAATATTTTCTCAATTAATCAAGTGATGAATTTGAATTTTATTTAAAAAATTCTCATAATTAATTAAGAGTGTATAAATGATGTGTTTCACATTGAAAACTGAATATTTTTTAATTAAAATATCTAAACTTAACAAATTAATTTTAAAATAATTAAAGATTTGATTAAAGAAAAATTAATTAAATAACAGAAATCAATTTTAATAAATAAAATATAATGATAATTACGAAGAGTTAATTTAAAAAGGTTAGGATTCAGTTCTCCATGTTAGATTACGAGTACCGACGATAGACTTTCTATTAAAAAAGTTAGTTTTAAGAGTCAATTATCCTAATTTAAATTATTATCTTTCAAAAATACAATAATATACCTAATCTATTTAGCTCTTAACTATCGTGGTAACTGACTTATATTAGATCCATTAAGCTCTGTGATAATTAAAAATAATAAAAACTCCAAAAAGATTAATACTACTTTCATGTTTTAATCTTTAAATTTAATTTTAGATTTTCTGACACCGGGTTCACCTCTTAATTCTTCCCTAAATCAATGAATTGCAATAATCGAGCTCAAAATCATCTCAAGCACACTAGAAATTAAATTAAACCAACAAAATATAATTGAAAGAGTAAAAATCAATAAATTGTTGTACCAATGGGTTACTAAGGGTGTGTTTGGGTACACTACTCAATTAAGTATTGTCGCAATCGGGATCGCGGCGGGGACGGCGATAAATTGCATAACGGAGTCGCCACCGAGATTTATTAAAGAAAACCTCGGAAAAACTTAAAAAGAAGGTCTTTGAAACCATGAATGAGTTCGGGAGTCGATTACGTGTAGGGAAGGTATTAGCACCCTACGACGTCCGCTAAGTAAGCGGTTACCTTCTAATTAATTGTGCAAAGATTTGTTAATTTTAAAAATATTTAATATCACTCAAAAAAAATTACACTTATTTATTAACAAGAGGAAAAAAAATATTTTTTTATTTATTTAGGCTTGACGGGTTTTGTTCCCGCTCCTACGTATCCGAGGAATCAAAGCCACGTAGTTCTTACGGTTTTTTTTATGGAAATGGTTGATTTTGGAAAGGGGCGGGTTCAAGTCAGCACTTGACTGCTCTGAAGGAAGCAATTGCAACTCAGACAGATTTTAAGAGAAATATATATTTCTTTTTTCTTTAAAAAAAAAGAGTAAGGTTTAGAGAAGATTAATTAAAAAAACAATTGGGTTTAAATTAGCATGAGATTACTCAGTAAACTCAAACTTGACAATTTGACTTTGAAGGAAGCATTTGCAACTCAGTCAGATCAAGAATCGTCGTTTATATATTTTTTGAAAGTAACAATAATAATAGTAATAAAAAAAATAAAGAAATAAAAATCAGGCTGAAGTTAGCACAAGGCGTAAACCTAATTGGACTCCAAAGGAAGCACCAGCAACTCAGTCGGGTCCAAAATTAATAAGTTACTTAAAAAATATTTTATTTTTGAATTAATAGAAATTATAAAAAATGGAATGAAGATGAAGTTGATTGTTTAATTACTTAATTGAAGAAAATGAAGGAAGAAGGAAGAAGGAGTGGATTTGGGAGAATTTTGGATAGAAATTGGAAACATTAAAACAAATTAAAATAAAAAAGAAAGTGAGGGTTCTGTTTGTGCATGAGTATTGTTTCTTTTTAATGAATTTTTTTTATTTTCACCTACTCCTTTTTCTTTTTTAATTTAAATTGAGATATTATTATCATATTACGGGTGTAGGATTTAGGATGTTAGAAAAACATTTTTCTTCTTAAAAAAGATGATGCTAATTAATGAAAAGAAAAAGAAAGATGAAGCAGACTAAGGGAAGAGAGAGTGTGTGTGCAGTTTTTTTTTATTATTATTTATATATTTAATTTAGTCAAATAATTTTTTTAACAGGAAGCATAATGAACATAAACAATAAGTTAGAAGAAAAATTTATTTATGGTGATAACAAAATCATACCTGTGAAGTTTGCTTAATTGTGATCTTGTTTGTTCTCCACCGTTGAATGAAACAGAATTCCTCCTTTGCACTCTTAAAAAAATAAATTTCCCAAATACTTAATTTCTCTCTGTGCTCTTTTTTACGTAAAAAAAAATCTCTCCCTCTTCTGAGTGAAGATAAGAGTTTTTATAGAAAGAATTTGAGCCTTATCTCTAATCAACAGAAATCGACCCATGTCTCCACTACTCCTCCTAATTTGTTGGCATTTTTAATTTGCAGAGGAATAACTGTACTTCCACTCCTTGTTTTGTTTCCTTCTTTTTTTTCTTTTCTTTTTTTTTTTTTTAAAAAAAAAAATTACTTGACTATGTCAAGTAACAATAATTATAATAATAATTATTATTTTTGTTATTTGCTACGACAACTACATCACGTTTTCTTTCTCTCTTTTTTTTTTTTTATTATTATTAATAACTAGTCAATTAATTGACTAACAATCATTATTATATTATTAGTAGAATTAAATTTAGTATTCACAATAATTATCCTAACTATTAACAAAATTAATATTATTGGGATTAGGATAAAATTGGGTATTCACAATTGTCCCTCTTTACTAATTTCTTACCCAAATAATATGAATAACAATGTTACTCATATTATTATTAGGTAAGGAATGAGTAAAGACGTGAATCAATTTTATCCTAAGCCTTAGCTGAGGTACCAGAAATTCTAAGCAAGGCACCAGGCTGGAGTTGAAACTGCGAAAGGTGTTAGGCTGATTCTTGGTTTGCGGAGGGTGCCAGGCTGATTCTGGGCTTAAAGATGCAGAAGGTGTAGAGACCTGCTAGAATGCAGAAGGCAAAGGGACCTTTGGTTGCAGAAGGTGCGGGAACCTTGAAATGTAGGCTCAAGGAGCTTAGGATGCAAAAGGCGGGGGACCTTTGGTTGGATAAGGCGCATGATCCTTTAATTGTAGAAGGCGCATGATCCTTTAATTGTAGAAGGCTCGGGGACCGTAGGATGCGGAAAGCTCGGGGACCTTAGATTGTAAAAGGTTCGGGGACCTTAGGATGCAGAAGGCTCGGGGACCTTAGGATGCAAACAGCTTGGGGACCTTAGGATGCAAAAGGCTCGGGGACCTTAGGATGCAGAAGGCTCGGGGACCTTAAGATGTGGAAGGCTCGGGGACCTTAAATGAAGATGACGCGGGGACCCTAGGATGCTAAAGGCGCATTGACCTTAAATTGTGCAAGGCTCGGGGACCATAGGATGCAGAAGGCTTGGGGACCTTAGATGAAGAGGGCGCGGGGACCCTAAATGAAGAGGGTGCAAAGACCTTAAATTGTGCAAGGCTCGGGGACCTTAAGATGCAGAAGGCTCGGGAACCTTAGTCGAAAAGGGCGCGGGGCCCCTAAATGAAGAGGGTGCAAGGACCCTAGGATGTAGAAGGCTCGAGGACCTTAGATATTAAAAGGCTCAGGGACCTTAGGATGCAATAGGCTTGGGGACCTTAGATGAAGAGGGCGCGGGGACCCTAAATTGTGCAAGGCTCAGGGACCTTAGGTTGTAAAAGGCTCAGGGACCTTAGGATGCAATAGGCTCGAGGACCTTAGATGAAGAGGGCGCAGGGACCCTAAATGAAGAGGGAAGGCTCGGGGACCTTAGATATTAAAAGGCTCAGGGACCTTAGGATGCAATAGGCTCGGGGACCTTAGATGAAGAGGGCGCAGGGACCCTAAATGAAGAGGGAAGGCTCAGGGACCTTAGGTTGTAAAAGGCTCAGGGACCTTAGGATGCAATAGGCTCGGGGACCTTAGATGAAGAGGGCGCGGGGACCCTAAATGAAGAGGGAAGGCTTGGGGACCTTAGGATGCAAGAGGCTCGGGGACCTTAGGATGTAGGAGGCTCGGGGACCTTAGAGTGTAGAACAGATAGCAAGTGAGGGACGTAAAAACACATTGACTGCAAAAATAAGGTTCGGGGGGCCTACTCGAGTGATGCAAATCAACGCTTATTAGCATGGTGCTTCATGTAAGATGTATGTAATGCAAGAGATGCATGAATGATATAAGTAATTTATGTAAGATGCAGAGTGCATAGATCTCGAATTTGATTCAAATCTTCTATATAACTTAAGACCCTTAATCCTTACGGTACCACATGCCCGATATTTATAGATGAGCGGGAAGGTTGGGACCATCTTATTGATGATCATATGGTGCTTTAAAGTGTCAATGTCACGGTTCTAAGACCTTAATTATTGCCCGACAAGGTTTAGAGAATAATTGCCCCAGTTGATAGCTTATATGCCCATTGCCCCAGCATAATCAGTTGCCCCAGTTTTAAGGCCGAGACGATATCTACTTGTGTTATTGAGATTTCCCCTAGTTTGAATTGCTAACTCTTCCTAGGCTAAGATTGTCATTTGACATTTGCAATGCATGAAAAGAAAAGACAGTAATTGCTCATTCCATAAATTTTTGATAGAAACATGGGATCATGGGAACTTTTCAAACTTTGATTTAAGCCCAGTATTAAAACCTCTCAATTCTCAAAAGATTGCCCCAGTATTATGAGATTTAAGTCAATGAACTCACGACTTTGGTGTCCTCCCAAATCAACATTTTATTGAATTTCTCGTTGTCAAATGTTTGTCATATTCTCTTTCTCTTTGCAAAACAACAAATTAATCCTATGATCATGCCATTGAAATTAAAGTTACGGCAACAAGATTTAGCAAGAATTCACAGGAATCAGTCTTATTGCCCCAATTATTATTTAATTTCCCTTTTAATGGAATCACACGTGTGATCCCAGCAAACTAAGATTCAACAAGGTCTTTTAAAGCTTGTAACGTGGCCAAGGCTGGTGGTTAAAGAAAAAAGGAATAAGGCTCAAAATTTTTTTATCAAACCCCATCCTCCTTCCTCTAATTCTTCTTTCATTCCTACTTCGACAAAACTTACATCTCATTCAAGCTATCCAAAGGATTTTGAAGGTTGTAATGGGGCTAAGGGTAAAAGAGTTGGGCTACGAAGAAAGGATATAAAGGCACAAAGATTATGTTGAGGCATGAAGAGAATTTTGCTTTTGAGGGTTTGTGGTTTTGAATCCAACATTGGAAGAGTTAGGTTTTTTTTTTTTTTAATGATCAAGCTTACACTTTTTGGGTCCCTTGATCTTTTTTTTCTTTACTTTTTAGGCTTCAATAACACTTTTGTTTTGTATATGAATCAAGAACCACACCTTTTACTTTTGAATTCTTCATGACTCGAGCATTATTTATTTGTGGGAGTATGAAAGATTTTCTCTCTCTCTCTTGTTTTTTCAGGCCCAAAGGGGTTAGCAATAAATAATTTATCTAGGTAAAAGAAATGAAATAATCCTTTTGATGCTTGAATGATTTGTAAATTTTGTTGAAATGCTACCCATCCCCAAGGTTAAATTATAATTTATGGGTCAAAGAATGAAAAATCGCTACTTCTAGGCTCAACGGGGTGACTAGGGATTAAACTCCTTTGTTTGGAAAACCAAAGAATGCCTCATATCATTATCAGAGTTTGCTTCGAGAATATTTATAGGTAGGGTCTTGTATTTACCTCATCTTCCATCAAAATTCTTGCAATGACGCCAAAATAACTTTTTAATGATCATTTTATTAACTTTACATTTGTCAACGAGAAAGTACGAACAAACGCAATTTTAGAGGAAAAACAAAATTCATGTGGCCATTGTCTTTAACATATACGGAAGACTTTTGAAAATTGAGAAAAAAAATACGCCGTAGGACAAAACACGATTAACTTTAAATTTATTTGAATGAGCAATCACATGTAAATAGGAATAGCATTAACCAAATGTTAGAAATGAGTCCATACAAAAGACACCCTAAAGCCTTGGACAGAGCAATAGGAGTTGCTTTACACAATTATTTTGAAGACTAAAAACAATAAAAACATAAGGACATCATAGCCTAGGTGACACAAGCAACATCAAACTCCTTCCCTTTGGACCCACCATTGATGTTCACTAATTTCCAGATGGTCCCTCATGATGGGGAAGCGGGTTACTCCCGACATTGGGACTTTCTTCCTTGAAGGTTAACCACTTAGCATCAACCAAATCTTGTACCTTATGTTTTAACCCATAACAGTTCTCAGTAGAGTGCCCTATTGCCCCGGCATGGTATTCACACCTTGCATTTGCATCGTATCCTTTCGGGTATGGAGGTTGGACTGGGTTTAATGGGACAGGTACTATCAGAGAGTTGCTGATCACTTTCTTGAATAACTCAGTATAGGACACAGGAATAAGATCAAAAACTCGTTTTTTCTCATTGTATTGCCGCTTTTGGGTTTGGATGGAGTTAGGACTTTGGGTAGGGGATTGTGTTGGCTGAATTTCTATGGTTGGATGGATTTGTGTTTGGATCATAGGTGGGGTGGAAAGCATTACTTGAGGATATGATGGTTGATATTGAATGTGAGATGCATGAGCAAGGTATGGATAAGGCATCTGATATTGAAAAGTAGGGTATTCTTGGATACAAGTTTTCCATTGGTTTCTTTGATCTGCTGTCACATTATGGGTCTCCCCCTCTTTCTTTTTGTTGTTTCCAAACTTCTTGGCCTCACCATCACTAATAGCTACAGCGATTTTTCCGCTCTTCATTCCGGCTTCAATTCTCTCTCCTATGATCACGATATCTGAGAAGTTTGATGATGTGCTTCCGATCATCCTGTCATAGTATGGTGCTCTAAGAGTATCAATAAATAGTGATGCCAATTCCTTTTCAAACAATGGAGGCTCCACCTAAGCTGCTAACTCTCGCCACCTCTGGGCATACTCCTTAAAAGTCTCTAAGTCTCTCTTTGACATGGACTGTAACTCTATTCTGTCAGGAGTCAAATCAATGTTGTACTTGTACTGTTTTAAAAAGGCATCGGCTAAGTCTTTCCAGCTGTAGATTTGAGTACGCTCAAGATGCATGTACCAACTCAAGGCTGCCCCATCCAGACTATCTTGAAATACGTGGATCAGAAGCGGGTCATTTCGTGCATGTGATGCCATTTTTCTACAGTACATGGTAAGATGCGATTTCGGACAACTAGTACCCTTGTACTTGTGAAACTCAGGTGCTTTGAATTTTGGAGGGATAACCACGTCAGGAACTAAGCAAAGATCTACAGCTGCTCCAATGCCGTAATTATTTCCCTCGACAACCCGTAGTCTCTCCTCAAGACTTTGTAACTTTTCTTTGGATTGAATCCCTTCCAATTCCCTATGCATTTGGTGGGAACTCAAGATCAACGGGTTCCCTGGGGTGCCCAGGTTGTTGGGTTGAGGCTGTGAAGCGCTTAGTTGGTTTACTGCGGTTGTTCCTGGGTTATTATTTTGCGGAGGGTGATTCTCAATAAAGCCAAGGAGGGGATTAGGATCAACAATCGAATTATCTCGTGGCTGGGCTGGGGAGGATTGTACAATTTGTGAATCCTGAGCTGTCGGAGGTGTGTAACCAGGTGGGAGACCATAGGGCGGCCACTGAACTTCGGATGACTCAACATGAATCTGCTGGGGCACTTGCATAGTCAAAGGTATTGGTCCCATTTGTACTGGATTAAAGCCCAATTGATAACTCGGGCCATATACTGGCCCCTGAGGGGTACCCTCTGGTTCTTTCCGTCCGAGAGCATCCAACTTTTCTAGAATTTCTGACATCTGGATTTTCATTTCATCGATATTGTTTCTCATTTCTACATTATGTTTTTCTAGCTCATCCATGACTCTTGTCTGGGCGCGTGTCCGGTAAGGACGTCGGGGTAACACTTTGTTTATTATTTTTAGAAACTGTGATGAGAAAGAGGTTAGCGTAGTCACATGAATGCAATGCATGACATATATGTATGTGGATATGAATATACATATACCTTTTTTGCCGGTATGTATTAGTGAACATATTATTATATATGATGAAAAGGGAAGGGTATGCCCCTTATGTCCTGTTTTGGTAAGTTCTTACGGCAAGATATTTCTAAAGTCAAGACCTTATTATCGGGAGGCCACTATTCCTTTATTAGTGCAAGTTTTAAGGGCGGATCTAACTCCTAAAAGGTTCCCAGATTGGCCTTACAATACGATAAGGTCACAGTTCATGCATAGTCATAAGTAGGGATGACCCTCTCAGTATGACCATGTGTCACCGTTACAATCTGAGCGGAGACTAAACGACTGCCAAATGAGCACGAGGCCCCTCAGTGACATCCGCCTAGCCCCCTCCTAATCCTAGGGTTGCACGGGCTCGGGTATAGAGTCCAAAATGTGTGTGAGGATAACGTAGGATGTGCCAGAGCATACTACCATTTTCCTATCATACAACTAACCTACAAAACAAACCAGACATGTACAAGAATTCTCTATCCTATGGATCATCACACATATAGTATTATATAGTATCACCCGTAGATATAAACTACACATATATATACATACAAGAGAAAAGAAACACATAAACAAATAAAAAGAGGAGTGAAATAAATATTTTAAACGCTAACAAAAAAATTGCACAATTAATTAAATTGGGCTTGACTCTCAGAAAGTCCCCAGTGGAGTCGCCATCTGTCGCAACCGGGGTCGCGGCGGGGACGACGATAAATTGAACAACGGAGTCGCCACCGAGATTTATTAAAGAAAACCTCGAAAAAACTTAAAAAGAAGGTCTTTGAAACCATGAATGAGTTCGGGAGTCGATTACGTGTAGGGAAGGTATTAGCACCCTACGACGTCCGCTAAGTAAGCGGTTACCTTCTAATTAATTGTGCAAAGATTTGTTAATTTTAAAAATATTTAATATCACTCAAAAAAAATTAAACCCGCTCCTACGTATCCTCAGCTCGGGGAGGAATCAAAGCCACGTAGTTCTTACGGTTTTTTTTTTTATGGAAATGGTTGATTTCGGAAAGGGGCGGGTTCAAGTCAGCACTTGACTGCTCAGTGAACCCAAAATCTGAAGGAAGCAATTGCAACTCAGACAGATTTTAAGAGAAATATATATTTCTTTTTTCTTAAAAAAAAAAAGAGTAAGGTTTAGAGAAGATTAATTAAAAAAACAATTGGGTTTAAATTAGCATGAGACTACTCAGTAAACCCAAACTTGACAATTTGACTCTGAAGGAAGCATTCACAACTCAGTCAGATCAAGATTCGTCGTTTATATATTTTTTGAAAGTAACAATAATAATAGTAATAAAAAAAGTAAAGAAATAAAAATCAGGCTTAAGTTAGCACAAGGCTACTCAGTAAACCTAATTGGACTCCAAAGGAAGCACCAGCAACTCAGTCGGGTCCAAAATTAACAAGTTACTTAAAAAATATTTTATTTTTGAATTAATAGAAGTTATACAAAATGGAATGAAGATGAAGTTGATTGTTTAATTACTTAATTGAAGAAAATGAAGGAAGAAGGAAGAAGGAGTGGATTTGGCAGAATTTTGGAAAGAAATTGGAAACATTAAAAAAAATTAAAATAAAAAAGAAAGTGAGGGTTCTGTTTGTGCATGAGTGCTGTTTCTTTTTAATGAATTTTTTTTATTTTCACCTACTCCTTTTTCTTTTTTAATTTAAATTGAGATATTATTATCATATTACGGGTGTAGGATTTAGGATGTTAGAAAAACATTTTTCTTGTTAAAAAAGATGATGCTAATTAATGAAAAGAAAAAGAAAGATGAAGGAGACTAAGAGAGAGTGTGTGTGCAGTTTTTTTTTTTATTATTTATATATTTAATTTAGTCAAATAATTTTTTTAACAGGAAGCATAATGAACATAAACAATAAGTTAGAAGAAAAATTTATTTATGGTGATAACAAAATCATACCTGTGAAGTTTGCTTAATTGTGATCTTGTTTGTTCTCCACCGTTGAATGAAACAGAATTCCTCCTTTGCACTCTTAAAAAAAATAAATTTCCCAAATACTTAATTTCTCTCTGTGCTCTTTTTTACGTAAAAAAAATCTCTCCCTCTTCTGGGTGAATAGAAAGAATTTGAGCCTTATCTCTAATCAACAGAAATTGACCCATGTCTCCACTACTCCTCCTAATTTGTTGGCATTTTTAATTTGCAGAGGAATACCTGTACTTCCACTCCTTGTTCTGTTTCCTTCTTTTTTTCTTTTTTTTTTTAAAAAAATTACTTGACTATGTCAAGTAACAATAATTATAATAATAATTATTATTTTTGTTATTTGCTACGACAACTACATCACGTTTTCTTTCTCTCTTTTTTTTTTATTATTATTATTAATAACTAGTCAATTAATTGACTAACAATCATTATTATATTATTAGTAGAATTAAATTTAGTATTCACACTAATTATCCTAACTATTAACAAAATTAATATTATTGGGATTAGGATAAAATTGGGTATTCACAAGTATTTATGCAATAAGCTTTTTTCAAATTATAGTTTTTTTTTAAAAAAAAATTATAAAACTTACTTGAATAAGCTAAAAACAGCTTATTTTAATAAGCTACTTCAAGAAGCTTATGAAAATAGCTTATTAAAATAAGCTGAAAAAAACTTATATGAACTTATAAGCTATTTTCATAAGCTGCGCATAAGCCCTTCCAAACAGGGCCTAAATCATAAACTAAAAGTTCTACTCGAAATATTTAAGAAACTAGCCAAAGCAATTCTCAAAATACTAGAGAATGTAAACTCAGAGTAGAAGAAGAGTGATAGAGAAATTTAATGGGAATTTTTGAAAATAAACTCTAATCAATTGAACCAAGGAAGGGAACGTAAAATATATACAGAGATAAGCCAAACAAGACATTGGGCTTGTAGAGACCAAAAATAAAGATGGGCTTAGTCTATACAAAAACAGCCCAATACTAAAAACAATCAATCAGAAACTATATGATTTAATACTCCCCGACAAACTGAGGAGTAAATGTTGTTAACTCCCAGTTTGGAGAGATTTTTCTGAAAAGGAGTAGGTTCCAATGCCTTGGTAAAAATATCAGCTAACTGTTGTTGGGTTGGAACAGAAAACAGAGAAAGTAAACCATTTTGAAGCTTTTCACGCATAACGTGACAGTCCATTTCTATGTGTTTTGTGCGCTCATGGAAGACGGCATTTCTAGGAATATGGATAGCGGAAGCATTGTCACAATCTAAAGAAGCAGGTTGAGATAGAGTAATATCAAAATCAGAAAGTAAGTTTGTGAGCCATTGGACTTCATAGGTTGTGAAGCAAGGGTGCGGTATTCAGCTTCACTGGAGGAACGCGAGACAGTGCACTGCTTTTTGCACTTCCAGGAGACAAGAGAGGTACCCAAGAAAATGCAATAGCCAGTAACAGATCTGCGGGTTTCTTTATAGGAGGCCCAATCTGAATCACTATATGCAGATAAATGAAGCTTGGAGTCTTTTGAATAGAACAGCCTTGGTCCAGTATTGTTCTTGAGATAGCGTAGGATGCGAAGAGCTGCGTGGTAGTGTTTTTTTTCTAGGTTTGTGGAGGTACTGGCTTAATTGCTGGACAGAGTACTGGATGACTGGTCTTGTAGTGGTCAGATAAAGGAGCCTCCCAATGATTCTGCGATAGCCTGCTACATCATCATAAAAGCCATCAATCAAAGCATCCTTGAGAACCCCTTTTGCCATTTGTGTAAGGGCAGATTTAGCTGCAAGAAAACCAGCGGACTCAATTAGATCAAGGGCATATTTACGTTGAGAAATTGAAATTCCAAGATGAGATCTTGCAATTTCAAGTCCCAAAAAGTATTTTAAATTGCCTAAGTTTTTAATTTTAAACTTGTTATCCAACATAGTTTTCACAGTCTCAATCTCATTGGTATTGTTTCCTGCAACAATCAAATCATCCACATAGACCAAAATAACAGTGATAGAAGAACCAACAATTTTAGTAAACAGAGAATGGTCATGATGTGATTGAGTAAAGTCAAGAGAGATGAGAAAGGAAGACAATTTCGCATACCACATTCTACTAGCCTGCTTTAAACCATATAAAGACTTATTTAGTTTACAAACAAGACTAGGATCATTAACAGTTAAACCTTGAGGGACATGCATATAAACATCTTCATATAAATCACCATGAAGGAAATCGTTATTTATATCAAGTTGGTGTAAATTCCAATTTTTAATGGCAGCAATGGAGAATAACAGACGAATAGTGGTTAACTTGGCATCGAGGGCAAAAGTATCAAAATAATCAATGCCCTCAAGCTGTTTATAGCCTTTGGCTACAAGACGGGCCTTATGACGCTCAATCTCACCATTAGATTTGTGTTTCACTTTGTAAACCCATTTAGGTCCAATGGCATGCTTGCCCTTAGGAAGGGGAACTAAGTCCCAAGTGTTATTAAGAGAGAGAGCAGCAAGTTCATCATTCATAGCTTTCACCCAATGAGCATGTTTACAAGCACTTTTAAAAGTCTTAGGTTCATCATGCAAACTAATGGAAAGACTAAAACAAGCAAAAGGTTTTGACAAGTTGTTGTAACTAATATATGAGGAGATGGGAAATCTTATAGAAGAATTAACATAAACTAGTTTACCTTGTAGAAGATAACAGTGATAGTCTAAAAGATGACTCATAGCAGACTTAATCTGAGAGGACTTACGCTATTCCCTTAATACAGGAGATCTTACCAAATCATCATTGACAATGTCGTCGATTTCAGAAGGTTCTAAGTCTAAATCATCAAGTCCAGAATCAAAATGCATAGCATCCTGAAGTTGCAAAGGAAATTCGTTAGTAGCAGAATTATGAAATGTCTCCTCATCCTGAACAGGAAGGGAGGTTACTGTAGGACGTAACTTGTCCATGAGAGGTGGGTCATCAAACCAAAAACCAGGGGATTCAGAAGTAGGTTGAGGGTGCAGATCAGTGTCAACATGAGCAGGTTGAACTGATTTGAAAGGGAAGATTTTCTCATAGAAAACAACATTTCGTGAAACAGAAACAGCACGAGTTTTCAAATTCAAAACGATGAATCCCTTAGTTCCATTTTGAAAACAAAGAAAAACATATTTAACAGCACGAGTATCAAGTTTATTTCTATTTTGAGATAGAGTACTGTTGAAACACAAGCAACCAAAGACCTTTAAATTCATCAAAGTAGGGGGTTGTTTGAAAAGAGTCTCAAAAGGACTAAGGTTGTTTAAAACAGGGCTAGGAAGACGATTTATGAGATGAACAACATGTGTGACAACAAAACACCAGTAAGATTTAGAGATATTGGAATGAAATAAAAGGCATCGAGTAGCATTTAAAATGTGACGATGTTTCCTCTCAACAACACTATTCTGTTGAGGGGTCTCGACACAAGTCAGCAAAAAAATCATTCACACAGAACTCAACACCATTATCAGTTCGTATAGATTTAACAGTAGTATGAAATTGATTTTCAACATATGCAAGAAAGTTTCTAATGAGCAAACATGTTTCAGATTTGTTTTTCATTAAATGAATCCATGTATGCCGTGAATGATCATCAACAATGATCAAGAAATACTTATGAGAATGAATGCAATCAACATGTATGGCCCCCAAATGTCCATGTGAAGGAGATCAAAACAGCAGGGTGATTTATTATTTTCATTAGGGAAAGGGAGTTTATATTGTTTACCAAGATGACATGAGTCACAAACAGAATCAGGTAAGCATTTAACATAAGGAAATTGTAAAGATATAGTGCACATGACAGAACTAGATGGGTGTCCTAAACGAGTATGCCAAACATCAGAGTTATTAAGAGCAGAAATCAAAGGGGCAGAAGAAGTAACAGGAAAGGCAGAACTAAGATCTTCAAGAATGTAGAGCCTTTTGTGAGCTTTAGCAAGCCCAATCATCCTCTGGGAAACTTTTTCCTAAATAACATAGTAAGAATCATCAATGGTGAACATAACATTCAAGTAAGAAGCAGTTTTATGAACGGTCAAAATGTTAAACTTGAAATCAGGTATTAGCAAAACATCATCAAGAATTAAATCATTAGAAAAATTAACCTGGCCACAGAATTTAGCAAAGGTAACTTCACCATTAGGTAAATTTATGCGTATGGTAGGGATGTCATGATATGATGTAAAAAAATGTACAGAATTACAGATATGATCGGTGGCGCCTGAATCTATAATCCAAGTGTGTAATTGTAGGTTAATACCTGTGTTAGTGGTGTGTGAGTTGGAAGGTTGTGTAGGAACATGAGGTGTGTGCGAAAATTGGTTAATGCTGTGTTTAGAATCAGTAGGCTTAACCTTCTGTATCATTTCAAGAAGCTTGTTATATTCATCTTTAGAGATATTCAGAGACTTAGTTTGTTTAGCATCATTAGCGGACACGAAACCCTAGCAAAGAGGGCTCGCGCGGGGGGCTTGGAACAAATCGCAACCACTAGGGCTTACTGATACCATAATGGGAATTTTGGAAAATAAACTCTAATCAATTGAACCAAGGAAGGGAACGTAAGATATATACAGAGATAAGCCAAACAAGACATTGGGCTTGTAGAGACCAAAAAGTTTCCTATTTTTAGCTCCAAGAAATCTCTTCAAAATTCAAACCTTCCTAAAAGTTAAAATTGGCTAGACTTCCATGGTCGCGGCAAGTTTCACGGGCGAGTCACGTAATTTTTTGGAATGCTTTCTTCTCTTCCTTTGACTCCCAAATTCTCCAAATCTTCTCATTAATCGCTGCCTATAAAGAAAACACAAAAAACTTATAGTATACGTGCTAGTATGAAAAACTATGAAAATGCAAATGCAAATTCCTAAGAGCTAAGTTACAATCACCACATAAGCGTCCGTTTGGATTGGCGTCTCGTGCTAGTATACGTGCGTTTCTTACCGTCAAACGTGAGTCTTTTGCGTGGTTGGTCTGTTTGGCAACAAACCCAGATTCGCGTTTAGCCTCAAAGATGCGCGTTCAAACATGAGAATCTAGACGCTACTACAGATAGCTTCTGGATCCACTCTGATGCGCGTTTATGGCAAGAGACTTGCAATATTCCCCTTTTGCCCCGTAGTATTTCTTCTTCTCCAAAAATTACTAGTTGTTTTTCTCTTCATAGAATATAGATGCAGTTGTTTTCGTGAAAGATCTCGTCCCTTCATCATCACCGATCACCATAGCTTCTTCAATGTTGAGTGTTCCATCTTTGATTTGATGAAAACTCATCATTGTGATGTGTGGGTTACTGTTCCAAATCACAATCCAGAAGCTTCTGTCACGATAATGGTTGTTTATTAACTTGGACATTGGGCTGCTTTATTTGGGTCTTATGAAAAAAAAACATAGGAGACGTTCTAATTAAAAAAATTGTGGTACGAGTTTTAGTTTTCACAAAATAAAAATTATCTATATAATATTTATTATTTGCATTTATTTAATTAAGTGTTTAACAAAGTTAAGTATAAAAACATTAATGTCCTTTTTGGTAATTGTATATTGTCAAAGGCAATTATAACAGAAAGTATCCAAACACTATTTTTGGTTAAAATCACGTTTTAATGTATGATATCCAAACAAAAAACACGTTATTTTAAACTCATGTTGACTTAAAATCAATTCTACAAAATCACGTTTTTTCATACTCAATTTTACAAACGCCAATCCAAACACACACTAAGTCCTCAACAAATTCACTGGTAGAGTCCATCAAACAAAACATCACAAACAATTTAAAATGACATAACTCATCAAATTTTACTGTACAAATTCCCAAATACAATGTCTAGCAATCAATTCAAAATAGATAAGAGTGAATAGTAAACTTAATTAGAATTTCTCATCATGCAAAACTAAACTCCCTAAGCTTATTGGATCACTCCCTCCCAAACTCTCAAAGTGTATCGGGTAAAGGACAATTTCGCTTAAATTACCTTGTGAGAATGCACTACCATAAGCTTGATAAAGAACCAAATCTCCACTAGGTGTTTATATGCATGCAAGAATCAAAAGGTCTTTTAATTGGTTGTAACATGGCCAAGGCAATAATGTAAGGTGGGATAAAAGAAAGAAAATGAATCTTCAAAGGGCTATATCAATATTTCAAGTAAATCAAAAACCCTCATTTTGGTGATGATGAAGCAACTGACATTTAAATCATTCAAATCAATCATGCACACAATTTTCACTTTTCTTTTCTTTTCACCCTTGTTTTTGGGATCACAACAAATTCAACAATATTCTCCATATCCCTTTCTTTTACATATTTATTTTTTACCTCATTTTCTTTTCACACATTCTTTTGGAGTTCACCTTTAAACTTTGATTTTTTTCAGTTGCTCCACTCGCTCTTTTGTACGGGCATTCAATATTGTGCAAACAAAATTGAGTGCCAATAAACATTGAATATGCTCAAAGTGGGCAACTAATAATATAATGTCCGAAAAAAATTTAACGACCAAAAAGAATACCTAAGTACCTTAATCATTTTCAAGCATGAATAAAATCACAAAGGTAGCCTCAAAATGGTTCAGAAGCAAGTTCTAGAGCACAAAAGTCCCAAGGAAATACATCACTCAAGAAAGAAAATTAAGAGCAAAGTAATCATGTGAATATCTCCTTTTAGGCTCAAAATCTCACTTTTTCTAGCTTAAGGCATAGGAAAGGATAACTAAGCATGAATATTTGCTAATTATCAGCCACATAAAGTTCTAACCCATTTCAAATAGTTGCCTTAATCACACAAAGAAAATTTTCAAGTGGATTCAGCAAGCCAAGTCAAACCAATCATCAAACAATTTCATTCAATGCCTCCTACCATGGTTTAAGATGCAAAAGATCAAAGAATCATGGTAATGAAGTACTAAAAAAATGAATGAGATATATAAATGCAATGAAAATGCAATGCATACTCATCCCCAAGCTTATCCAAAACATTGTCCCCAATGTGGAAAATAACACAGAGAGGGGAGTAAAGGAATGACTCACAAGATCATTTACATCATTGAGGAGACTGATCATGTAAAAGGATCGAATAATGTATCTATCAAATCAACTGATGATCCCCACGAGATTCATGACTCATAGCATCTTGCTTTTCCTGCATTTCCATTACTTTGATACTCAAGTCCTGAATAGAACGTTGTAGGCTTGCAAAATCAAAAGTTGATTGAGGCGGTGGAGAATGAACTGCAGTAGAAGAAGTGTCGGCGTCATCATGAGGTGCTTCTCAGTGAAGTTTCATGGCTAAAGGCTACATGTATATACCTACATCATTAAAAAAATAATCCACTTATTCCTATCTTGAATAATGGTTAAGTGAATACAAGTAAGAGGATTAGTGATATTATGACCACTAAATGATAAATATCTTCCACTTTAACTGATTTTATCATTTAACAGTTCAATTAAATCCACTCTAGCAGGTGGGAGTGGCATAAATCCACTCTGCATGTGTATACCTTGATTGAATTGATTGCTTTTGTTGGACTCAAGTACTTTGCTTGAGGACAAGCAAGGTTCTAAGTTTGGGGGATTTGATAAGTGCTATGTTTGGTGGATTTGATAAGTGCTATGTACATGTGAAATATGTCATAAATCTAAGCATTTTTTTTAATGTAAAATCATGTTTTAAGGAAGAAAAACCCCTCAAATTTAGAATAATTGCACTTATAAATTTTTTTGTTGTATAGATTAGAAATTATATGAATTTTGATCCTTTAATATGTGTTTTTGAAGGTAAGATGGATTAAGAAGAAGAGCAAAAAGGAAGAGTTGAAGAAAATGGCTAAGTCTTTGAGTGGGAAAAAGGAAGAAATTGACTGCAGCGAAAATAGGTCAGAATTTAGGAAAAACTAACACAAATTCGTTGCAGCGAAAAGGATTTTGCTGTAGCGAAACTGCCATGGCTTGGAGATGTCGCTGCAGCGAAAGGGAATTTGCTGTAGCAAAATATGCTCTGTTTTGGGAGTTTTTGCTGCCTTGAACTTGCTACAGCGAAAAGCAATTCATTGTAGTGAAAATGCCTTTCTTAAGTCTGAAGTACTCTTGTTCGCTGCAGCAAAAGGAGTTCGCTACGGTGAAACTCTACTTATTCTAGGAACTATTTAAAGGTGTTTTGACACGAAATTTAGGATCTTTTGCCATTTTCTTGAGTTTTAGAGAGAGAAGTTAGAGAGAGTGAGTAGAGGAACTTGAGGAATCAGCTTCTTTCATGTTCTATTTCGATTTCTCAATCACATATCGTTGTCTTATCGTCATGAGCAGCTAAACGTCTCTAGGTTGGGATTGAAATGTAATCTTCTACTCTGTTTTATTCTTTATGATTTAGTGTAATATAGATATTATTTTTATTATTGATTCTAGTAATTTCATTCCATTCTTAATGCTTAAGTCTATCTGATCAATGGATTTATGATGTTCATTCTGAGTTTTATTGGAAAGTAGAATTTAGAATTTGAAATGAATAAGATTAATCATTATGTTGTTAGTCTAGGAATGGGTGATAACATTTTGATTGTATAAAATGCTTGTACTTCATGCTGGATGAGTCTTTAAATATCTGATGGATCGATATTTATAGATGTCATCTTAGGATTTTATATTTAAAGAATCGTCATAATTGAATTTAGTGCTTTGCCTCCGAACCTGTAATAACATAACCTATATCACTGAACTAAAGGAATACAAAGAGAATGAATGATGAAGGTTCAATCCCAACGTTTTCTAAAATCTAGTTAAAAGATCCTTTTATTAGTTTTTCTTTACTATTACTTGTTTTTATATGCTTTAATGGATCAAATCAATCAACTTCTTTGTAAATATACTCAATTTAATTATATTTTTGGAATTAACAAAGCTTGAGTTGCCCCCTAAGGACAATATCTCGGTATTCACCGATTTTGTTACTTGTAAATGATACGGTCCACTTGCCGTTTACGTGAAAATAACCAACAAGTTTTTGGCGCCGTTGTCATGGAGCAACGTGCGATTGTGTTAATTTTGAAATATAGTTAATTGAGTAGTTGTAATTAGCTTTGATTTTTGTATAGTTATTTAAATTTACTACTTGTTGCTAACCTTTGCTGTAGTTTCTTCTTATTTATGAATACAAGAGGAAAAGCCATTGAAGATTAGTTGTTATACAGTCCAGATCCAAAAAGATTGGCTATAGAGAACATGAAAAAGTTGAAAGAAGAAACCAAGAAGCAAAGAAATCAACAAGGAGATACTTCTACTTCATCCTCACAAATAGAAATGGAAAATGCAGGGAATGGTGTAAATGGTAATGGTAATGGCAGTGGTGGAAGGACAGTCGATAATGGTGATGAACGTCCAAGGAGGAGAACACTTGGAGATTATGCTCAAAATCAGGGTCCAAGAATTCATGCCAGCATAGTGATGTCATTAGAAGCTAGAGCAATTGAGATTAACCCGACCGTTTTGAATTATTTGAATGCTCACTTGTTTGCAAAAGAAGATCATGAAGATCCCTACAACCATCTGGATGATTTCTACGCTTTCATTTGAACTTTGGGTCTTCAAGAGGGAGAAAAAGAAGCTGCATATATGAAGCTCTTTCCATTTTCTTTGGTTGAGGAAGCAAATGATAGGCTCAAATCTCATCCTAATCGAAGTATGACAAGCTGGAATGATCTTGAAAGAAAGTTCTTGATCAGATTCTTTCCTCCAACAAAATTCATCAGTAAGAAGATTGGCATTACTACATTCCGACAAGGCACAAATGAGTCTTTGTATGAGGCTTTGGAGAGATTTAAGGCATTGTTGAGAAAATTCCCAAACCATAACATTTCTGTAGAAGAACTGCTTAATATCTTTTGTAATAGTTTAAGGCCTAGTGTGAAAATGATCTTAGATGCAACTGCTATAGAGTCAATGATGCCACATGCTTGGGAATCAAGTTTATAGCAGTCCCTCTATCGACTAGAACCCTTCTGGTGTCTTTTCCTTCAGCCCTGGCTTTGATGAACAAGGTCTTCAAGTGTGATTTCATAACATTTCACAATTTGGCTGGCAAAATACTGCAGCATTGTCATTATTGAATGACAATTCATCATGTATTCGGACAATGCCTTCATCATCATAAAAAAAATCATCCTCATCTGACTATGCAGGGAGGGAGAAGTATGAAGGGAGTATAGAAACCATATTACAGGTAGCATCCATATCATCATTAGGGAATCCAAACTCAAACCTTGAACTCTAGATATCCTCTTCATATAGCACGATTTCCTTCCCTTTGCCACTAGAAATATCTATCTTGTTTGGCGCAGCTGCTGATGAAGCCTCTCATTCTTGGTTGTTGATACCTTTCTGATTGGGCTTCTGAGCAGATTTTTGGTTAGGTCTCCAGTAGCCCTTTTCTTTCCACCTCTTCAGAAAATGCTTTGCCTGAGAATATCCCTTTTGACCTGAAGGCTCCCCTTTATGAGGGACATGATGAAACTTCTCCTTCTGAACAGAGCCTCTAGCAAATTACCCTTGTTTCTGACTATGGTCATGCCTTCTCCAAGGACTATCCATTAGGACATCCAATTTGGCATTCTCTTCCTTGTATCTATGTTCCACATCTTGATAGTGTTTGATAGAAAACCTATTGATGTATCTTTTGAACTCAGATCTCTCATATTGTTTTGCAGCCTCTTCATCATAAAAGATAGTACAATGAGGACAATGAGAAACATGATTTCCCTCTCTTTTCTTTCTTCTGAGGAAACTAATAAGAGGTTCCCTTATCTGAGGATAAATTAACTTTTGATATTTGTCATACTAATCCAATTTATAATTGACATCAGTTGGTATATTGGCCTTGGAGATGTTCACCATATTTATTTCAAAGGTGATGAGCTACTCCACATAGTTAGCCTCCTGGGGCAGTGGATTAGAGTCTACTTTCATAGTGGATTTTTTCTCTTCAAACTTCAATCTGCCATCCTTGATGGCTTATTGAATCAGATCCCTAAAACGAATACAATTGTTAGTAATATGACCTATTTTGTTGTGAATTTTACAATATTTTTGGCCTTTTAGTTTATCATGGGTCAAAAATTTATGATCCTCAGAAAGAATAGTTTTTTTTATCTTTTAATAGCACATAAAAAATTATGTCAGCTTTGGTAATATCAAAACCATAAACATTTTGACTTCAAGTAGCAGTCTTACTTATGTCTTTGTTAACAATAGGACTTAGAGCCTTACACACATAAGGTGGACCAGATTTTAGTTCAGCTATATGAATCTCATTTCCTTCCTCATCAGAAGAGGAGTTTGACTCAAAAGAATAATTCACATCAATATAAGCAACTTTCTCTTTTCTAATCATCTTTTAACTAGACAATTTCTTAGAGCACAGGTTTTCTACTTGCCTGGCTCTATCAGCCAATTGTACTATATCAAGAATGTGATGATTTAAAACTTTCTTTTTGACTTGATAGTCAAGCCCATTGATGGCCATTTTGACTAATACCAACTCTAGGATATGAGTTAAACATCTAGATTTCAATTATTTAAACCTACACACATATTCATCAATGGACTCATGAGACCTTCTATTTATATTTGCTAAATCAATAACAACAATTATAATTTTCCCTCTATAGAAATTTTCATGGAACTATCTTTCCAACTGTACCCGTGATCTGATACTATTAGGGGTTAAGGTCGTAAACCAAGAAAAAGATTCCCTAGTTAAAGAACTTGAGAAATATTTCATTTTCAATATCTCAGAACTAGCCAGATCTCCACATTCAAAAGTAAATCTAGTCACATGTTCCACTATGAATTCTCCTATCTCTCCTAAGAATTTAGTAAACTTAGGTATTTTATAACCTCTAGGTAAATCCATTGCTTGGACTTCCTCATGGAAAAGAAAGGCAAAGAGCATCCTATCAGTAATTCCAATACGAAAACCATGTTTGTTAAGAATATGTTCAACCATTCTTTCTATATTTTGATTTCTGGTCTGGTTTTGGACATTCTAATAAGGATTTTGATTATTCAGAACTTGATTATTTACAGCCATAGGACGTACTATGGGTTGAACTGGGATCTAGGCAAGGCAAGGCCCTTAATTTTGAGTATGAAGTGTGTTCAGAGTTTGAGGAAATGTCTAAACCCTTTGATTTAGTGGATCCTAAAGATTCTGATTAGGATAAGGATTTAAATTCAGATGCCCCCCATTCATATTTTGACCAACTATATTGACATAGGGGTCAATAGAAGGATTAATTGTTTGAATACTCTGTCTTATTTGATTCTGACCAACACTAGGTTGAACAGAAAAGAATGATTTCATGGAGTATTAATCTGATTCTGATTTTGAGTCTGAGTAAGTAATCTTGACTAAGGCACATTATAATTCTGTTCAGAGACCATTGTGACCCTGGAAGTATCATCCATACGACTCATCTGATCAGCCAAACACCCATAGGAATTCCCTGTCCCTTTGATTAGGGGAGTAAATATATTTGTCATGTGTTATGCTATTTTATGATTAGAATCATCTATCTGATGTCTAATAGTTAGATCTGTGTTTTGAGACAGATTGTTTGACACATGCATAGAGTTTGAACTCAAATCCATAGGATTCTGAGTATTAATTATATTATTTGCGTTGTTGTCATATGACACAAAAGCAGTATTATCAGCACTAATTCCCCCATCCAACCCTGTAGCCAATTAGGTCAGAGGACTTGATGAGTTGGTAGTTGTAGTATTTGTATAAATAGGAGAAATGCTAGGGCTTTGAGTATCGTTCCAGCCAAATGGCATCCCATAATGGGGTGTTCTTTCTACATTTTGCACATTAGTAGGAATAGTATAAACATTTATTTGGCTAATCACAATTTCCATTCATGTGTCAGCATTCCTATTATTAGGTTGATTCATGGCCACATCCCCTGAAGAATTGGTTTGATTATCTCCCTATTTAGGATTAGTCACATTTGTGGTATCATTTGCAATATTTATTGCCACAGAAGTCATAATTTCAAATAGATCCTGAGTGCTAAATATCCCACCACTACGTAAGCGCATAGAATAGATATTCTGATAAAAAAAATGACTCTAACTTAACACAATTAGGGGTGGAAGTGGGTCAGGCAGCTTGCAGGGGCCGTGGCCTGGCCTATTGAAAGCCTGACCTGGCTTGGCCTGTTTATTTAAAAGGTCAAGCTTGAGCTTTTTTAACAACCTTTTTAAATAAATAGAACAGACTTGGGCCTTTAAAAAAGCCTGTTAAGCCTGACATGCCGATCTATTTATATATAATAAATATATAATTAAATTATATTTACAATATTATATATAAAATAATAATAATTAATTTTTTTACTATCATTTAAAAAAATTTATGTAGAGTGAATGGAAATTATTAAATCGACATTATGAAACACTTAATTTTTGGGAACATAGTCCACAGGTAAAAAAATTAAAATGGTCTATTTTTTTCCAAATACAAAGTTATATGTTTAATTATTTCTTTAAAATATTTATTCTCAAAATTTGGCCTATTAAAATTTTCTATTAAGTAGGCTTTTAAATAGGCTTTGAGGCCAGGCCAGGCTTAGGCCTTAAAAAATTCCTTATCAGGCTAATAAGCCAGGTTTAGGCCTTTAATTTTAAAACCAGGCCAGGCCTGTTTACGCAAAGCCTAACCTAGCCTGGCCCACTTCCACCCCTAAACACAATATGATTATATAATTTATCAATAAAGTATTTAGTAAAGAGATATGTTTATTATTAATGCAACAATGAATTTATTGATTTTGAAAACACGTCATCAAAGGAAATATGTTGATTTTCAAAATATTATAAGCAATTATAGATGTACAACGCACATTATCATTGAATATGCTTCCAAACAAGTAATAACAATAATAGTAATAATAATAACAACAACAACAACAATAATAATAATAATAATATATAGTAATTGATTAGAGCGGTTACAACAAAGCGAAAAAAAGAAAAGAAAATAATAAAAGTCTTCCAAACACATTCTGCCATGTGTTGTGAGCGATTAATTCTGTATGACTTTCTCTTTATTCAATCATTGAGATTTTCATGTGTAGAAAACTTATCCATTTGTAAGGAATAACTGCTAAGATTCCCACGTGAAGATTATAACTGCTTCCATCCACACTGAACACGTCTTGATTTTGGATTTCTTCCAGATTGATTCTTTGGCATGGCCAAATACTTAGCCAAATTTTTACTTGATACTTTGAATACTCTAATCTATAGTTAGAGACCTTACTGACCAAAATTCTGATGTTCTGACCAGAATGTTAAAATAAGTCCAGATCATCTATAAGTAATCATAAAGCTCTCTGACGTCATATTTATCTCTCCAGAATCAAACTAAATGGAATTTAGAGGCTATAATTTAAATGAACTTCTCTGATTAAGGTCAAAATGATTATGAACAATAGAGCTAATATAATTATGACCCTTTCTTAGTTAGGAAAGCTTCTGATCAGATCAGAAAGAGTTTCTAATGAAATTAATACCTTCCAGAACATAACTCAGCAGCCAATGCATTATAATGCATTTCTTTCTTACCATAAGTACATTCTAGCACTTATTTCATAACTGTTACGGATTGCTTCTAATCAACAGTAAACTCTTCTTAATATTTAGGACTTTGTTCTGATCATTTGTTGCTAATCAAATTTAATGGTGTTAAGGTTCCATCACAAAAAAAATTGGCAATATGAGGAGTAGCCCAACAGGTGTTTAAACCGCACCACGAAGAGTGAGGCAAGCAATGTGGGACTTATTTCAAACACCCCTCCTCCAACAGAGCCTGCTAGAACAAGCAAGCCTGCCGGGCCAGGTGAAGGGTATCAGAGACCCATACAAACTGGGAGCCTGGCGGAATAGGCTAAGCGTTGGGCTTTGGCTCTGATACCATGTTATGGTTTCATCACAAAACCAATTGGCAATATGAGGAGTAGCCCAACAGGTATTTAAACCACACCACGAAGAGTAAGGCAGGCGATGTGGGACTTTTTTCCAACATATTAGAGCAAGAGAGAAAGTGAAAAATATTGTATATTTCTGGTGTGTTTCTTCTGTACAATAAGCTACCTATTTATAGGTGAGAATACAATCAAGTAATGAATAAAATAATCTCAACAAATCAAATCATATCCTATCAAATCCTAACCCTGATCCTATTATATCAAATTCCTAATATTACAAATCAATTACAATATTACATATCAATTACAACATTTCAAAATAAATTTAAATATTTACAATATCAATTTAATATCTCAACATCCCCTCTCAAACTCAAGTGGGTGCAGAAGAGACCAACTTGAGTTTGGAAACTAGGGCCGCAAAATGTTTAGGTGAATGAGACTTGGTGAATAGGTCAACATTGATCAAGAGTTCCGATAGGGAGGAGGCGAATAGTGCCACAAACAAGGTGTTTGCGAGTAAAGTGACAATCAACCCCTATGTGTTTGGTGCGCTCATGGAAGAAATCATTGTGAGCTATTTGAATTGCACTTTGATTATCACAATAAAGATCAGTAGGAGAAGGCTGGGGAGCACCCATATCAGCTAGGAGCCAACGAAGCCAGAGAACCTTAGTAGTGGTATCAGCAAGAGCACGATATTGAGATTCAGTACTAGAGCGGGAAGGCAGAGTTTGTTCCTTACTTCGCCAAGAGATAAGGTAGTCGCCAAGGAGGATACAATAACCAGTAGTGGAACAGCGACGATCGGGATCTCCCGCCCAATCAGCATCAAAATTGGCCTAGAGAACCAAATGAGATCGTGAAGAAAAATAAAGTCCTCGAAATAAAGTGCCTTTGATGTAGCGGATGATCCGAAGTACTGCAGCATAATGAGTGGTGCGTGGAGCGCACATGAATTGACTAACTGTATGAACAACATATGAGATATCTAGGCGGGTTACAGTTAGGTAGATCAGACTTCCCACCAATTGCCGATAGTGATAAGTGTGAATTAGTGATGATTATTTAATAAGAAATTCTCACTTATCATACTAGAAATGTTAAGTTTGTAAATAAATTTCATCCCTAATCTGTACTTTGTGAATTTTCAAGTGGAAATGTACAAATAATTGTTTCTAACTCTTGGAATGTATTTATAGTTATTTTCAAGGTTGGACAACAAGAAGAACATGTGGGAGCATAAATCAAGTCAGCGCTCGAGCGCCACACCATGGCTCGTGCGCTAGAAGCAGATTAACATTGGATTCCCACTGTCAGAATTATGAGCCTGGCGATCGAGTGCCATAGCAGAGCTTGAGCGCTGGGATCAGCTCAGCATTGGATTCTCACTGCCAGAGTTATGAGTTTGGCGCTCGAGCGTCACAAATGGCGCTCAAGCGCCAGATATATTAACCAAGCACTAAAATCCATTAGCCAGCGCTCAAGCGATGAAATTGGCGCTTGAGCGCCAGAGTCCTGCCCAGAATGCTATATATACATCCTTGTTTTGTATAGTGGATATATTGGATTGCAGAGAAATAAACCACTAAGTACATTACTTTAGTCAGAGTTCTAGTACTCTTAGGTTTGATTCTTGAAGTTCATGGCCTTTTTGGTCTAAGCTTTCCACCGGGATTGAATGTAATTACTTTATCTCTTGTTTCTTTCAATTACTAGTTATAATATTATATATGAATTGGAGTTCTTCTTCTGTTCTTCTTTTCTTGGTTTAGCTTGATCACCTTTTCCATGTCTTAGTTTTTCTGCATAGTTGAGAAACTTGTTTATAAATGGATTTCAAGAAAAACTCTCATAAAACCTTCTAGTCTAGAGATAGATGGAAGTTCTTATGAATGCCAAAATACTTTGCTTAATGCAAGACTTAGTTACTAGAGTTTCAAGAGATTGAGCTCTAGATACTAGTGTTTTAGAATCAAGTGACAAAGATATTTGCACTTGTGACATTGAGTATGCATCTTTTTATATATAATATCTAACTTCTATTGAAAGAAAGAAAGTTAAGTAATGAAATTCAATCCAGGTAAATCTTTATCCTATTGGTTTAAAATTTTATCAAGCTTTTATTTTATTACCCATTCACACTTAAATATGTTTTTGACACTCTTTTGACTCAATTCTTAATCAAATAAATTCAGTGTTCCCTGAGGATGATACACGTTTTATCACTATACTTGAAACGAGTTAACCAAGTGAAGCTTTATAAAAAGGTTAACAAATTTCTGGCGCCGTTTCCGGGGATTATGGTAGTTTATTTTTTTTAAGTTTTGAGTTGATTCGTAAAAATTGTGAGTAGTAATTCTTTTTGTAATTATTTGTATATTTGTACCATACTCTCACTATTGTTTCACTATTGTTGTATGCTCACTCGCAGCAAAAGCCAAAGAGATAAGTTACTATATATTCACGAAATCGAGGCATTTTCTAGGCGAAAGTCTGCAATAAAACACCGAGAACAAAAGGAGGGAGAGAGTTCCTCAAATTTCTCTAGTAACTCACACATTCTGCTACTCTTGTCGTTGCTGAGGAAGTTCATAATCCTCCGAGGGTTGTCCTTGGTGACTACGTGATTCCTCAAGGTCCAAGGAATCGGTCCGTTATTGTCTTGTCCCCGACAGCTCAACAAATGGAGATTAAGCCATATTGGTATAATCTCATTCTGACTAATCAGTTCACGGGGAAAGATCATGAGGATCCACATAATTTCTTGGAAACCTTTTATGATCTTGTAGCGACTATGGGCTTGGATGAAGCAAGTGCTGAGGATGCCTATATGAAATTTTTTCATCGCACTTATTGGAGATGCGAAAGAATGGTTCAAGACTCTTCCGAGTCAAAGTTTGAACACATGGAGTAAGGTTAAAGAAGCCTTTTTTATCAAGGTTCTTTCCTCCTTCTAGAATGATCCAAGTGTAATCTAAAATATCTGCTTTTAAGCAGGGGCAAGATGAAGCATTTCATGAGGCTTGGGAAAGGTACCAAAGGTTGTTAAGAAAATGCCCGAATCATGGGTTGACCAATGTTGCAAAGTTGAATATATTTTGTGCAGGATTGAACCATCAATGGACAATCCATCTTACTGCAACTGTTGGACGGTCATTGAAAACCATTGATGTACCTACTGCAATGGACATCACCACTTCTATGGCAGCAAGTGATAGAGTTGATCATCAGCCCAGAAGCCAAGTCTCAAAGCCCAAGGGTGTTCTTGAATTAAATTCTTCTGATACGATTCTGGCACAGAATAAGCTTATGACTCAGCAAATTGAGCTCTTGAGTCAAGCTATTACTCAATTGGTGCCAAAGCCGCAACAAGTTCAAGTAGTGAACCAACAAGCTCAAGTAGGAGCATGTGAATTGTGTGGTGAAGCTCATTGATACACTCAATGTCCGCTTGCCTCTGGTCAAAAAGATGAGGAGTTAAATTTTGTGAATAATCAGTCAAGAGGAAATTTCTTTTCTTCACCCTTCAAATCTAATGTTTCCAATGCTGGAATACAAGGGTGGAAGAATCCTTAAGGACAAAGTCAAACGAACTGGAAAAATTCGACAAATTCATCTAACAGACCGCCACTTGTTCCATTGGTAAAGAGGACCATTAAATTGGAAGACACTTTGGATAAATTTATCCAAGCCTCATTGCTAATCACCAAAAGAATGAGGCTTTCAAGAAAAATACTAAGGCGTCTATCCAGAATCTTGAGAGGCAGGTTGGTCAAATCTCTAAGCAACTGGCAGAGTTTACCACTACTCCTTTCTCCGCTAATACCACCACGAATCCAAAAGAACAATGCAAGTCCATTGTAACAAGGAGTGGTAAGGAGATTGGTAAAGGAATATGGGATCATTTAAATGCACCCGAGGATGAGGAAGGAGGAATTGAAAAAGTAGCCATGAAGGAACTAGAGAAGGAAGTTGAAAGTGAAAGAAGTGAGGAGAAAAATAATGTAAATACTGAAAAAATAAAAAAATCAAAAAGAAAAATGAGGACAAGGAAAAGATGGATGGAGTACCTCAGGTGAAGGAGGTTCCTTATCCTGTGCATCCATCGAAGAAAACGAGGGAAAAGCAATATGCTTGATTTCTGGACATTTTCAAATGGCTTCAAATAAATGTACCATTTATGGAAGCTATGGAGGAAATGCCCACATATGCCAAGTTCATGAAG
Source organism: Cyamopsis tetragonoloba (assembly GCA_037177725.1). NCBI lineage: Eukaryota > Viridiplantae > Streptophyta > Magnoliopsida > Fabales > Fabaceae > Cyamopsis > Cyamopsis tetragonoloba. Next base: position 35,837,382 of record CM074121.1, on the reverse strand, counting down.
GACTTATTGACTAAACAGAGGAAATTCAAAGATGAAACTGTGGAACTAGAAGCCGGGTGTAGTGCTATTATTCAAAAATCTTTGCCTCACAAGACCAAAGATCCAGGTAGTTTTACTAGCCCTGTTACTATTGGTGCTCTTCCTGTGGGGAAGACATTATTGGATCTTGGTGCAAGCATAAATCTCATGTTGTTATCCATGTTAAAACAGATTGGTGATTTGGAAGTGAAACCCACTAGAATTACTCTCCAATTGGCGGATATCATTAAAGTTCCATTATGGTGTAGCGGAGGATGTTCCAGTGAAGGTTGATAAATTTGTTTTTTCGGTTGACTTTGTTATCATGGATATCGAGGAAGATTTGGAGGTGCCTTTGATTCTTGGGTGACCTTTCATGAAAACAGCAAGAGTCATTATTAATCTGGATAATGGTCAACTCAAAGTACGGGTTGAGGATGATGAGGTGAAGTTTGATGTTCTAGAGGCCATGAAACACCCAAAGGAAAAAACAGTCAGCCTTTAGGGTGGATGTCATGGAGGAGACATTTCTATTAGGGAAGCAAGAATTGTACAGTGCAAGCCCTTTAGAAAAAACCTTAGTAAAATCTCATGCGAAGTTATATGACTTGGAGGAAATAGAGATTGAAAAATGTTTGAGGGACCTAGATACTCTTAAAGAGGACCCCATGAAAACATTTGTCCCAAAAGACTTACCAAAGGAGCGAAAGTCAGAAAATAAAAAGTTGGAGTTGAAAGTCTTGCCGTCTCATCTAAAATATGCATTTTTAGATGAAGGGGGAGGCAAGCTAGTTATCATTAACAATTCACTATCTTCTGCTCAAGAGGCACAACTCTTAGAGGTTTTGAAAGCCAATGAAGGGGCAATAGGATGGGCATTGACAGATCTTAAAGGAATACGTGTTTCTTTCTGTATGCACAAAATACATATGGAAAACGATTTCAAACTTGTGGCCCAGCCTCAAAGGCGATTGAACCCAACTATGAAAGAAGTAGTAAGGAAAGAAGTCCTTAAGTTACTTGAAGCTGGTATGATTTATCCCATCTCCGATAATGAATGGGTAAGTCTAGTTCAAGTGGTCCTGAAGAAAGGTGGGATGATGGTTATTGAAAATGAGAAAAATGAATTAATCCCCACAAGGACTTCTTGAGCAGAAAAATGATCTCAAGAATTTAGATGACCGGGTGGCGCATGTGCATTGATTATAGAAAATTAAATCAAGCCACCAGGAAGATCATTTTCCTTTGCCTTTTATGGACCAAATTCTTGAGAGACTGGCTGGCCAGGCATATTATTGCTTTTTAGATGGATATTCTGGGTACAACCAAATTTTGGTAAACCCAGAAGATCAAGAAAAGACAACTTTCACATGTCCATTTGGAGTTTTTGCTTATAAATGTATGCTGTTTGGACTGTGTAATGCGCCTACAACTTTTCAAAGATGCATGATAGCCATTTTTCGGATTTGGTTGAGAAATGTATCGAGGTGTTCATGGACGAATTTTCTGTATTTGGAAAAAGCTTTGAAGAATGTTTGAACAATCTGAATATTGTGCTAGGAAGATGTGCTCAAACAAATTTGGTGCTTAACTGGGAGAAGTGCCATTTCATGGTAGAGGAAGGGGTGATTCTTGGTCATAAGATCTCGTCTAGAGGGATTGAGGTTGACAAAGCAAAAGTGGAAGTCATTGAAAAAATTCCACCACCCGTGAATGTTAAAGGAGTGCGGAGTTTTCTCGGACATGTCGGTTTCTACCGGAGATTCATTAAAGACTTCTCCAAGATAGTCAAGCCACTTAGCAATCTGTTGGTTAAAGATGTGACTTTCAATTTTGATGCTAAGTTCTTGGAAGCATTTGAGAGGCTTAAGGAAAAATTAATTATGGCCCCAATCATAGTTGCTCCAAATTGGTCTTTGGATTTTGAGCTCAATTGTGATGCGAGTGAATATACTGTTGGTGCCGAATTAGGCCAAAGAAAAGATAAAATTTTTCACCCAATACATTATGCTAGTAAAGTACTTAATGATGCACATGTTAACTATGCAACTACAGAAAAAGAATTACAAGCTATTGTATATGGGTTGGAAAAGTTTCTGTCTTATCTTATAGGGTCCAGAGTGATTGTCTTTACTGACCATGCAGCCATTAAATACTTGGTGACTAAAAAAGAGTCGAAGCCAAGATTGCTTCGTTGGATTCTCTTGCTGCAGGAATTCAATCTAGTCATCAAGGATAAGAAGGGCTGTGAAAATTATGTGGCTGATCATCTTTCCCGACTTAATAAAACAAAGGTGACTAGCGAAGAAGAAAAAGAAATTGTCAAGGAATTTCCGGATGAACGTTTGCTTCTAATTCAAGAAAGGCCATGGTTTGCGGATATGGCTAATTTTAAAGCAGCGGGTATCATTCCGGATGAGTATTCTTGGCAACAAAAGAGGAAGTTATTAAAAGATTCTTCCTACTTCGTTTAGATGATCTGTTCTTATTCAAAATTGGAGGAGATAGTCTGCTGAGGAGGTGTGTTTCTCGTGAAGAATCGAAAAGTATATTGTGGCATTGTCACAATTCACCCTATGAGGGACATTTTAACGGTGAACACACTGCAGCCAAAGTATTGCAGTCCGGTTTCTATAGGCCTACAATTTTTAAAGATGCTCACATCTATGTGAAGCAGTGTGATAAGTGCCAAAGAACCGGAGGAGTGACAAGGAGAAATGAGATGCCTCTGACGGTTATGCAGGAGGTAGAGATATTTGACTGCTGGGGAATTGATTTTGTTGGTCCATTTTCACCCTCTTTTACCAATGAATATATATTGGTGGGAGTGGACTATGTTTCCAAGTGGGTTGAGGCAATTCCCTGTGCAAGAGCAAATGCAAAAACGGTGGTGACTTTCTTGAAAAAGAATATCTTTTCAATATTTGAAACTCCGCGGGTACTCATAAGTGATGGGGGCTCACATTTTTGCAATGCTCAACTGAAAAAGGTCTTGAAACATTATTGGGTAAGGCACAAGATTGCAAGTCCTTATCACCCACAAACAAACGGTCAAGCTGAAGTTTCTAACAGGAAAATTAAAAGAATCTTAGAAAAGACCGTTAGTGTTTCAAGAAGGGATTGGTCCATCAAGTTGGATGATGCTCTATAAGCTTACCAGACAGCTTACAAAGCTCCTATTGGATTAACTCCTTTTCAGTTAGTCTATGGGAAGTCTTGTCATCTTCCGGTAGATTAGAACATAAGGCATATTGGACTTTAAAATTCTTTAACTTTGACCATACAACTTCGGGAGAAAGAAGGAAGCTACAACTTCATCAATTAGACGAGTTAAGATTTCATGCTTATGAGTCTTCTCGACTGTACAAAGAGAGAATGAAATTGTACCATGATAAGAAGCTGGCCAAAAAGAATTTTCAACCCGGACAATATGTTTTGCTCCTCAATTCGAGATTAAGATTGTTTCCGAGTAAGCTAAAGTCCAAATGGTATGTACGTTTTACGGTGAAAGAAATTAAACCCTATGGAGCAGTTGAAATTGAAGACCCAGTAAAAAATGAGAGTTGGGTAGTGAATGGACAAAGATTAAAATTGTATCTTAGTGGTGACGTCGAGCGGCTAACCACGATAATGGATTTAAAGGAAGCATAACAATGCTACATGCATCGAGCTAATGACGTTAAACAAGCCCTGATTTGGAGGCAACCCAATTTGTTTGTTTGTTTTTGTCTTATTTGTAAATAGAAATAAAATAAGTTTGATGAATTTTGAGAAGAAGTTTCATAAAATTAAATCAAAAACTGTGTTTTAATCATGGCTAGAGTGCCCATTGTGTATCTTGAGTGATTTAAAAGAAATCTTTTTCACTGTCCCAAATTTCAAGCTGTCGCTCAAGCACCCCTTTGGCGCTCAAGCGCCGATGGCATTAATGTGGCGCATCTTTTCAAAATTTCATGTCAGAAGTTGGCGCTCGAGCGAGAGAGATGGCGCTCGAGCGTCAGATGAGCACAGTGGTACATTCATCTGTACCAACAAATTTTTGTTCGCGCTCGAGCGCCAGCGCAAGCAGTGGCGCTCAAGTGCCAGAGAAACATAATGGTTGGCCTGGTTATTAGTGTCCCAGCGCTCAAGAGCTGCATGCTGGCCTCGAGCGCCAAGAACGCGGAGGCTTTAAAAACAACGCAGAATGAGGGATTTGCTTCATATTCTCATAATTTCTCTATTTAAAACTGTGTTTTCCTCCGAAAATTTCACAAAACCTTCTTCTCATATTCATCAACTTTGGGTCTGTTGTGTGCATTCAATCATCATTTTTCAGAATCATCATCCCATTTGACATCATCATGAGTTTCCAATATGTTAATGGCTATTTCTTCATTTTTCATACTTCTCATTTGTGTATATATGTTCTGAAATGAAAAGTTGAGTATGAAATTGAAGTCTTAGAATGATTTTACATGTTGGTTAGTTTCTATTAAGGAATTTTATATAATATGATGCCTTGTTGTTGTTTATCATGATTAGCCTTGGTATTGCTAAAAATCTGTTCAATATGTAAGGATTAGAATGTGGATGAATTGATTATGCACCCTAGGCTATAACAACATTATGAAGGAATTTCTGATGAGTATAGTGAAGGCAGTATATTTTGTTTCATCAAATAATTATAAAAGTCCTATATAGAAACTAATTTAGCAATGTATGATACTCATGGTGATGATAGTATTGATGTTGGTCTAATTTTGTCCTTATTGTGCAGTAACCGTGGCAAAGCTCCCGCCATTGAAACTGACCAAGGGTCCAGAAAGCGGAAGGAAGTTCCACGGAGGAGCAGAGGTTTTTCCTCTGGTGGAGGCTTTGACCGAGACAAGTTCATCGACCGTGACCATGCTGAACAGTACTGGGTGATTGACAACTGGCGCTTTATTTCTAAGCGGAGAGTGGAGTTGCGGGACAGAGAGTGCCCAGAGTTTACTCAAATGTTAACTCACCGTAACTGGTGGCCGCTTGCATCTATCCCGGAAAAGTTAGACCCGGATATCATGAAGGATTTCTATGCCAATGCTTATGGAGGCTAAGACAGCAAGTCACGGGAGAAGGTATCGGTGGTGAGGGGTACCCGAGTTCCATATACTGTTGATTAGATCAATGAGAAAATTGGTAACTCAGTTATTTACCCTATCTCTTCGTTTCAAAGAAGTGAGGGTGTTCTGGACGATTATATTCGTATGAGGAACCAAGGAGAACTTGACTTGGAGTCCACATTGGCCAAAATTTGTTATGAAAACCGCAGAATTGCGGAGACTAGTCATACCGGGCTGCCCCACAAGGTACTCCGGGTCAATATGACTAGGATTTCTAAACTCTGGATGACATTTATTTTGGCCAATTTGTGACCCAAGTTGCACCCCTCTGACTTGCCTTTGGAAGAGTGTCACCTACTGGGTTGCATCAAGACTGAAGGGATCATTGTTGACCCTGCCCGAATCATTTCTGATATGATTTGGGTAAATGTGCAAAAAGGAGGGAAGAAGCAAGGTTTAGCATTCCCAAGTCTTATCATATTCTTATGTGAGGAAGTGGGAATTCCGGTTGTGCGGAGCTAGAAGATTCGGGAACCTATTGATTTGAAATATCTCCGCAACAACTGTGCTGACCCAAACCCGAATGCACCAGTGCAGCCACCACCAAGAGCACCACTCCGGACTATGGTGGATTTGTAGGGCCAAATGAGCGCTAGGCTTGATCATCATGACCAGCAATTTGCTGCCTTGCATAGGGGAATGACTAGCCTTCACCTGTCTCAATACTCCATGGCCCAGCATTATATGCCGGGTCAAACATTTTTCCAGAACCCGGAGGCCTTTGCGACTCATATGAACTGGCCAAGGGACCGACCAACTTCACTGGGGGAGGCAGGTGGAGATGACGGTGAAGGAAGTGGTAGTGGTGGTGAGGATGATGGGGGCAATGGTGATGGAGACATAGACATCAATGATTACTTGGAGAAGGATGACCCCATGTTTGGATAGGGGAGTTTCTGTTTTTGTTTCTGTTTGTTTCTTTTGTTCTTGTTGAATAATTTTTAATTTTCTGTTATTGTGGAACAAATTTGAATTTGGTTTTAGTTGCTTTTAGTAGTAATTTCCAGTTTTTAATAAATGACATGTGTGGTTTTTAATGAAATTTCAAATGAAGGGAATTATGATATTGTGATTTGGGAATATATGAAGTATGAAAAATACTACATTGAAAATTAAACTGCTCATGATATGATTTTTGTGCATTGGAAATTGTGAAAAATTATTATCTAGATTAAAGCCTTTTTAACCTTATATGATGAGTGTATCCCACAAAATGCATGAGAGTCCTCTGTGTCAACTTCAATAAATTTTGTTTGAATTTGTAATTGCCATGATCAATTGAGATGTAAAAATGATAGAGGCATAGTTTTATAAAATTGAGTTTGAGCCAAAAAGCTTACCTGTTGAATTACATCCTTTATTTGTATCCACTTTGAGCCATAAAAGTCTTTCTTCAACCCTAATATACTTATGTGAATGATTTATCCTTACCCTTGAGTTGGAGAAAAATATTTATATATTTAGGAAAATAAGGGGTATACAAATGATGTATGATTCTGTTGGCTTAAGAAAATGAATCAAGTGTTTCTAGTATATGTGTAAATCCTTGGGCAGCCTTGCGTACATATGAAGAAAAAAAAGGAGAAAAATAAATAAATAAAGAAATAAAGAAATTGAAAGGTTCCTTGGAAAATAAGAAAGAGAAACACTTGAAAGAAAGTATGAGGCGAGCATGTTATGTAGAATAGGTTGGGGGGAAGCTTGTAAGTATATGAATATATATTCTCCAACTTGTTTTGTGCAACTAGAAAAACAAAGATTCTTTGTAGCCCAGCCCCATTACAACCTTTTGAAAAGACCTCTTAATTTATTGTTCAATTTTGTTAAATGGTTTGATGGCAAATGAAAAACAAAATTTGTGTTAAGTGACATTGAGGAATAAAGTGAAAATGATGCCATGTGAGGTTTGAGAGTAAGTCTTTGGTAATGATTGATTATAGTTTCTTTTACACTTGAGTCATAAATTGAGCAGTTTCTTTTTCTTCTTAGGTGATCATAAGTCAGTTTCCCTATTCATGCATGTTATGATGAACCTCGTTTGATATACTTTTAGTAAAAGGTATAGCAGGTTGTTTAGCGGTTTGACATGAGATGCAACGAATGGGTTCTTCTTTAACCGAACCTAACATCCCTCTAGATATGAGTTGCTGTAAATTTCGAAGAGAGCTATGACCAAGGCGTTGATGC